>CM057170.1:10261893-10342376 GCA_029962745.1 Echinometra lucunter
CGGGAAAAGTTATAATAAAGGCAACCATGTGATAAAGCATAAAAGACAACAAGAACAGAAGCAAACATGTATGATACTTGTTGGTATATTTTCAATATTGTGTTCATTTTCATTAAAGAAAGTGATAGGCCTATCGACGAGGAACAAGTAGTTTCAAGAGCAGACTGATTTTCATGTCAACATACTAGGTTTATCGGTGTGTATTTCGTATTAAGTGGCGTATTATTATTTAAAATACAGTGAAATTTGTCGTGCAACTGAGAAAAGGTCATCAGATGTCGATGTTTGCCACTCGTGACATAAAAGGAATTCAAAGTAATTTCCTGTATTAATTTGAATAATATCTACAAGAACTGTGGTGGTATTCTCAGATCCATTTCACCTCAAAAAATATTTGAGATTTCATTTCAGATGAAATCACTGAGAAAAAATATCCTCAAAATCTTTTTGAATCAGTATTCTGAGAACCAGTTTAGCGAGATTTCATCTCATTTAAGACACACCCATTATCAGAGACCTTGATTCCAGGGAAGGTGGGCAGTTGTCCCCAAAGAAAATTTCGGGGGAATAAGTTATCATTTTGCCCCCTCCCCCTCAAAAATTTCCGAACTGAAAAAAAAAAAATCACAACCGTATAGAATGCAATAATGGGTAAAGCAAGTATCTCACCTCGATCACCTCACCAGGCCTAAGTTCATCCGCTGCTGGATATAGCCCTCTTCATCATTCCTCCAAATCTTCCTGTTCTGGGCCAGTCTTGTCCACTTGCTACCCACTTTATATAATATGTGTATATATATATATATATATATATATATATATATTATATTAAGTTAAAAATTTGACATTAAACACTTAATGAAGCCCTAAGAGCGAAAATTCGTGAAATTTCTTTGGTTTACGGAGTTTTTTAAATTCGTTTTTTAGTTTTATATATATATATACATATATATTGCATTTTAAATACTTTTGCTTGTTTATAAGCACTGAATGGGCAAGCCCCGAATTGTTTAAATTGATATCATTTAAATCAAATCCATATGCACATGACTTACGAAGTACACAGAACAAGCTGCTTGTAAAGCTACCTCACTCAAAAACATCGGTAGCTCTTGAGAATTTTTACTGATATTAGACAGGGTGACTCATTGTCACCAAAAGTGGTGGTCTTCCATGGGCCCCTGATAATAAAAGTAACAACAATAGTCAACAAAATAATGACAATAAACTCATAACACAATGAATAACAAAAGGTAAATAATGTGTGTGTATATATATATATATATATATATATATATATATATATATATATATATGTACATAAATAAACTTCTTTGTAGAGGACTTTTAAGAAATAAATCCATATTCCTACAACCGTGATATTTTACTATACAAGCCTAGCGCCCTCTATATCTTATCGAGCTCTCAAGTCATCAAAATAATTTGACGACTGTTGACAAAAATGGTCAAAAAATGGAAGGGGCTTTGTCGCCACTACTGTTTTAATCTTCAACTCGGAGTCAAGAATGTGGTGTAAAGAAAAAAAAAGTATAGGAAAGAATGCGATGGCCGCCCCATTCTTTTTTCCTTTTTAAATTTTGGAGGGGGTTGTCAAATAATTTAGGATGCTTCCCCTCTTCTGGTTTGTTTGTCAAATGCCTTGAAGTTGCGGTGTATACAGACGGTCAATCACAGACACGCCATTTTAAATTAAGACGACATCCTGCATCATTGTTCTGGGAGAACAACGAAAGAAAGAGAAACCCTGAACAGTACTGATCTGTTGTGAACCAAGGGGGTATTATGTAATGTAGGCTAAATAAGGACAAACCTACTTATTGGAGCATTGGGGACTAGGAAAGGACGGGGGCGGGGGGGGGGGGGGGCAGAATTAAATGCGTTCAATGGCATTGAAATTTGTAACTGCTAGGATTTCAAAAGGATTAAAACGAAGTTAGAAAGACAGAGATTGCTCCCAATGTAGTGGCGGATCTAGGAATTTTGGAGACCTATATTAAGTCACTTACCAGATGTGAAAAGGGATAATTAAAAGAGGGGAAATGGCACAAGAAAGAAAAGGGGCGCTAATCAGAGGTATCATAGGACATGTATCAGATTTGAAGGGGATACTTATCGGAAGGAAACTTGCAATGCATAAAACGACAAGGGGCACTGAAAAGGGGCACCACTAGAAGTGAAAAGGGATATAAGATTCGAGGGGGGAATTTTCGTAAGGAAAAGGAGTACTAATTAGAAAACAAAAGGAGAACTTATCAGAAATCAAATGGTTGTGTATCAAATTTAAAAAGAGAAACATGGTGGAATGGAAAAGGGACACATCAGGAAACAAAGGGAAAATTGTGGCACTTTATAGCACGTTTACCAGAAGGAGAAATGGGGGCATTATCAGAAGTAAATTGGGGCATGTATCAGATTTCAAATGGGCACTTTTGTGGGAAAATGAGAATTTATCAGAGGTGAAAGGGGCACTCAGCAGAAGGGCAGTTGCAGTATTATAAACGAAAATGGGCAGTCAAAAGGTGCACTTATCACATTTCAATGGCTTATGTCGAAAGGGAGCGTGCGCGGAGTGGGATGGGAGCGAGGAGGGAACGGGGATGGCCGCACCCTTCGAGAGAAGCCCCCCCCCCCCCCGGTTGTTTCGAAAGGGTGGGTTGCGTATGGGGAGTGAAATTAACGCACCCATTCGTGGAAACCGGGGGGGGGGGGCTTTTCTCTTTTTTTTTTTTGTTAATGTAAGTAAAGAAAAAAAAGTAGGAAAGGAGACAGGCGGTTGGCTATCACCTGATGAAGGGGGGGGGGGGTGTCCAACGATCCCCAAAATATATACGAGGGAAAGAATTCCCCTTTTATGTCTGCTAGAATATCGTGGTGGGATGCATAAAACGGGAGAAACTGTATGCCCCACTCCCCCCCCCCCCCCAGAAAAAAAAAAAGGAATAGGCATATTGTTCATGAGTATTCTTACACTCAAGAACGCAGAAGCGATCTTATGAAGCCGCACACACACACACACACACACACACATACGCACACACCCTAACTTGCAAATATCTTCCTTCAGTTTCTTACTGTCGCAAATTAAAGATGTGCATGAGGCTGATTTCATAATGGAATGCGCATTTCCAAAGGACAGATGATGCAGAATGAAAAGTCATTTTTCCATTTTATTTGAATTCAACATGGAGGGAGGAAGAAGAACATGTGTACTTCAAGCAATCAAGCAATCACAACCAAATTAAACAAGAATTTTGTGTGTGTGTGTGTGTGTGGGTGTGTGGGTGTGTGTATGTGTGTGCGGGTGCAGAAGATTGCTTCTGCGTTCTTGAGTGTAAGAATACTCATAAACAAAATGCCTATTCACTTTTCTTGGGGGGGGGGGGAGGTGGAACACACATTTCTCCCGTTTTATGCATCCCACCATAATATTCTAGCAGACAGAAAAGGGTAATTCTTTCCCACATGTATATTTTGGGGATCCTTGGACCAGCCGCGGATCAAGGACTTGATGGGGGGGGGGGGGGGGGGGGGCATGGCCATGGGAGATTTTTTTGTAATCTAGCGATTCAAAAAAAAAAAAAAAAAGTTGTACATTACATTCCGGCAGTGAACTAGCGGGGGGGGGGGGGGGGGTGCATAATTTTTTTGTGTTTGTGTCGTAAAAACCGTATTAGAGGAGTAAGCGTATCCTATTATCCTATTACAGGTCCAAAAATTTCGCGACAAGCAAAAAAAAAAAAAGAAAAAAAAGGTTGTACATTACAATTCCCATTTCGGGGTTCTTTTTTTTTGGGGGGGGGCCTTTCTTTTTCAGGGGGCAGAGGTACCCAAAATGGTCAAAAATGGGCTGAAAAGCACAAATTTTGGGTCGAGGGGCCGAGGCCCGCTCGGCCCCCTCCCCGGACCCGCGCCTGCCTTGGACACCCCCATCAGGTGATAGCCAACTGCCTGTCTCCTTTCCTACTTTTTAATTTTTTTTTTTTATATATATATATACTTACATTAACAAAATACGGCTGGTACATCAGACTACTCAACACACCCTTTCAAGACAAGCCCCCCCCCCCCCTCGGTTTCCACGAATGGGTGCGTTAATTTCACTCCCCATACGCAACCCACCCTTTCGAAACAACCGGGGGGGGGGGGGCTTCTCTCGAAGGGTGCGGCCATCCCCGTTCCCTCCTCGCTCCCATCCCGCTCCGCGCACGTTCCCTTTCGACATAAGCCCATTTCAATAGGGACATTCATTATAGAAGGGCAAAAAGGTGCTATGAAAAAGGGGAAAGGGTCACTAATTTGGTTTAATAGGAAGCAATAATAGATTTAAGATATGCGATTTATCTGGGGCGAAAAAGGCACTTACTAGAAGGTGAAAGGCATTTATCAAAACAGAAAATGAGCCCTTGTGAGAAGAAAAAAGTGGCATTGAATAGGTTTGAAAAGGGGGCATTTTTCATGGTTAAAAAGGGGCACTTTTGGGTGTTCGGAAAAGTGGGTGGCACTGTGCCCCCCTGCCCCCGGTTCCGCCCCCCTTTATCATCCCGTAAGTCGAGCTTAAATTTTACACCGAACTCCCATTTCACCATAGAAAATGGAACTTTGCACGATCACTCTTTGATTTTGATTAGTACTGATTACTTATTGTGTTATTGTTGACCGGGTGAGCTCTTTTTATTCCTTTTAAACATGGGTCTTAAACTATTGATTTATGTTTATACGAGATAAGTTTAACAGTTGTTTGAAAAGATATTATAAATTATTCCTTTGAATATGTTTTATGAGCTGAAAGTATCAATAAAACATCATGATTAAAATTTTGAAGTAAGGGGAGGGTACTTCTTACAATAAAATGATGTGGTTTGCTACGATTAACGATATACTTGGTAATGAAACCAAATAAAATTTATGAAAAGCCCGAAGAGTGAAATAATAATAATAACAATTTAAACACACACACACACACACACACACCCACCCTACACACACACACCCACCCTACACACACACACACACACACACACACACACACACACAACAGAAATGAAAGGGAGTGCGCGCCCTTGGCGCCCCTGCCTAGCCTGGATCAACCACTGACTGAGAATGGACAGCTAGTGTAATTTAGTGACTTTGCAGCCACCGCGGTGCACCGGTGCGCCGACAGAAAACACGAAAAGCTAAAATTTTGCTATGATAAACTAGATGCAGATTGATAAGACCATGATGACTGATAAAAACAAGTCTTTAACTATTATGAATCCTGGGCCTGCTTTCCATGTATTTTTTTCTCATTACGGTATACTGGTTTGTTCTGGAAGAAAATGCTTATCCGCCAGTGGAGAGCGTATATCTCCTCATTGTATGTACACCATTCGGATGCACGCATGAGAGCGCATCACTCCAGTTGTTAGCTAGCTGTGCATGCATGTACTGTGGGCTCAAAAGAGCGCACCGTACCTTTTAATTTTCTCGGTCGGCGTCGCGTCGATAGCGCTCGCTCTCGAGCTTTAATTTGTTATTTTCAATCTTGCACGATTTCGGAGCTGTCCTGTGGAACTTGACGCTAGGTTGCAAGGAAGAGGCATGTAATACTAATAGAGCTCAAACTTCCACAGATTAACTTCTTTTTATCCTGAATGACTTGAATGATTAACTAGACGTCAATTACACGATCTAGCCGATAAAATGTCGCAGAAAACGCCTACGAGGGATCGGAAATCCGTGAGCAAAAATGTAACGCTCGTTCCGGACTCCATTGCCATTATCTTTTCGCCCATCCCGCCTAAACCCTCGGCGGGAGGGGAGACTGACGCATCGGCAGCCACCAGCTCGCATCACCGACACACCGCCAGGAATGGAAAGGAACTTTTCAAGGAGTTACAGCGGGAAAATAAACACAGTGTTTGGAATAAAGCCTTAGCAGAGAGTATTCGGAGCCTCACCCTTGTCGGAACCTTGGAACCTTGGACTATTCTGGTGAGAGGCAATGAAGAGCAATTGGATTGTCTTCGTTCAGCTTACTCCAGAAGAGTTTTAAAACCTCCAAGAAATTTCACCATCTCAAATCTAGGTAAGATCATTATTTTCCTGATCACTTTGGAGGACATGTGAGATAAATTAAAAGAAAATGTAATGGTGAAGGGATGCAGAATGCAGTTCAAGCTCGAGAAATAAGTGTAGAAAAATCATAAAAGAATTTACAGAAATGAAAACAATTAAAAGACAGATACAGGGAGTTACAACCCAGTGTCATCCTCAATAATATCTTTATACCTAGACCTAGCTAATTTTCCTTCTAAGTCTGCTGGTTTTTTTTTTAATGAGATTATCAATGCCTATACATCACTGACAATCTTTGAAGATTCAGAAAGAAAACCCTTCATAAGAGATATGTTTTCATTTTCAATTTCTTTTGCATTTTTAAACATTTCATTTCTTTTTTTGTATGGCACATTTTTCTTTCTGATGATATTACCTCTGATAACCCACAATCTGTCAATCTGACAACTTCAATATTGGCTCTAATTCCCCAAATACCTTTCTAGTTCAGTGAGGCTGCTATATCAGCTCCATGCCTACAACCCTATCCATCTCTAAATCCCTCAAAATGTTGTGAAAGATGATCCCTTACATGTTACACCCCACTGAACCCTACCACCACCCCACTGAGCTCCTCTACCACCCTGCTGGGGTACATGCTGTGCCTCTCTGCTAGATCCTCAATTATAACATTAAAACCTTCCCATCTCAAATTGCAGGCTGAGTGGTATCATTGACACCCAGCTTTAGTTTTCAGTAAATAGACAGTTTATTGTTACTTTACCAGTCACTATAGGATTACTTTCATGTGTTTTCAGCTTAGTATATAATGCGAGCCTGCCATGTACACAGTATCCACAACTGTAGACCTTCATTCAAGAAGTTCTCTGAGGCACACTATAAACACATGTATAATAACATGAGGACCTAACAGTTATAATCTAAAAAGCTCAAAACAAGCTCAGGGGGTGATTCAAAATAAGCTTTGGTAACAAAAACATGAATATTACCATTTACCAATTAAGCAAATCTATTTTTCCTTTGCTATATGTTTCTAAAATTATTATTTTTACACTGCAGAGACAGGGTATTATATTTGGTTGAGTTGATAAAAATTAAATACAGCATTTGTTGAAGTATGGTGAAGTACAATGTACATGTATGTTCTTGAATTATAAAGTGGTAATGGGCTCACAAAAGGTGCAATTGATAGACCCTGACCATACCTGTGGGTCTGGCGTAGAATGCTGCAGGTCAGCTGGAAAGATAGAAAGACCAACGCATGGATTCGTGAAAAAGTCAGAATCTCTGAAGCTGAAGGTCTGCTTATGATACTGAAGAAGAGAAAACTCTCGATGTACAGCCATTGGAAATGACGTTCAGAACTTCAGATAGTTTAGTTCAGATGACAGTGAAAGGCAAAGTAGAAGGAAAGGCCAGGCCAGGAGGAAGGAAGACCTCTCTCAGTATTTTAAAAATCTAACAGCCTTTCATGGTAGCATTTAATAAGATATTTCCAAAGTATTTTGATATTGTTCTTCAAGTTGCACAATTTAGGGATTGCTGAATCATAAAAAAATATAATTACATGATGTAGACTGCTACATTTACCTGTAGGTTTAGTGGTGGTGAACAAGTGAATTCAAGCTGGGATTGTGCACTTATCACAAAGAGCAAAGCAGAATAGAGGAGCCTGTTCTGAAAAGATTGTTTATATTTTTATATCATGCTTAAGTTTGAAAGTTTATTTTAAAAGATTTGATATGACATGAGTAGCAATTTTCAGTTTTTTCATAAGGCAGTACAAAATATAATCTTACCATAATCTGCAGTCTGGCCCTCTCTGGGGTGTTGTATTTGATCACAAAATTTGACAAAAACCTTGTTCAATAGTTGCTGATTTCATGAGTCATATTGTGTATTAATTGGAATCTGTACTAGCCTATCATTCAGTCATAGCTAGATATTGTAACACAGGCCTTGGAGTGATATCTAATGAAAGAGGAGTGAAGACTCTGTCCAGATATTTGGATTGTTGCCCCCATTTTTGTGCATGAACAAAATTAAATACAAATTTTGTTTTCCTCACACCGTATCTATACTGAGAAATAGATTGGGAAGAATTTCATTTTTTAAAGTGAAAACTTGAAAGCAGGCTAGCCTATTCTTTGAGCCAGCACAAAGACACAGCATGGTGTCCAGTAGCTTTCATCCTGTGTCTCACCAAGGAGGTGTCACTTATTGTGTTCATCAAGTGTCTTCTTCTTATCTGAGGTTCATTCCAAATTATTTGTGCAAAGCATAAAAAGTGCAGATGTGTACAGCAATATGGACTATTTCAATTGAATCAACAAATGTGGGGCAGTGGCATGCATGCTATTCATGTTGGTCAGTTCTGTAGCCCAAGATATGTTTATTTTTGGCTAATAAAAACCAGAAAAATATTGATTCCATGCATGCTTAAATGATAAAAAAATATTTTAAAGATCTAAGAACATTTCACACATCTGTGTGGCATGTGTACGTGTGCATGCAGTATCGAGGAGAGAGCTTTTTTTTTCTTTTGATGATTTTCATTATGTCAGTGTTGTAAACATGGACACAGGCACATGATGTACAATGTAGGCAGTGGCGTAGCTAGGATTTCATTTGGGGGGGGGGGGCGATAGTGAGCATGTGGAGTGTGTGAATCACTTACTGAGCTAGCAAAGCGCGCTCCCTAGGGGGGTGGGTGCAGGGAGGGGGAAGTTTCCCCCTCCCGCACGAAGCGTGGAAGCTCCGATGTTTCTTTTTCACTGTTCCTTGTTTACTCCCGCTCTTCTTACATTCTCTTACCTTATTCTTTTCTTGCTCATGCTTTTTTTTCCTTTTTTCTTTCTTTTTCCTTTTTTTGGTGGCGTTTAGATAACGCCCCCCCCCCCAATATCAACCCTGATCAAGCCCTAGGCCGATAGACAAAGATCAAACCCATAAATTGAATGTCACTTGGGTTGCAAGGGGGGAACCTTTCATCTCTTCTCTCTCTCTCTCTCTCTCTCTCCTCTCTCTCTCTAGCTCTCTCTCTCTCTCTCTCCCTCTCTCTCTCTCTCTCTCTCTCTCTCTCCCTTCCTCTCTCTTCCTCATCCCTCCCTACTTCCTCTATCTCTACCATATCTCTCCTTCCCTTCCTCTAAAGATAATTGAGGTTCATTCATGAAACGCTCTCATTACTACCACCCCCTACAGCCACATTCGTACAGTGGTGTCTAATTCCTTTGTCATGTACAGAAGCTCCTTCAGCCCACCCCTTGAGCTATTCACATATTATGCCTATCCACTACAATAGATAGCCAAGACAAGATCTTTTTGTCCCATAGGCTTTGTTATTCATCCACCCTCCAGGATTTAATCACTTTTTTTTATGAGTTGGAGTTGACTTTCAATGAGAAGGCAATCAAGGATTTCTTTTGAATCTTTTGGTTTCTCTGTCACTTTACGAGGGTTTAGTATGCAAAACCTTTAATGCCAAACTGTAGTAGCGGGTCTGTTGTGTGTTGAAAAAAGAAGAGACTCATAAGGCAGACAGTTTGTCTGTAGAAAGTTTTTATAGCTTTGGAGTGTGGTTGTGACCTATTAAACTTGATAAAATTGCAGAAAGTGAGAATAAAGCATAAAGGTGCTACAAAAACATAAGGAAGTATTGGAATCAAAGGGAAAGAGATGGAGATGAATAGACATCTGGTAGAAACTTGAGATCTTTAGGTGAATACCTTGTTGGAGATGCATGTAGCCATTTTTTATAGGAGGTGAAAAATACAACTTTAGAGTAAAAGAGATATCTTTCAGTATACACTACTTTCCTGAAAGCTCTGCACTATTTCATTGAGGAGGAGAGTTGATAATTGCTGACATTTATTTGCATCATTCCCCGTGTACATGTAGGACCCTTCATTGTGATGGGTCCCCAGCCTAAATAATAAAATCCTAAATATACTATGTCTGTAGTCAGTTGTAAGAGGCAACTCCAGTGTGCTGAAGCAAAATATGAACCGTTAAGGTAGCTTAATACATCAGATTGGTACGTAAACGGAACACAAACAATAAGACACCAAAGTGCAATTTATTTCTTGGCACATATTTTTACTAAGCTACCATAGGGATGAAAATGTTTTTATATGTACAGTGCATGGTCTCTGCAGTACATAACACCCATGGTTCCAATACCATGCGTGCAGGATTTCAGACAAGAAGACCCATGTGTGAAATTGCTGCACCATGTGTGGCGACAAGGGTAAAAAACATATTGGAGTATATATTGAATTATATTCTTGACAATAATGATAAATGCCACAGATTGTTTTGCTTTTTGGCAATGTATTTTTGCTATTTGGCAATGTATTTTTGCTATTATGCCATTAGTTGAAGACTCCTGCTCACCAAGAAGTATTTTTAAGCCTTTTGCTATACCACCTACTGCCACTAGCCCACTACATCTAACTTTTAGCTGTTATTCCGTAACACTTCCGGAACTTTCGTGCTTTGCGTAGAGGGGGAACTGTTTGTGGATTTTTTTCTAGTGAGAACCCTGGTACAGTGAATGCACAGGTTTGGGCCTCATATCTTGCCTATAACACAACTACAACTTGAGGATCATTAGAACTTGTGTTTTTTCTTCATATTCAAATCAGGTATTACATGTACATGTAGGTCTGCTGCACCTGGCCCAAGTTGCCTTATGCCCAAGCCTCCAAAGGTGCTACCTGTGACCGACTGAATGGAAATATGAATGAGATCTCAGCTTGCAAACCGCTAATCCATATTGACATTTTCCTCGTGTGAAGGGGGAATCCAATTTCTCCTGTCAAAAGATGGGCTATTATAGTATTATGGTCAGAAACAAATCAATATTGGGCTAATGATTCCAAGGACAGATTATTTCAACACAATCAAACAACAACAAAGGTTCAAGTGTCCATCGATTGTTAGTGAAAAAAGAAAGTAAAAGAATTTGTAAGAAATTGAGTTGAGGGTAATGAAGTAGCACCAACCTTTGACCTTTACTTGTACATGTATGTATCATAAATGTAGCATAACATAAAACTGAGCAAGGTTTACATTGGTTTGAACTGCAACTGATGTGAAATCAACAAGTGGCGGTCTATGAGATGTTTGTTTTGTGTTATGAAGCTGTAGAACTCTTTGGTTTCATTGGACATACAGTGTGTAGAATTAAGTAGGTCTGTAGGCTTTATATAGCAGCAGTGTACCCTGAGATTTACATACTCTACACTTTGTAAAATATTCTCAAAATGAATGTTAAAAATAAGCTGCAGTACTTGGGCTGTACCTTTGTACATGTATGTCCATTGTCCAAATTACAAACCCAGTTCACACAACTTGGAAATATCGAAAGTTGCAACTAATGTTGATTTAAGTGGAAATTAAATGAGGCAATTCTTTGTCTCTTATTTATTTACAGAGTAATTGAGGCTGCCAATATGAGTACTTCCAAACTACAAAGAAGTTGTGATTTGAAATTGGCCTACCAATACATGTACATGTACATGTATACATTTTGTAGCTACAGTTGTACAAATCCACAAATGATATTGCTACATTTACATCTATTCATTTCAATTCAGCTGCAGTCCAGATGTGTAGATGTAGATGAACGATAAATGTTATTCCTAAATCTGTTCATTTTCATTTCATCAGAAAAAAACTGTTTGCAACAAACATGAAGGATTTCAGTTTCACTTCAGCTGTTCTATTGATTTTCACCACAACAGAAAACTTGTTTGCTGTAGGAGACTAATTAAAGAGTTTATGTTCACTTCAGCTGTTCTGTTGATTTTCAACTCAACAGAAAACCTGTTTGCAGTAGGAGACTAACATTAAAGATTTCAATTTCACTTCAGCCATTAACTTCTGTTGATTTTCACCTCCAACAGAAAACCTGTTTGCTGTAGGAGACTAACATTAAGGAGTTCATTTTCTTATTCTTTGGCCCAGAGCTCCAAGACACAAAAGCAGCCGCCATCTTTAGGGGGTGCTCACATGATCGTTGTAGTTGCCCCTAGCGACTTGTGAATCTTTCATTAGTTTTGACACTGTTGTTGATGGTCCTATAAGGTGTAGAAGCCCATGGGCCATTGGGCTGTATATCAAGGATCTATCACACGATTGTGTCTTGGATTTGCTTAAAACATCATGTAATATGATGGAGATGAAGCATTGGGTTACTTGATCTTCTTTGTGATGTTCTCATTGAGCATGAAAGCGCAACTCGTGTCCAAGTTGATTGACTCTACAACTTGATTCATTGACTTATTCCCCTTTTTTTCACTGTAAGCTGATAAGTAATGAATTGGATTAGAGAAAAATATGTGTGACTGGTAAAGGTTACATGAATATTTGAAACAAAGATCACACCAGTAGAACTCAGAAATAAACAAGGTTAACTATAGCATGGTATTAACACACCTGACTTGAAATTCAAGCTTTTAGCAGAACAAACCCACTTTACTTTTAAAATACAATGTTTGAAGGAGTTCACTTGACTTAAAATGTAGCCTCTGATGTTTTTCTTCCCCCCCCCCCCCCATCTTTCGTGATTTGCAATCATATTATCATGTATATTACTGAGGTATCATCCTTCACTATATTGCCCTATCATGTAGATATATGTGTACACCTGGGTGGAGAGTGACAAAAATAGGTCAATGTCAGGACATAAATGAAAGCTCCTTAAAGGCATTGGCTAACTTTGTGAGCAGCCGATTTAAAAAATTCTCAAACTAAGATGAAACATGTGTATGAGTACTTGTATTTGTACTCAAAAACCCTGAAACCAACCATAATTTGGAATGAAAAACTGTTCGTAAGACGCAAACAGCGATTTTATTATTTTTGGCCTCAGAGACAATAAATAAGAGGACTGTTTTGCTCGAGTTAAAAAAAAAAGTTATCTGCCTCCCTCCACGTGATACGCCAATACACACAATATGATCCGGTGAGCCATGCATGCATGCACACTCCTTAAGTCTAGTCTGTGCAACCGACCGTAATATATTTTTCAAACACTGGTTCACATTTCTAATATTTAAATATACTTCCTGTGGATATTATACTTTGAACTTTTCAAACTTTTTTAGATTTCAGATTTTTACACTATAACCCTTAAAGTATTTTATACCATTTTCAAGTAGCAAAATGAGTTTTAAAAAAAATTATAACAATGTTAAAGTGATTACACAATGGTAATTTTTTTTTTGATATATGATCGAGAATAGAATTCTAAGAAGAAAAACATTAAAAATTTGATGATTTTCAATCGAAATCAATGCATTTTGAATAATTTTCTTATAAAAAGTCAAGAGCTCACCAAAAAATTTGAGTATGAGGTATGACGTAAAAGTGGGTACCCAGCTTCGCGCATCGCAGTTGTGCTGCACGCTAAACTGTACAATGTGTATTATACCTTGCGCGCATTTTGCTAGAAGTGCGCGACAAGGTACCCACTTTGACGTCATTTTGACGTAAAAGTGGGTACCCAGTTGAAACTGGGTCACAGCTTAGGGGTAAAAAATATCCTGAAATCTTACCACATTTGGGGGTTTCCTTGGCAACACGACTTTTTAAAAAACTTCAGGCAGATGATTTTCTGCTAATAAAATCATGCTCTTTTAAATGAGCTAACATTGTTTCAGCATTGGGTACCCCCTTTAACCAATGCCTTTAAATTTGATAAATTGGATGACCTAAAGGTCATCCAATTTATCAAAGAAAGAACTAATCAAGGAAAGATGTTTTCAAAGCTGATATCGCTTTTAAGGTGATTGCTGTAACTTGTGATCTCAGTATTTGATGTACATGTAGAAAGTGAGAGCTGGATCTCTTGGAAGGTGATTGCTGTAGCTTGTGATCTTAGTTTTTGATGTATAAAGTGAGAGCTGGATCTCTTTGAAGGTGTTTGATTTAACTTGTGATCTTAGTATTTGGTGTACATGTAGAAAGTGAGAGCTGGCCCTCTTTGAAGGTGATTGCTGTAACTTGTGATCTCAGTATTTGATGTATATGTATAAAGTGAGAACTGGCCCTCTTTGAAGGTGATTGCTGTAACTTGTGATCTCAGTCTTTGATGTAGAAGGTGAGAACTGGCTCTCTTTGTACATGTGATTGGGTGTGTGAGAAGATATCCTTCCTCCCCAATTTCTTTGGGTCTTTGGTGCTCTTCATTTCACCTTGAAAACTCTGCCAGGGGCAACCCCATGATCTAATCTCATTACACAAGGTATCATAAGACCATAATTAACTCAGGCAAGAACCCATGCAAGAAATCTAATTTGTTCTGCCGCAAACTTCTGAGCCACAGCAATTCAATTTAGACCAGGGCTATTGATTCTCCATTGATCTTTATATGGTAAGAGGTCTGTTCTTCAGTGTGTTTTTAGCCACACATGTTAGGTCTTTTCCTGCAGGAGTGTTGGGAAGAAAACTCTCTTGATTTAGGCCCCTTATCAAAAAAAATCAGAACCAATTTGGGACGCAGCTTTCAGCATCTTTTCCCCTCTGATCCTCCCGTTTCTCAGTAGCCAAGACAATGGGGCATCGGGAAAGCTGGTGTAAAAGAATGGTTGCGGAGACCGGAGAAGATGATTAAAGATGCGGGACGAGACTTTTGATAAGCGGCCTGATACCGTGTTTACACAGTGACTCGGCTCGTGTGTTGAATCCTCAAGCAGGGTCGAACGCTGCGAAGAGGGCAACTGTGATCGTGTTTATACCAAAACGAAAAAGGCGAGTTCGACACGGCCCCCGGATCACAAACAGAAGTAGAATTAACCTTACAAATGCAGAAAATTTGCCTCCAACTACATTTTTCCACAATGTTCACAACAAAATACTGAACAACGAGAGTGAGGCTGGGTTACGTTAGTTATAAAACTGCCATGGTGACAGCACTATATTAAATATATAGAAGAATAAGTAATGCAAGGATCATACCAAACAGTGATATACCATACAAACAATTTTACGAGCAAGAGCAGAATTTCACGATCCCTAAAAAGAGTACTTTTTTTACCTCGGGAAATCGAGCAAAGGTTGGGGCATAGGACTAGAGAGCTATCTCACACGATACCGGATGCGGCTATTCCGTGTTTGACCTATGAGGTCACGAGGGTTCGACATGGCTTTCTGTTTACACACGAAAAAATGGACGAGTCTGACTCGGCTCGCGGGTTGAAACCTACGATTCTGGCGGATCAAAAAAGCGGTGTTCGACATGGCTCGCGGATCACAATGATCACGTTTACACAACATAAAATTGCCATGTTGAGCACAGGTCGCGTGTTGAACCCCCGAGCCGAGTCACTGTGAAAACACCGTATTAATGTTCAGGACATTGGGGAGTGTTTAGTAATTTGCAGGCACAAACCCTGGTCTGTAGAAATATGTTACAGAAGTCTGAATAGGAAACTAAAGCAGGTGAATGGGGATCATGTACTATTCACAGCCACTGGGCATGTGGCCTAGGCTTCTCTCAAGACCTATGACTATGTAATTTAGGAAAGTTCAATTAGGGTCTGTGCCTGCAGACTGTGTCTGTGAGACATTAAGGGTGCGTTCAAGCAATTTTTTAAAGCTAGAATCACAAGCATGAATCACAAATCAAAACACTGTTACAAAACACGGCTACTGCGAGAGAGCGTTCAATCGATTTATAGCGATCGTGGTTCTGCAGAATCATGATTCAAAACGTACCTTTTTCAGCTTTTCATGTTTGCGTTTTGAAAGACGTTTATTTTTACGATCTGCGAAAAACCGATTGAACGCAACCGTGGTTTAAACTAAACGTCTTTCAAAACCGTAGGGTGAAAAATGGTTGATGAAAAAGATTGAGTTGATTTCAAAACTTCAGGGTATACACCAATATTTATTTACTAATTAATCAAGTTAGTTGCTTTGAAAAAGCTTCATTTACATTGCATTCATATGACAGAGCTCAAGTTTATCTTTAAGATTTGGCTCTTTTTTTTGCATTGATTGTGCAAATGAAATAGGTGATGCTCATTATTCCAAATTTTTGATAGTCCAAAAATGAAATACAGTTCGTTAGTCCAAAAATAACTAATGAACTAACGAACCATATTTCATTTTCGGAATAACGAACCTTATTTTGTTTTCGGACTAAAGAACCTTCGGAATGACGAACCTTCAGAATAACGAACTGTACCCAATGAAATCCCCATTAAGTGACTTTGCTTTTGTGTGTTTGTGCTTCTCCAGTACCATAACCAGGTCTATAATTATATGGAGAAAGTCAGGGCAGCTAGAATTATGGACATGCTCTGCATGACCTTTTGAAGTTACTACAAATTTAGTTTATTACTACCCCATATTTAATTGCAGGTGCTTTGCTTTACAAATAATGCTACAGGCCAGGTTAATGCTTCCCTTCAAGTTTCAAGGAAGATGAATCTCCTGAATCTGTCTTGCTTTCGTAAGCTAAGCAGATGTGACCTAGAAAGTAGCTCAGTACAGACTAGTAGTAAAACAAAACCATCCCTCGTAATTCAAATAGCTGAGAAACCCTGTCATAGATAGCTACTACTGATCAATCTCAACCCATAAATTCAAATTACTCCCATTTTATTGGCTTCGCATTTCCATTTAATAGCACAACAGTTTTTATTCCCTAGAATTGGATTGTCCATTCTGTTTTAAGGTAAAGTTGAGTTCAGGTCTTGCTATATTGTATTGTACTGTAAGAAACAATTCTCTCTCTATCACATATAGCCAGTATTAATTGATATTGATAATGATATCAGAGACATGGGTTGGGGCACTTACTTCAGTCTAATTGGGTCATCATAATAGCGTGTTCAATTATTGCCTTGTTTTTGTGCGTAATTATTTACTTGACTGACATGAAATCTTTAGCGATTTTGTCAGAAGAATCCCGTTTAAATAGCGAATCTATATGACAATGAAATTATTCGCTATATTAAGCGAAATACAATTTGTGAGGATGAATGCATCCATAAGAACACTGTCAGTGGCACTCAATGTCATAGCTGTGAATTACGAGGGTATTTGGACCTGAAGAGCAGTCCATTTCATCGGTCATTGCTCGTATTGTATTCTTCATATAGTATACATATGGGAATAAAAAGAATGAGAAAGCTCATAAATTATTTTTCATTTTACTAGATCTGTTTTGAGGTTCCGAACTTGTCTTTTTTCCCCTCGCCCAGTGGATTTGCTTGTGCAACTTTAGCCCACAAAACTACAAGGGTCAGTCCGATACAATTTCAACCAGGTCAGTGCTTTAAATGTGGTCAACTGATACTGATGCAAATTAGCCTTCTTTTTATAGACTCAATGAATAAATGAATAATTCTAATTGACGTGTTACTGGCAGGTTAAGATGCATCATTTTGGCTGAAATTAGAAATTAAAATGGATCACATGTAGTTAAAAAGCAGCTTTGTCATTGTGTGTAGTCATGTATACTGATTCATACCAAGCTTAACCATTATCTCAGTCATTTATTATCATGCCTTCTGATATTTTTTATAACAACATAAAACAAATTTTACTGGACAATATTTTGGATCCTGTTGAATAAATACAAAAGAAGGAGAACAAAGATTACAGCAATCCAAACTTCCCAGAGAAATTAAAGAAATAAAATGGTAGGTGCAGACATGCAGACTACATTTTATTACTCAATGTTTACCAATGTATATTAACTGTGCAAATAGTTATTATCATTATCACAACTCAATTAAATGTATATTGCAAAGTTTAAAAAAAAAATGAATAATATTAAGTTTATAAATCATAGTATACATGTAAAGATTTTTTAAAAAAGGATTTGTGTGAAATGGTTGAGATTTGTGTCTTGGAATCATAATCTTTTAAAAGCCATTTCTATGTTACTACATGTATTTAATCATTTTAAAAGAATAAGTAAGCTAGTGAATTTTGCAAAAATCTGAAACTTTATGAAAAGGAGCCTGCAGACACAAAAAGATTCAGACAAAATGATAATCTATAAACAGTGTTCTCCTATAAAGAACTTTTTTCCTTTTAAATTTCTTGTTTATCAAATATAAGAAAGCTGATTTTTTTTGCCAGGATCTTTCAAATATTCCTTTTCCCCCAACCATAATTGCTCATGCACAGTTAAACTTCTTTAATTTTGTGAATGAAATTTAAGCATTATTTTATGGTGGAGAAACTCAAAGGTAGATTTATTAGGATCGTACCGTGCTTTTCTGGAATGTTGAAATGAAGATTTTATGTACAAAAACGATGAACACCATTTTGGACAATTTTAAAGTAAGATCACTATAGTACAAAATGATACTTCACAAAGATACATTGCTCATTTTGAATTAATGGACAAAGGTAGCATAGATTTTCTTATTATTTTCTTTTTTTTCTTAATCTTTAATTGCAACTTTGCAAATATCTCATTTTGACAAAAATGGATATATCGGTTTTTGCATTCAAACTCTTCAAATATTCTAATGTTTTTACTTTTAAGGCCAAATCAAAATAAAATTCTACTTTCCTGCCCCCTCCTCTTTCCTTTCAATGGCCCTAAACAATTGTTTTCATTTTTTTTTGTCAGACAAAATGAATATTAATTTTAGTACATATCAGAATAATAAGGTGTCAACAAAATGATGTCATGTATTTTTTTTTTATTATCTTTAGCCTCTTACATTGTAAGTGCTTTATATAAATAAAATTAATAAAAAAAAATTATTCTAAATATTGATTGAATATCATTGTCTATGTACAGGAAAAATATCTGCTATCAAATAATATGGAACTCCCTTCTCCACAACTTTGAAATATCCAGATGAGTAACTAAGAATCAATTTTACTTGGCCTTACCTAAAAAAAATCTCATGCCTTTAAGATCCTCATACTGCATGGTTAGGTCAAAGGTTAGGGTTTGTGATGACATCTTTGGCAGTGGATGACTTGGTGTGACCCTTATGACCTGTACAGATGTGTGATCTACATATTGAAGAGTTCCTGAAAACAGATCCTTTTAGGATTATTATTTTATCTTAAATCATGTTCTAGGCCATTTTTTTGCAAGAATAAAGATATTCAGCCTGTTCAGACACAACATGCTTATCCTGAAACTCGATGAAGAAACGTTGTATAAAGAATCATCGTACAGTGAACAGAGTGTTCCGACACACATCCAACTGTTTAAAGAAAATGTTGTATAGATGCGCAGTTTTCTACTGTGCATGTTGTCATGGCAAGGTCATGTCTCCTTTCGACCGCACTCATGTTAAGCCCCTCCCAGTTATTCGGTTTTGTTGCCATACGTTCAGCCACACACTGATCATACAGACCATGACTCTTTATTGAGTCCTAGTTCAAATGATGCCCAGACTTTAGTTTTATTATACATCATTTCGTTAGTGAGCATACAGGCACAGAAGTTTAGCATATAGCTATACAGGCGTAGTATAGCTATCCGTTTATAGTTTTACGACATATTTTTTCTGTCTGAACACAGGGTTAGTGTGTACCTAAAATTTGAATTTAGCCATTCCATCGTTGTTTTTTATAATAACCAATAAATGCTTACATGTACATGTGTAGGCCTACATTGCTGATTCCGTAAGTGGAGGCCTGAATTGAATTGAATTTATTTATTGTCATGCACAACTGAAAAAGGCATAAAAATCATCTTACATCTGACATTTGCATATGAAGTATAACAATACAACAGCATAATAATGAACCAATATCTGCATATATAACATAAAGAACATTCAACATAACAATATAATGAAATCTTTGTTGAGAGCCAGTACAGGACGCCAAAACATGTTCTTTAATGCAGAACCCCCCCCCCCTCCCCCCACTCCCAGGAGACAGTAAGTTCATCAAAATTTGAATGATTTCCTAGTAATGTACATGACAACAACGTGACAACAAGCAATGACATATAAATGTAACAAAAACAATCTAAGATCACAAGAATAAAATTGAAGAATAACAATTACATATTTAAAAATTCCCTCGGTATGTAGCACAGGACTGAATGCTTTACAAAACATATTGAATATCTAAGTGTAATTATTTGAATTTGTAAATCAACAATCACGTGCAAGAGATTGTTGGATGGATAAAAAGATAAGAACAGAATGAAATTTTAGCAAAGCATGCTGATCAATGGGAAAAAATATATTTAGTAATGATTAAAAACAATTGACATAAACTTCATTGAGGAAGAGATTCAGAAAACCAAAGAAATAAAATCAAATAATTCTGAAGCAAAATATATATACACCGGTTAAAAATTTTAGAACTGAAAATGAAATCAAAGTGATCAAAGCATGAAATGTTAAATCTGAAATGGCCACTGTGCAGTCTAAACTGGGTCTACACAAGGAACAGATGGCATGGAATAATTGTGTACTTTTGAGTTTCGATTTTAGGCCAGATCTACATGTCACCATCCAGGTGTGAAAAGTATCACTGAGCAGTAGGCAATGTCTGTAAGCTTTATTCATCAGTGACCAGTCATTCAAGACAATTATTTCCTACCAAAACACTTGTAGAAGAGTAGCTACAGTGAGATATATTAGTAGCTATTTTAATATATTTTCCAGGGCCCTTTTCCACTTTTCAACAGCTCTTTTGGAGATTTCCACAATGTAATTGCTCACCACGCCTATGTATTAATGGAGAAATTAGTTTAGCCTACATGTATAAGGTGTAGAATGGAACTAAATGTAGGTTCTGTAATTTTTACCAAAATGAAAGAAGAATTTCCAGAACATGATTCAGGAAAGGATCAATATCATCTGGACACTAACCCCATGTGCAGACACATAAAAATCTATACCAAAATGGTATACTAGTAGCTATATGATGAATTTCTGTGTCTGTACACTCACTAACAAAACGATTTCAAAACTTATAAATTGTCGAAGTTAAAGAAAGTGTGCGAAGACCACTTCGAGCCGGAATGTCATACATGCATATCGCTTGCATCGCCTGGCCTGCCTGCGGTGCATGAGCTACGTCACTGGGCTTGGATGCGAACTGTATTGTGGATGAAAATGGGCTCGTACTAGAACAACTGTTTATACAAGTTAATTGTTGATTACTCGGTAATCCTAGGGTATGTCGGGTAAAGTAAGACAGTTTCTAGCTGCTGAATTTTTTCTCTTTATGATCCATGCTTACAGAAATCACCTAGACTTTTCCTTTAATGTACATTGAATTGATTCATTAGTAAGTTTAGTCATATCTGGGTGATACACTACTACTAATTGCTTCAGGGTTTGATAAATCCTATTGTAAACTTCATCTATTGTTTACCAATGCATCTTATGCTTATCAAATACATTGTGCAGATGAACACTTACAACATAGCATGTGTTTTGATTGACTCACAATTTTCCCTGACAGCGGGAATATGGGTAGACTATTTTGATAATACAGTCAGTAAGTCAAAGTAATGGATGCCTTTACCCTTGATATTCAGCTGTTACAATTTATTGTAATCATGTAATGAAATGGTAAAATTGCAGATTACATGTACATGCAGTTTAATAGTGCTTACTACACTATGCAAATTTATCACTTACATTTGATACAGCATAACTGTATGAAAAGGGGATTCAACATACTGACAACAGGACCAAAATTATCCATCTCCATGTACACGTATACCAATGCACCTGTCAGCCTTATTAAGCATAGTAGAATTTAAACCCATCCTTGGACCTTTTCTCTCTGCAAATTGAAAATAAATTAATCTTCTTCTTCTACTTCTTCTTCTTCTTCTTCTTCTTCTTCTTCTTCTTCTTCTTCTTCTTCTTCTTCTTCTTCTTCTTCTTCTTCTTCTTCTTCTTCTTCCTCTTCCTCTTCCTCTTCTTCCTCCTCCTCCTCCTCCTCCTCTTCTTCTTCTTCTTCTTTTCTTCTTCTTCTTCTTCTTCTTCTTCTTCTTCTTCTTCTTCTTCTTCTTCTTCTCCTCTCCTTCTTCATCTTCTTGATAAAGAATGATTCAACTAGAAAGCTTATTTACGGTTTATTTCTGGTAATCCAGTATGATTGTGATGTTTTTAAAGCAAAGCTTATCCCTATGAATGGATATGCATGCTTGGCCAGCTTTCCCATTCACCAGTCTGGCAGGTCTTTCTTTCTCATTTCTATTTTACCAACACACTGACCTCTTTAAACCGTTAAGGCTTGTTCAGATATGCCACAACAAATCCCTGCGACATTTTTAGTGTACAAGTCAATGGGATATGAGGCAGCAAAAGAAGACAAACAAAAAAACGCTGAGGCAAGAGGCATATTTTTGCCTCCCAGTGGCAAAAATCTGTGGACCAATAAAATTCTTAAAAAGTTAGTGCAAAATATCGTGTCATGAGTGTTTGTTCAACTTTTGACAAAATCTCTTTTATTTGAGCGTTGACGCATTAATGTGAGTTAATTAAAGCCACGCTATTCCTGAACACTAAAAATGTCACGGGGGTCACACATGTCAAGTCTCATGCATTAGGCATGAGACTCCCGCATTGGGTGCTCTTGCTCATCCTTTTCTATGGTGGCCATGAAGTACGCTCGATAATAGGTTATGTGCTACGTGCATTTCGCATCCCAGGTCCTGAACTTCGCATCTGAGGTCATGAAATTCATGACCCATTGCGCAAACTTTGCATCCCAAGTCGTGAAATTCACGGCCCGCGGTGCGAAATTCAGGACTGGGATGCAAAGTTCGCGCCACTGGTCATCACACATGACCTGTTGTCGAGCGTAATTCAGGGCCACCATACCAAAAATCTCTTTCTCACGCCTACATCACAGCCTATGCCCATATATATTATACACACGCCTGGCGATCTCACACATTGCCTGCCTAAAACCTCCCCGCATTGGTCTTTGACCTTGGCGTCTCTAGGGGGTTTGTTGTGTATATCTGCACAAGCCTTTATTCACATTTTTGTGCTCTCATTTGAGATTGAAAATACATGTATATTGATAATGAGAAAAAACAAAGATTATCTCAATATTTGCAGTGTAATTATTTCAAAATACATTTCATCTTGTTGAAATTCATTCATATACACAACACATATTAGGATATTAGGTTAAATGGTTGTTTTCTGAGTATAGTCAAAGAGTGCATATGGACCTTTCAAAGAGAAAATTAGGCATCAGTCATTGTATAGGCTATAGGAATGAGAGTGTTGAACCCCTGTAAAGCAGGGTATTGTTTACCTGCAAATAAGCTCACAATGGGCATGATGAATAGAAGAGATTTAGAGTCCACTGCACATGAATAGAATAGATTTTGAGTGTTTGATGAAACCAAGCTACCAGTTCCAAATCTAAAGGAACATCTTTCAGGACCAAAACATGAACAGTCACAGCTGAGCTGGGCTATGAGACTCATCAACACTGATTTGTAATATCATGTGAACTACCCCCACTTTATACATGTACATGTATGTATACAGTACATGTATGTACATTATGTATGGTGGCCCTGAAGTACGCTCAATGACAGGCCATGTGCGACGCAAACTTCGTGACCTAGGAGCGAAATTGGCGATCTCGGTCACCAATTTTGTGACCCACGACCTGAAATTCATGTCCCGGTACCCAAAATTCGTGACCCGGGGCGCGAACTGTGCGACAAGGGTTGCAAACTTCATGCCCTGTAGTCACAAAATTCGTGACTTTCGGTCCTGAATTTCTTGACTTTGGGTCGCAAACTTTGCAACTTAGGTCGCATATTTGATGACCTAGTGTCGTGAATTTTTTGTACATGGCTGAGCGGTGCAAGTGCGAAGGATGTGAATAGATCAACATATCCTGTGTACGATGAGCACGTGTACGTCTGTGGTGCACATGTGTGACTTTGTGTCAACTGTCAACACATGGCCGCTCAGCCATGTACAAAAAATTCACGACCCTAGGTCGTCAAATATGCGACCTAAGTCGCAAAGTTTGCGACCCAAAGTCGTGAAATTCAGGACCCAAAGTCACGAATTTCGCGACTACAGGGCGTGAAGTTTGCAACCCTTGTCGCAAAGTTCGCGCCTCAGGTCACAAATTTCGGGTACCGGGACATGAATTTCAGGTCGTGGGTCACAAAATTGGTGACTGAGATCGCGAATTTCGCGCCTAGGTCGTAAAGTTTACGTCGCACATGGCCTGTTATCGAGCGTACTTCAGGGCCACCATAATTATGACATGTAATGTGTATAGGCTACATGTACATGTAGCTGTTTTGCATTTAGTTGCGTTTGTTTTAAAATGGATGAAAATTTGTTGGTCTTTTTATAATTATTATTATTATTATTCATTTGACCAATAAAAAGGAATACAAGATATACATACATTGTACAAAGCATTTGACAAGAGATAGCAGAAGATGAGATGGAATGGCATGTGGGTCAGGGTTCACAAAAGAGAAGTTCTTCCCTGTTGCCCGTAGGCATGTGAACCCATACATGCCATTTCTAGGGTATTAAAGAAAATTTGCATTAAAATAGAGATCATATTGGTGTTAATCAATATGTGAAAATGAGGTGAAATAGGTCTGGTTTATAGAATAGTATACAAATATTCAATGTTTATGAGTGCGCTGGTTACGAGTATCGCATGAAGTACAAGTTGAGCCATCCTATTCAATGAGGTGCAGCCGAGTTGAATAGGATGGTGCAACTTGCACTGAATGTAATAGTTGTAATCAGCGTATGAATGACAAAACACTGAATATTTGTATAACAGTGACACAAGATCTTTGAGTTTATACAGGACACGTTTAGTGATCACTAAATAAAAATGAAACCGAAATATCTTATTTAGTCTTATTTTGCTTACATTCGTGAGGGCGCTTCTTGTATTAAGCATGCTGTATAGCGCTTAATGAAGCTGCGCTGTGAGCTGGGGCAAGCGCAAACTTACGCAGTACATGCAAGTGTAGCGTGCCCTGGGTCTTCTTGAATGGCTGGCTCCCTTGAGCGTTCAGTAGAGCTACACGTATATCGCACGGTTAGCTCTGTGTCAAGCATGCAACAACATTTTCCCCTGAATATCACATGACCCACATTTATCCACTCAAGTGTTAAGGATCTACATGTACATGTACCTTATGTGTTGTTTATGAATATTTCCTATCTAACAGATATCTTGAATCCTGCCTAAAAACTTTTGTTAAAACTGAAACAGTCTGTAAAAAGGGTGACTTCTGCACAAACATCTTGTTAATAATTCCAGAGAAAAAAATCAGAGTGAGAAGAGGGGGTAGTCTATACCCCAGACTGAGTTGTAATTTGTTCATGTCGAAGAGAGAAATTACATTGTCCACTTGATAACCAGGAAACTTTTCACAAGTGGACAGCTGATTCTGATTGTCTGAGCTAGCCCTATCTGTCAACAAGTTCTCTATTGTCACAGGACCAAGTGAAGTCTTCTGTAAATATTATTAACTGGTCTGCATCCTATTATTAAGAATCATGCCAGATATCTGGCATTGAAGGTTGAAGTTAAAAATTGTTTGCGTGTTTACCCAGCCCCACTCTATTTGACCCTGATCCTGAAGTCTGGAACACACTAGTCTTCCACTCAGACCCCAAAGACTTTGCTAAAATAGTGGATGGTTGGTGAAGACTGCTTTGTTGAAGTCTTACGAAGAGGACAAACTTGGGTCAACATTCTTTAAGGCATCACTAGATGTAGATACTTATTGGTGGATTTAGCCCCTCAAAGAAATGACTTCTGTGACTGACTCTGAGACCGTTTTCGCACGAGCACAGAGTTAGAATGCATCATTAGATTCTAGTGATGCATCACCAGAATCTTAATTCTAATGATGCATTTTGGCTGTGTGAATGCAATTTGAATTGCACAAATCAAATGACAGTCAGGAGGTGTTTTTCAGTGACGATTCTCCCGAATTACGGAACGAAACAGTCATGTGTACGGATTGACCTCCAACTCATGTTTTGGGGGGGCGGAGCCTATGGTGACCTTCTAACCACTTCTACAGAAAAAAAAAACGCTTGATGCAAAACCGCAGAATCCGTGAAGCCTTTCTCGGTCGTGTGTACGGACAATAATTCTAATAGCATAATTGTAATTCAGCATTGCAGTTAAGTTTCTGCGCTTGTGTGAAAACGGTCTGAGAAAGGGGCTCGTTTTTGATGTAGTTTCAAGACAGGATACTTTCGATAGAGTTGATAAAGTAGACTATTCTTGAAGGTTAGGGACAGGTCTGTGATAAGATTGACTCTGATTTTGTCCGTTGTTGATGGATCATACATTCCTAGACTGACATTAACCCTTCCTTTCCCTCATTCTTACCTTCACATCACTTATGAAGTGATTACTCCAGCAGGATTGATCCACAGTTCAAAGACATATTGATGCCTTTATAGATTGCTTTGACAATTATTGATGATATATGATCTTATGAATGACATGATTGTCATGTATAGGCTTAGAGTATAGGGAACCTGAATGATACACTCATTTATATATGTTACAAAAACACCATACAGAGGTAAATGAGCTCATTTTAGTATTAGTTTGAAACCCTGATTTATTTTGCTAATTAAAACATCAAAACAAAAAAAAAATCACTTATTCGTGTAGGCCTACACTGAAAAGTCTATTTTGGATTGCCTTTTATGCCAGTGGAAGGAAAATTGAAATTCCACTGGATGTAAAAATATGAAATCCTGAGTATAACTTGCATGGTGGTGATTCAAATACAGTCAGTGGCAGATATAAATTATAAGTGAATTATTTCAAATCAGAAAGGTACATTTATTTTCTGTGTTTTGTGGATACCAACATTATTGAAAGTGAATGATTTGAAGTTTACACTGATCGCCGTATGACTGAAACCATTTGTCTTGTAATGTTTTCAAAGAAAAATTGTGGGCAGATACAGGTACTGTAAATTTTCTTTTTGACCTTCACCATTTGTTATCAAAATAGATGGAGGAAACTGTGAAATGTATGGTATTGTATCGGTTCAGGAACATTAGTTCAATACTGCATGGGTGTTGAATAGACTCCTGAATGCAGTCTGTTTGATGTTGTCAAGCCTCATCACAAGTAACCTGCCTTACCAAATGTACATTGATCCTTGTGAAAAGCAAGCACTGTAATCTGAAAATAAATTGTCATCATCACAACAAATGCTGAAGATCATGCACAGGCTTATTCCTGAGCTTATGTTTGATCATAACAGGCTTATTCCTGAGCTTATGTTTGATCATAACTCCAGTTGAAAGAAAGAGGGTCATGGGGTAGTTCATGTTTATTCTACCATGCCTTCCATTAATAGCTAGAACTTACTCCTACCTCAGGGCTACTTCACCAAAACACAATAACATAATCTGACATTTATGCTCATTTATGATTAGTGTTGAATGTGCCGAGTATTGATTTCAGTTTGATGAATTGTAGCACAAGGGCAATTCCTTTTTAAGCATCTTTGAAAGTTGGGTATGGAAGTTTTATAGAAAGCCATGCTCTATCATCACCTGTTCTTTTATTTGATATTCTTTCATTTCCAGAAGCACTTGGTTTATTCATAAATACAAATCTCACCTGTAATACCAGGCACTATGTGGGATGTAGAATCAATCTAACGCCCACTGAATGTCTACATGTACATCTACATCTAAAGATGAATGAAAAAAGCCACATTGAGAGGAATACATGTAGAATTAAATCAAACTAGAATAAAAAAAAACTGTGTGGAGAGAAAACTTACAGTGATTGACTGCTGTCCTTTAAAAACTTTGAAATAGAATGTTCGGTTTTCAACACGAAGGCTTTATCATTTAAAATGATTTAATTTGATCCCACAAACTTAACTATGTGAGGGGGCAGCATCCCTTTTCTTGGATTAAAAAATAGCAATAGTGACAAAAAGCTGAGAGTATTCTTTCTTTCTTTTTTTATTACCATCCGAAGGGGAAAAAAGAGTCTTGGAAAACTAAGTAGAAGTTTTCAAGAAAACACTGAGGTTTTCTGTACAGAGAATCCACTTTATTTATTGAGAAGAAGAATGAGAGCAATTCATCTGTATGTAAATCTGTATTGGCACCAGAATAGATGGCAGTGGAAGTGTTGAACTTTGCTAAGGATCTTCACATGGTGCTTAATTGGTCATTGGAGAGGTATAGGGGATGTGAGATGAGGGAGACCATAATTCTTCTTGGAACCTTTCCTCATGGTAAGATGCCTCATTACCACCAGCCGATGAGAACCAATGAGAGCTCATCAATGACAGGATGAGAGAAGCAGAGATTGATGTTGGCTCCTGCTAAATACACAGACCCCCCCCCCCTTTCCGTCTATCTTTCTTTAATTGCTTCTTTTCAAACAAACAAAATACTGATAAAACAACTAATACTTTTGTCTTGTTATACAGTACATTACCTTGTTTCTTAATTTTATGAAGTTTTTACTCACTATAGTACATGGATGCACTCTTCCACCTCTCTATGTCACTCTCTTTAATTGCTTCTTTCCAAACAAAGTATTGGTGGAACTACAAAGAATTGCATCTAATTCTGGAATTATGCATGCAGCTTAAGGACACTACGTTGTTATGTTACAATTTCAGGGCCTATATAGTAGAATATCTAGTAGTGGGGTGGTATTGTTTTGTTTTAAATTTTGTCTTATCTTCAGAAAATAATACTGGACTGAAATTGTTGTAAGTTAATATTCTGAAAATTGTCTTCTCTTTTTTGAGGACCACTTCAATCTTACTTTTGTCATGCCCATTTTTTGACACTTTACCAATCAAGATGGATGTTATATAGGTAGGTGGATCAATAGGAGTACACCTCGAAACGTATGGATACGCTTTGCATGTGTCATGGTTCAGGCATGATTCGTCCCTCTTTTTCATGAAGTGACGGATATGAAGAAAATCACAAATTTTTCCATTTTAAGTTTTTTGCATTTTTGGACATCTTTCACTAACATCTTGAACCTCACAGAGTTTTCAGACCGTAATAATGTCTAATTACATAACTATGGCAATGATGTCAACAAGAAAATACCTAGTAAAAGGGTTTTCTGTTTTCACGAAGTGACAGCTTTCATCCGCCCCTTATGTTTTACGTGTGCGGCTGAGTTCCGTCACTTCATGAAAAAAATAAAAGAGCGCGCCCTCGAGTTGAACACGTGATCACGCACAATTAGGTTAAATGTATGCTCATCAAGTCCCATTTGTTTTACATGCGCACAGCTGAGATCCGTCACTTCGTAAAAATAAAATTACAGTGGGTCCTTGAATTTTGTGATTTCACGAAATGACAGCAGTCTTTACAGTTCGTTTTCTTCTCAAATATAAAAGGAATATTCAGATGATTGATAATGAACATTGTCCAGAATATGCTCTATACCACAATTAACAGCGTGGCTCATGGCCTTTCCAACAAAGTCCCAATTTGATGTAAAATCATTGATTCCCATTCTTTAATTTCTTCAAATTGTCTCCTCTCTTATATTTTGAGTTACACACAGTCTCTATCTGGCTGGTTTACGGTGAACTGCCTGTTTCTGAGCTAGAAAAATTGTGACATGATGAGAAACAACCCCCTCTAGCTGCTGTAAATTTCTGTTGTAATCACTGTGGTAGATGAAATAAACAAAAGTACAACAATTTCTGTTGTAATCACTGTGGTAGATGAAATAAACAAAAGTACAACAATTTCTGTTGTAATCACTGTGGTAGATGAAATAAACAAAGTAAAACAATTTCTGTTGTAATCACTGTGGTAGATGAAATAAACAAAAGTACAACAATTTCTGTTGTAATCACTGTGGTAGATGAAATAAACAAAGTAAAACAATTTCTGTTGTAATCACTGTGGTAGATGAAATAAACAAAAGTACAACAATTTCTGTTGTAATCACTGTGGTAGATGAAATAAACAAAGTAAAACAATTAAATATAAAAGGAATATTCAGATGATTGATAATGAACATTGTCCAGAATATGCTCTATACGAGGATATAAAATTTATTCATCCTTCATACATTAAAGAGGTTGAGATTGAGGCTTCAAACTTTGAAAGCGATTTACTCAAAACTAACTTTTTTTAAGTTGGGCGCTCATCCTTCACTTCATGAAAACAGGGACGAATTGATAAATTATACACGTCTGCATGAATTATGCATGATCAACTACAATCAATTAACAGCGTGGCTCATGGCCTTTCCAACAAAGTCCCAATTTGATGTAAAATCATTGATTCCCATTCTTTAATTTCTTCAAATTGTCTCCTCTCTTATATTTTGAGTTACACACAGTCTCTATCTGGCTGGTTTACGGTGAACTGCCTGTTTCTGAGCTAGAAAAATTGTGACATGATGAGAAACAACCCCCTCTAGCTGCTGTAGATTTCTGTTGTAATCACTGTGGTAGATGAAATAAACAAAAGTACAACAATTTCTGTTGTAATCACTGTGGTAGATGAAATAAACAAAAGTACAACAATTTCTGTTGTAATCACTGTGGTAGATGAAATAAACAAAGTAAAACAATTTCTGTTGTAATCACTGTGGTAGATGAAATAAACAAAAGTACAACAATTTCTGTTGTAATCACTGTGGTAGATGAAATAAACAAAAGTACAACAATTTCTGTTGTAATCACTGTGGTAGATGAAATAAACAAAAGTACAATTTCTGTTGTAATCACTGTGGTAGATGAAATAAACAAAGTAAAACAATTTCTGTTGTAATCACTGTGGTAGATGAAATAAACAAAAGTACAACAATTTCTGTTGTAATCACTGTGGTAGATGAAATAAACAAAAGTACAACAATTTCTGTTGTAATCACTGTGGTAGATGAAATAAACAAAGTAAAACAAATTCTGTTGTAATCACTGTGGTAGATGAAATAAACAAAAGTACAACAATTTCTGTTGTAATCACTGTGGTAGATGAAATAAACAAAAGTACAACCATTTCTGTTGTAATCACTGTGGTAGATGAAATAAACAAAAGTACAACAATTTCTGTTGTAATCACTGTGGTAGATGAAATAAACAAAGTAAAACAATTTCTGTTGTAATCACTGTGGTAGATGAAATAAACAAAAGTACAACAATTTCTGTTGTAATCACTGTGGTAGATGAAATAAACAAAGTAAAACAATTTCTGTTGTAATCACTGTGGTAGATGAAATAAACAAAAGTACAACAATTTCAGAATACTAGTTATCTCATGATGTTATCTTTGTGCACAAATTAGGATCATGTGCAGATTGAACAAAGAAGCAGCAAAAATTACAACAATTTGCAGAATTATAGCCGTTTTGGCTTAACACTATAAATACAACAATATTAGAGATAAAACAAAATTTGCAGAATACTGCCCCAGGAAAATGATTTAGAACATCTCAGTCCTGACTAAACGCTGCAATAGCTTATACCCCTTGAGACCTCACAAACCTCCATTTGATCTTGATCATAACCAAAGTTGATAGATTTGTAAATGCCTAAGGTAATAGCCAAACCAGAAGGTTTAATCATAAACCTGTTGAACAATTAGACTGATGGTATATCTGTTTGCCTTTGGGTATGCATCAATCAGTGTACCCTTGAACCAAAGAGTTATCACACAACGGCTTGTGGGATAACTCCTAACTTGAACCTTATACCCCTGGTGTACCGTATGGTATGAAGTCTTTTTCACACATGATTAACAACCTGTTCAGACACAAAATGCTTTTCCCAAAACTCATTGAAGAAACATCATATAAGAAAATCATCGTATAGCGAACAGAGTGTTCAGACTCACATCCCCAACCCTTTAAACAAATGTCATGTACACAAATGTAGATGCACAATTTTCTACTGTGCATGATGTTATGGCAAGTTCACGTTTCCTTCAGCCCGTACTGAGCTCCTGTTAAGCCCCGTCCAGCTATACCCTTCTATGGTTGCCATGCATTCAGACACACATTGACCGTGATTCTTTATCAAATTCTAGGTCGGTCAAACCATGTTTTGTTATGTGATGTTAAATACGTCATTTCGTTAGTGAGCATGATTTTTGTATGCGTGTCTGAACACAGGTAAGTAAACTGCTTCACATCTGCACTCACAAAATAAAATCACTTTTAGGCTGTAAAGGTAGTTAAATAACGAAATGTGAACAGAATTCAAAATGCACATTATTGGTGATATTATTTACATTTGGGACATGTCTTTTTGTACCACTTCATTTTGTTTAGCTTTACCAAAATGAAATGAATTGCAAGTTTAGTGAGAGGAATAAGGGTGTGCATTTGTACAACAAAGACACCATTGCCTACTTACTTACTTTATCTTAACATTCGTATGCTACTCGACAAAAAGATAATTTATTCCCTAATTCGCAACTCAAACGTGAATAAATTATTTCCAATTCCGCCTCCCTACCCTATAGCATAACCTGCAAAAGAACATTAAATATATTATAAAACATACCTGTATCCTGGGGAGCACCAAGCTTCGACGGCAAGACAGAACGGACTGAGAAGAGCTGGTTACTTACTGATTACTCACTCTGCCTAACTGTAAACGATGCCGTTCTGCGATGTTGTCATACATGTACATCTATTCCTTCCAGGAGTCATCCACTGTCCATCCACCTAGGCTTGCAGTCAGTACTGACAAAAACTGATTGTCATCCCGATCTAATTTCCAATTAGACGTCCGTTCTGCTGCGTGTCGAACGAGGTCAGTGATTTCTGAATGGTCCCTGACTCCACATTACTCCGCACAACCACCTGTTAAACATTCTTATGCTAATCGGTTAGCTCTGCTAACAATTAAAAATATATTTCCATGTTCCCAAAATGAGACTTTCCTCTTCTCTAAATTCACTAGCTTTTGCCGGTATACAAAAGTGGAATCAACTCCCAACTTCTCTAAAAGATTGCTTAACTGTATCCCGTTTTAAAAAATTATGTAGGGCTTACTTAATGGAAAATCTATAATACTGTCAGGGTTTGTGTGCATGAGTGTGTGTGTGAGTGTGCTTGCGTATATGTCTGCAGATGAAGTTTGCTTTTTGAAAACTACAGTTTTTATATTTTTTGTCTTGTCTTGTTTTGTTTTTTTCTTCTAATTTTTGTTACCATTGTCCTTTTGGGCCATTCCCTACAAGCAATTTGCCTTTTTATGGTCCTAACCATATTTTGTATTTTCTATTGCATATTATGTACACTGTATGATTTGTATATTGATATTTTTATGGTTGAATAAATTGAAATTGAAAGTGAAATTGAAATCTGTATAATACTCATTACACTGTGAGATTCCAGTAATATGTGAAGTGCACCATGCTTTATATTTGAGATTACCCTGACATTTTCTTCAGGTTTTTTTTTCTCAAAGACCATGAAAATGGAAATGTATAGGACAGAGGCCAAATGGAATATTTTGTATTTTCAAAACAAATGAGGGGGGGGGGGGGTGATCAAAAGAATCTCAATTTGCTCTTGATAACCATTAACCAGAGGCAATCATTTTCTTGACCTTCATCATGTGCTTTTATGCTTGGAACAATATCATTTTATTTTCAGAGTGGAATGCTGCTTTAATAATTCATTTCCTGTAATAGCTTGCCACCTTCTTTTTGTTAGTGCATTTTTTTACTTTGATTTTTTTCAGTGGTTAATGTGAGCATAGTGTACTACGTTAATTTTATGACTTGTGATTATTCTTGAAGGTTATTTCAACAAAGGAAAATGATTTGTGACTGTAATTTTCATGCATTCTTCCGTTAAGTGCTAGATTTTTCATATTTTCTTCCTTGTATCGGCACCAATAAATTTTCATTTTTCTTTGTGCATCTATGCTATTCCAACTCAATACCTAAGATGTACTCTATTAGAAGTAGAATTCTGAAATACTGGCACTCACAGTGAAAAATTTAGGATTTTTGCTATGTCCATCAGCCATAGTTTTGCCCCATTATTATTTTGTTTGAATACTTCTAGTTTTAAAATTCCTAGCATAAAAAGTGTACCTACAAGAAAAGCTTTAACTTCTAGAAAATATTACACTCTCTGCTTGTGGCTTTGGTATATTCAAAAAGATATTTATGTATTTATTGTATGTATTTACTTTTTGAGGGCACTATATTAACAGGTGCCAAGGACATGTGGGCCCCTAAAATCTAAAATTTATTTTTTACATACACCCCTGTAGGGCTCAATTCAAGTAGACTTAAAACTCCAATGTGGACTCCATATGAAAAAAGTTAGTGTGGAACCCTGATTTATTTATGCATTTGGCAACATATCAATATACTTGTAATCATAAAAGAAAAATAATTAATTGAATTGATGAATTAAGAAGATGTTGAATGAAATCATTGAGATAGATTTGTGCCCTTGGTGAACATACAGATGGAAATACATTGTAGCATCTTGATATCTTGAGTTCATGCATTGCCATATAAATACAAGAGGTCTATCCCAAACCTCTAACACTACATACACCCATAGCTAACCAGTACTTGACAGCTATTTCTGTCCTCTGCCTATGAATGTGAAACGCTTGCAAATACTGCTAGCATTGTTAAACACTGTAGCAGTCACGATTTCTAATCCTGTTTGTGCTGCCCTGAGTTTGCATTTTTCCTTTGTGCCGGTGCATGTGCAAACAAAACAATCGTAAACGGTAAAAGCAAAAAAGCAAAAGGACTAGAGATAACTGGCGATGAACCAAATGTTTGCATTCCCAATCAGGTTTGTATACCATAATCTTTCTTCAGCAGGATCACCAATAGAGTGCTTGTCAATAACCAGTAGTAGAATCCAGTCATCTTCACATTGCAATGATGCTTTCTGTGAGGCCTTCATCACTCACACTCTACTCTCATGAAAAGAATAACAAAATCACACAGACCTCAAAATTTTCAATTTTTAGATTCACAGTACATGTACATTCAGATTCAAAATCAAGTATTGTAAATGAGGAAAATGATGTAATGTATTAAGGTGCAAATTTTGCAATTTTTATTCAGCTATATTTTGCAGTTATCAATCACATTGCTTCATATTGCTTCAAACCATGTACATGTGGAAAATAAAAATAATTGTTGCCAATTTGAGGAGAGAAAGCTGATGAAATTAGACCTTGAGAACTCTGTTTATTGCTATGGGCTAAATGAACTCAATCTTGGATAGCATATGGGATATAAGATCTTCCTAATTAGGCTCATTATCATTTTATATCACTTTTTGTTTATTCTCATAAATGCAAATATCCCTCAACATCCTCTCAAATGTCAACAGGAGATAGAAAACATTCTATTTGTATCGAGAGATATAAACAAGATGTCATTTCTCTCCCATTCTAGTCTGACTGATGGCAATTACTGGGTCGTCATTGTAAACACAGGAGACATTTTCATTTTCACGAGAGCTGAGCAGCCGTAAACAGAAGGTCTTCTCATTCCAATCAAACAAAATGCCTTGCTTGTAAAGAGGATGTACTACACAATATATCAAATATACATAAAACTGCTAAATACTATGTAGATGTGTCACTATAAAGAATAGAAGTATGTCCAGTTGCCTTCAATTTTTGTTCAAAATTTTATTTCATTTCACAATTCTTCTAAGGTATTTATGTCAAATCAAATTTATGACCGTTTTGATATTCACTGCTAAAAGGATGTTATGTATGGATGTGGATTCAAGCTACATATGAAATCATGCTACCTTTCATAACATTGATAGTAGCTAGAGTGTATGACATTGGTTAAATGCATACATACATGTTTCCATGGTTGCACACATGACATGCCTGATAGTAAGAATCCCCTGTTTTCTGATATTTTTCCCGCCACCTGGTCATAGAACTTCCAGCGAACACAAGTAGAGTATATCTTAATGTACATCAAGTGGTGGGGATAGCATTCATGTAACGAGGAATCCACTTCTGGTTAGGATTTTAATCTAAACTCAGAGTGGTTGGAGAAGTGGATTGAATTGGACTGGATGATGCTGATACCAATGGTGTTCATATTGGCTTTAGAAGCGTGCTAAGTGCAGACTTTATTCATCTTGACACTTCTATCCTTATTATAAGAAGGGTATAGATACAGTGTATTGATAGCAGGAAGCTCATTAACCCAAGTTTGCAGACACAAACATTGGTCTGTCAAAACACATTATAGAGGTTTGAGTAGGAGACTATAACAGGTCAGTGGGGATTGTGTACTATAGCTACTCCACACCATATATTGACTCAGCCACTATGCACGTGGCCTTGGCTTCTCTCAAAACCCAAATGTAATTGAGGAAAGTGTCAGTTAGGGTCTGTGTCTGCAGACTACATTAACCCTGAGCATGCTGCAATATCTCCTTGTAGTTGCACTTAGGCACTATCTTTGGATCCAGAATACTAAACATTACACATCATACAGGGCCAGAGAGAGAAAAATTCACAGAAATTTTCAGTCCATGTTTATTTCAAAATGTTTATGCCATTTTGGTATAAGAAAAATCTGATTGTACATGAAGCTTCTTCGAGAATTCGATGACCTTACTGCTGAGATATCACGATTGGCTGGGCGTGTTCTTCTTCTTGGAGACTTTAACATTCACGTCGATAAACCTTCAAAGTCGGATGTAGCTCAGTTCCTATCCATCATAGAATCTGCTAACTTGGTTCAACATGTCATCGGAGCTACCCATAACATGGGTCACACTTTGGACCTTGTAATGACCAGAGATGAGAGTAATCGTCAAGGACAATACTCTGCAGACATCAGTCCTACCCGTCATGGCTGCATCATTGAAGACATTGTCATTCATCAGAGTCTCATGTCTGATCATCACTGCATCCGGTTTGTACTCAGGTATCCTCGGCCGGTGGTTAAGAAAGTTAAGCGTACTTTCAGGAACTTCAAGGAAATGGACATTGAAGGATTTAGTGAGGCACTGATTGATAAACTTAATGACTTGTCCTCGGCGGGTGATGTTGATTCAGTTCTTACTGCGTATAACACATCTGTTGTAGCCTGCGTTAATGAGTTTGCTCCACAGAAATCATGTCTCCGCTCCACAAGGGTTCGCAATCCTTGGTTCAATGAGGAAATCCGTACTGCCCGTCGAGAAAGAAGACGGATTGAACGGAAATGGATCAAAAGTTCTTCTGACACTGATCACACATCTTTTAAGCTAGCTAACAAGCATGTTAACAACCTTATAGTTAAGGCTAAGCAAAAATACTATACGGAGTTACTATGTAAAGCCAATGTCAAAACAGTTTTTAATGTTGTTAATAATCTGCTCCACAAGAATGTTAAGTTTCTCCCTGAGTATGATAATCCTCTTGATCTAGCAAATCGTTTTTCTTTGTTCTTTGTCAAGAAGATAAGTGATATCCGCAACAATGTCACAAATACATCTGAACCTAGAAGTGTAGAAATCAGGTCAGTTCTTTTCATGAAATTATGCTGAATTGTTTTGAGGTTGTCAGTGAGGATAATATCAAACGCATTGTGAACAATATGTCTAATGCCACTTCTTTATCAGATTCTCAACCTACTTGGCTTTTGAAAAAACTTGTCAATTGCAATATACCTACTCTGACCTCTATTGTAAACAGCTCATTATCATCTGGTACATTTCCAGATGGTGTTCATCAGGCTATAGTTACACCAATAATCAAGAGAAACAATCTGAATAAAGACACATTATGTAATTACAGGCCTGTTAGTAATATTTCACATATTGCTAAAGTGATAGAAAAGGTAGTATCAATTCAACTAACGGAACACTTAAATGATAATGGCTTATACGATCCAATGCAGTCAGCATATAGATCCTATTTCAGTACTGAGACAGCCCTTTTGAAATTGCAGAATGACGTTCTGTCATTTTTCGATCAGCATAAGTGTGTTTTCTTAGTCTCATTGGACCTAAGTGCAGCTTTTGACACTGTGGATCATACCATACTACTGAATCGCTTAAAATCTCGATTTCACATATCTGGTCTAGCTCTTAAATGGTTTAAGTCTTACCTGACTGGTTGGTCATCTAGGGTAAGCATAGCCGGGGAGTTGTCTGACTCGTGGGTCACTGAGTTTGGGGTACCCCAAGGGTCAGTTCTCGGGCCGATTCTGTTTAGTTTGTATATCACTCCCATCTCTGACATTATTAATAAACATGGTCTACAGTATATTTGTTATGCAGATGATATACAACTGTATTGTTCTTTTGACCCGCGCTCTTTTGAAAATATAAATGAAACACTTGAGAAAACCTCTCTTTGTATTTCAGAAATTAGTAGGTGGATGTCATCTAATTATCTCCAGCTGAATAACAACAAAACTGAATTCATAGCTCTTTGTTCTTCTACCCGCCATCTGCAATCAATATCACATATTCAGCTTAATGTTAATGGTCAATGCATCCCCATCTCCACTAAAACTACTGTTCTTGGAGTATGCATTGATAACATGTTCACACTGTCTGCTCAAGTAAATCAGGTTGTCCGTAATTGTAATTATCATCTCAGCAATCTGTGGAGGATTCGTAGATTTATTGATCTTAAGACATGTCACCATGCTGTGCGAGCACTTATCCTTTCTCGGTTAGATTACTGTAATAGTTTATATACTGTTTTGTCAGCTAGAGATAGAAGAAAACTTGAAGTTATACAGAATCGTGCCGCTCGTTTAATTTTTGGCTTTGGATCCCGAACACATACTACACCCCTACTTAAGGAACTCCACTGGTTACCTCTATTCCAACGCATTCAGTTTAAAGTCTGTTTATACGTATACAAAACTCTAAATCAATTAGCACCTGAATATCTTAATAATACCATCAAATTATACACACCCTCTCGTAATCTTCGTTCAGTCACTGACACATGCAGACTTTGCATTCCCTTGTCAAAACTCTCCTCTGCCGAAAAACGGTTTGCCGTAGCAGCTGCCAAGACTTGGAATGCTATCCCTCTTTCAATAAGAAATGTTTCCAGTGTTCTTGGCTTCAAATCATCCCTTAAGACATACCTTTTTCCTAAATAATTAATATTTTTCCTTTTTATCTTGAATATTGTATAGTAATCATTGCAAATATTAAATGTTTCCTATTTTTGTACGCGCTATGGTACTTTTTGTTTTTAGCGCCTCTAAATACCCATTATTATTATTATTATTATTAAGCTAATCATTAAACTCTTTAAATTGGTAAGACAGTATAAGGAACGTAATCACTATTTCCATGTGCAAGTTGGCATTTTTTTCTGTTAAATTGTGCAGTTTTCATTCATATTGATTCATGTACTATGTAAAATAACAATTTTTGCCAGTTTGCGGAAGGAAAGATTATAAAATTTAGCCCTTAAAGGGGGTACCCAATGCTGAAACAATGCTCCTTCATTTAAAAGAGCATGACTTTATTAGCAGAAAATCATTTGCCTAAAGTTTTAAAAAAGTCCTTTTGCCAAGAAAAACCCAAAATATGGTAAGATTTCATCCTATTTTTTGGCCCCTCAGCTGTGTCCTAGTTTTAATTGGGTACCCCTAATGATGTCATTGTGGGTACCTTGTCGTGCAATTCTAGCAAAATTCGTGCAAGGTACATGTATAATACATATTCAAGGCTCCACACTAACTTTTTTTCTTGGTGGCCCGTTCGGGCCACCAAAATTATCATTTCCCTTTTTTTTGGTGGCCCGAGAATGAAATTTGGTGGCCCGAAAAAAAAAACAAAGAAAAACATAAGAAATTTAAAGATTATAATAAAACGTTGTTAGAATGATTAAAACTCATTGTTTTACCCTCCTATGCCCTGAAATGATCACATTCAGTGATAAAGTTGCAGATTATTTTATGATTCTTCCTTACAATGACCCTTCAATGTAGGGCTGTTTTGAAATCCCATTTTTGGTATTCGTTTAAACGGTCATTTTTTTTTGACGATTAATCGACTACTCGGTACTTTCATTTGGCCAGTCGGCCGACCACTCCAGCTGCTCGTAGCCTGCCACAATTCAGCCCCGCGCCGGAGCTGCACCTGCGCTGCAGCACCGGAGTGAGGCCAGTCCCATACCCATATAACAGCGTGTGCAATATCCCTAACGGTAAAGTCCGATTTTCATAAAGAAACTTGGCAATAAAGCAGCTTTGAAAAGAACTGTATTGCTTGTTCATAAAAATTCAAATCATAGCATCCTACCTATTTTTGTGAGGACCGAATAAAAAATCCTGGTCAAATAAAGGCAAATAGATCGGCATTTGCTTGATATTTCATCGCTAATTTACTGAAATCGTGTTTCAATTATTCGTCAGCTGACAAGAGATGGCGCTAACCCGGAAGTGGAGCGTAACAGTCAGTGCACAAAATCCCATTCGGCCGTGTTGAAACTACGTATACATTACGATGAAAGCGCTTAGCAGTCATTTGAAATCGAACTCCAATGATTGAAATCCCCATCACAAATCGCCAGCAAGGGCATATAACTAACGAACAAGCGCTTACTTGCAAGTATGAATGTTTTTTTTTTTCTTGGTAATATCCTTTCGTCTTCGTTCATTGCTATGTTCCAAAAATATTTTGTCACACTGACTATGAAAGCGTATCTTTGATTACGTTAGTGACCTCACTTGCTTACGGTGCATATCGCTGTGGTGAACGATGGTGCAATGCGCGATTAAGTCGCTCTCTCACACACACACACACATTAGGGCTTACGGCTTCCGAATATTATTGAAACACTTGTTTTCGCTGTGCGAGACATAAGAGTTTGGTGATCAAAAAAGATATTCTCATGTGAATTTAAGGCATCTAAATGACATAATCACACCTTAAAACTTTGAAATGGAGAGAAGCATTCTTGATTTCATTAATGATTTCGCATTTTTGGATCATTCTGAAGTTCAAGCTACGTTTCCGAGTAGTCGATAAAAATTCTTTTATTTGTGTAGTGACATTTTCGGACGTTTAATCGTGTACTAGACTCGAAACAGGCCTAGTGTGGTGCGCAGAAAATACACACGGCCGCAGACCGAGGCCTATATATACTGCCATAAGACCAATCTAACTTTCATTTGAGGTCGGCTAGCTCACCGCAACTAGATCCAGGTGCAATTAGAGTGGTGTTGCGCTAACTCAAACTGCGTCGGCGCTGATGAACCGCGAATAAAACTGACTTTCAATTCGGATCGCGGAAGGAACTAAAATGTGTACAATTAACACTACGTAAATTGCGTTAACTTAAAATTTTCTGGTTGCCCGATTCGGGCCACCAAACTTATCACTTTTTGAAAAATGGTGGCCCGGGAGCCAATTTTGGTGGCCCCGGGCCACCGGGCCACCGCTAATGTCGAGCCTTGACATATTGTACAGTCTAGTGCGCGCCACAACTGCAATGTGCGAAGCTGGGTAACCACATCTACGTCATACATGTACCTCATACTCAAATTTTTAGGTCAACCCTTGACTAATCACAAATAATTTGCCAAAAATGCATCGATTTTGATTGAAAATCATCAAATTTTCATTGTTATTGTTCTTCAAATTCTATATTTAAAAAATTTTTAACCATTGTGTAATCACTTTAAGAATAGTTTGTGCTGCTTTTACATTAACTCCTGTACTTTTTGGATGGAATTAACACCTCTTTGGCTCTCAATAGTAGTATAGGCCTCATGATTGATGGCTTATGAAAGTGAATTTGATTTTAGAAGATTTGGAAAATGAAGATAGATTAATCATCACTTGAAATGTAATGCTTTTTGTTTTTACTATGTGAATTCAGAATTTCAAATCAAGCCCATGCACAGGGACTTTGACTTGCAAGCATGAATCATGCTTTCCAAATCCTTAATTTTCGAGACTTGTGTATTTTGTAACTGCAGAGTCAATTCCCTACCCAGATTTAATCAATTTTATGAGTTTATTCATTTCATATTGAGGTACATATTATCATAAGGAGAATGTTGGCCTTGGAGGACACACACACACACATCGTTGCATTTGTTGATTTAACTTGTTGGAGATGGATACCAGACCAGTCTATAATGAATGTGCCTTTACCTCCATACTAGACATCGAATATGTAGAGAGATTAATCTTAATTGTGTACTTTTGATTTGGGGCACATTTTTGAAGAATTCATTTTTTACTTGAAATATTTTTGGAATGACAGAATTTCTGGAATCTTCACTATCATCCTCCTAAGCCAAAGATAAAATCTATGAAAAAGTAGACACAGTTGTGTGTGAATGTTTTACTCTTATTTTTGTTTTAATTTTATTACTCTTTCAGCAATTTTTTTTTCTTTCACTATATAAAATTTCCCCACCTCTATCCACAAGTAGGTATGTTTGCTGTCAATATCCCAAGCTGGAAATATGATACATGTATAAGTGAATCTCATAAATATTGTGCTTTATATTGAGACATTGATTTGCCCTGTGACTTGATTATGTTCATCATTATTATAGTTCTGTCTTATAATGGAGTTGAAAATGATTACCTCGTCCATTATCGTTGTTTTTATGCAAGTTCGTTTGGAGAGAAAGACAGAGATTATATTTGACGTTATCAGTGTTGGCATTTCAAATGAACTGAAAACTGCTCAAAATAATTTCCTTGTACGAAATCCTGAAACTGTAGCCTAATTGCTAATCGCATTCAATTACTTACGACAGTCATTAAATGCCTGTGATGTAACTTGTTTGTTCAATCGTTCCCGGCTCCCATCCATCTCTTCCGGTAATGTGCTGTCCGCTTGTCATCATTAATCCCGCATCCCATCCATCTTCATCTGACTTCATTTCGTCCAATCATCATTAGGCTTGTTGCTATGGGTAGGTTGATTGATGATTAGTTAAACCTTATTGCATTCCAGTGCATTACATGTAGCTCATGAGAAATGATGCTCTTTCAAATTTTTTTTTGTTTTTTTAAATTATCTGGCTTTGTACTTACAATGTGTTTCAATTCAGAACTCAGCATACATGTATCTTGAAATCAGGAATGAATGAAATATTGCTGAAAAATGTTTGTCCATTTTCGTACTTTTGTGGGATGTTAAGTGCTATAAAATAGAATATTTAAAATGAAATAAGAGAGTCCTAGCAATTCTCAAATGGGCAGTTCTAAATTGTCATTGTGCATATTGGCAGCAGGATTATGCATTTATCCATCCATACACTTTTATTATTGATATTTTCTTTTTTTTAAAGAATATGGTTCAGTGAAAGGAAAGTATCAGTTTGCTAATTCTGATTCTGAAATCATTATTTTAAGAAATTGAAGTCTTATTTTGAATTCTTAAAAATGTGATCCATTAGACTCGAATGCTAGGAATAGAAAGAGCAAATTTTCAGAGAAAATTTTCTCTAGATCTTGGAATTTTTAGATTATAAGTATTTGTATATGTGTAGGCCAGACCTACAGTGTATGTCACAGTATGCAAAATTTGTCAGACACAGGAGAAAAGCAAATTCCTTTTTAAATTATGAGTATTTGAATTTTGATTTCAATTTTTCAAGTACACTAGGACTTTGACTGTCATGTTCTTTTTGACAATTAAAAGAGTGAGACATTATTCTGAAATAATCTAAACATGGAGATAGAACCACTAATGCATGTAATGCGTAATCTGACAGTCAATCAGGATACGTATTCAAATCAATGACACCAGTAGAATGGAGACAGAGGAAGAAGCAACTAGTTAGAAGCTAGAAAGATTGAGGGCTTAGTGAGAAATATCTTCCATTCACCACTGTAGGATCAGTCTATATGATCAGCCTTGAAACATGAAGGAGATATGAGTCATAAGAGAAGCCAGTCGCCTAGCTTCACACCAATCAGTAGACAGCAAACGATGGGGATCTAGTTTTACCAATCTTATCAGAAGGTTGGTGTTCTGAATACCCAAATAATCAACTGCATTCCATCCCCATCACCGTCATTCATGTGAAATTACAAACGTTCTCAATTCTCATAAATGTGATGAGTTAGAAGCCTTGCTTTTGTCCAGAAAATATCTGTCAAACAAGCATTTGAATAAAATTGTATAAGAATCTTACCTTTGATAGTGATAATACTAATTTGAAACTATTAAGTGATCAGATACCTTACCAAAATTGATATCATATCTTTTTAAAGAAATACTTTCTTTAGTTTTAGCAAGACCAGCACAACCATTTCTGTAAGAATTGTGCAATGAAGACATAATTCAATACATTTTCTTGTGCTTGCACACAAATTGTAAATGCTAGCTGTATACCGCAACCATTTTGTGTGATTTTAATAAGAATTCTTGCTTTACAGTCGGAAACATGAATGGTTTCTTATCGCAAATGATACTTGCTAGGAATTTGAGCACAGATGTGGTTTTTAGGTTATGTGACATTTATAAGTTAAAAGTCAGATATTGGATAGGTAGTCGTTGGAAAAGTAGAAAATGTTATTCCAGGTATGTTTGGCGAAACCGTGATTGAACGTTTCAGATAGTCAGTCAGGTGTGAAATAGGGTTCATGCCATATGTGACCCCTTGATCCTCTACAAAGTACTAGTGGCATAGCATTGGTTTAAAAAAATTGAGGGGGCAACAAGGACAGCATGGGGGGGGGGAAGGGGAGGAGGGGCAGAGATGGCTATGGTCTTACTTGATGGATTGAATACAAATTAACAGGGTTATTAATTAGGTAGGGAGGAGGAGTAGGAGGGGGTTTCCTTTTTACTCATCCTTCCTTCTCTTTCTTCCTTTCTTCCTTTCTTCCTGTTTCTCACCTGTTTCTCTCCTTTCCTCTATTTGTCTCTCTCTCTCTTTCAGAAAAAAATCCCCCCAAACATTTGATGGGAGTACATGTATGTGCCTTCATATGCCCCCTGTGCTCCTCCCATGTATGTCTCTGCATCACTGTTCTCTGCTGCCTGATCCCCCACAAACCTTCCACTTTCTATCAGGGATTTTCTTTTTTGTCTCAAAGTACACCCTACCCATTCTCCCACCTCCAATCAAAAACATAACCTGGTTATATGGTGTTGTGAATTGTCCAATTACATCATAGGTATAGTTTCGTACACTGTAGATGCTATCTGCAGTCATGAAATGCAGAGGAAATAATGGTCTTAAAACCTCTTCAGGGAGATGTTTACAGATTTGATCTTAAATTGTGTTGCCAAGTAACCATGTTTGGATTCTCTTGATACAAACCTTGGTCTCAGATTGAAATGGCACCAATAAAATCTTTCTGTCCTGGATTATATTATATTAAAAATACTGAATATAATGAAGGGCTGGCCCTGAATCTTTAACCCCATCGTTTGTGGTTTGTTGGAGAACTGAAATCTTTTTGTTGGAACTAATTCGGTACAAATCACCATAAATCTTTTCTATTTGGTCTTCAAATAGCCTAAAATTGCCTGATGTTGAACTTGCCTTAGGTATGGGTTATACATGTAGAGCCATAGAAAGGCTAAACTCTAGTAGTCGGAAGTCGGTTAGGGTATTATGGTAATACGCCTTATCATGCCAAATTTATACCGTGTTTATACAGTGACTCGGCTTGAGTGTTGAATCCTCAAGCAGGGTCGAACGCTGCGAAGAGGGCAACTGTGATCGTGTTTATACCGAAATGAAAAAGGCGAGTTTGACACGGCCCACGGATCACGAACGGAAGTAGAATTAACGTCACAAATGCGGGAAATTTGTCTTCGACTACATTTTTCCACAACGTTCACAACAAAATACGTTAAACACTGAACAACGAGAGTGAGGCTGGGTTACGTTAGTTATAAAACTGTCGTGGTGACAGCACTATATTAAATATGTCGAAGAATAAGCAATGCAAGGATCATACCAAACAGTGATATACCATACAAACAATTTTACGAGCAAGAGTAGAATTTCACGATCCCTAAAAAGAGTATTTTTTACCTAGGAAAATTGAGCAGAGGCAGGGGCATAGCAAGGACAGGAGAGCTATCTCGCACGATACCGGATGCGGCTATTCGGTGTTTGACCTACGGGACACAAGGGTTCGACACGGCTGACCCGAAAAAATAGACGAGTCTGACTCGGCTCGCAGGTTGAAACCTACGATTCTGGCGGATAAAAAAAGCGGTGTTCGACACGGCTCGCAGATCACACTGATCACGTTTACACAACAAAAAATTGCCGTGTTGAGCACAGGTCGCATGTTGAACCCCCGAGCCGAGTCCCTGTGTAAACATGGTATTAATCAAACTCCATGATGTGTACTGGATATCAAGAAAATCTGAATTGAAACATGTTACAAAAAGCTTAGGGGCTTTCAGCCCTGTCTTGTCATGGCTCATTTACCATGACCAGCATTGCCATTGATTATATTTTAGTCATTAGAAGAACTTCTCTTTCTAAGCAGGAAATATTCTAAAGAAGTTTGTCTGCTTCCTGCCAAGAATATTGTTCTCATCAGTATGATCCTGGTGTTGATATAATCACTTCTCAATATAGCTTACAGCTATGTGATCCCAGGGTGTGCTAATGATGATCATGAAAACTCACTTACAAGGCTTTATAGTCTGTTCGTTGTTCAAATAATATGAGCACACTCATATTATCAGTGGGAACTACCCCCCAAGTTGGCTGATAATGCAGAAATTGGAAAATGAAGTGCGTATCCTACCAGGGAAATATCCCTGATCCTACCATTTACAAAACTGTGTTTTTGTTGTGTTATAGAGTGAGTCCTGAGAACTACATCATTGACTGCAGCAACTTGGCTTGATTGATAATAAATGACATGGCAAGACACTCTGAACTTTTACCTGCACTTAAGAAATTGGACTGTAACAGCTGTGTGACAGCTCATAATCGTGACTGTGATATCATTTTGAGAAGAAAGCTTTAAAATACATGTACATGCAGGAGCATTCTCCAATCCAATCCAATCCTGGTATTTATAGAGTGCCAATATCTAGTTGCCTAATCAAATGCAACAGTATATGGACTTGACTACAGCCACAGAGCCACTAGATATGACAACAATCAACATTACATTGATGTACTAGGCTACTCAAGATACGGAACTGTAACAGCTCATCACTTTAAAAAGAAACCACTGACATTTAAAGCTTGGAAATGCTGCTTGGAAATGTTACATTGTCACTATTCCATGGCCTGCAGCCACTATGGTAACAGTTGGTATTAGTTTGAACCAGTAGGCCTACTTGAGAATTAGAACTATAAAAGCTCATCACTTTAAGAACAAGATTTACAAGAAACTGTTGAAATTTACATCTTTGAAATAATGGTAGGAAACATTGTCATGACAACCACTGTATAGACTGCAACCCATGTAATAACTACATTGTAAGGTGAAAGGTTTACCAAGGCACTATGAACTTGCGCCTGTACTTGAATCACACTGTTTACCCTTGGCTCGTTGCATATGCAACAAAGTCTCACTGAGGTGTGGGAGACTGCCATGATGATGATGACTCTACCAACCAAGCTGGACTGTTTCACCGACCAGGCAAGTCAATATTGACCAGGGAAGATAAAGAGTAAATAGGGATGGTGTCTATTTTTTATCAGGTGTCATAGTGACATCCCATTCAAGTTTATCCTCACACTACATGTATGTCTTGGAAGACTGTTGAAGGGAAAGGGAGACCCCTCTATAGCAGTTCAGACCTACAAGAATGCATGTTTTCTAGAGGACCATTTTCATATTAAGTAGAAAATGATATTTCAAACCAATAAAGAGATTTTATGAAATTCATCTTGAAATACGGACCAAAGACCTTTGTTCATTAAAGAGGACTAACTTTGGATTAAATATTTCACAGGTTTAAGGTACACCCAGTGTCAACTGTTCTATTACCTACCACTATTTTAATGATCTTCACATTGCAGAGTGAGACAATGTACACACTCACCCTTTCTCTGTATCATGTAAGAATAAATAGTAGTTGCATAAAGTTGCTTTTTCTGAACTAAACTAAACTTTTTGAATATTAAACTTTATTTCATTTGATATGAGGATTTGATATTTCATTTTGCTGATTAATAGAGTTTTATTTTTATTGAAGAAGTCATTATGGGAGTGTCATCCTAATGCAGTACTGACTTTTAATTTAAAATCTGCTTTCAGAAAAAAGAAGATGAGTGTATGATCTCTTTTTTTTTCTTTTTTTTTCTTTTGTTTTTTGACAGACAAGTGCAAGTCAAGTTAAATAGCCAGAGAAGACATTCACCTGTTAATTTGTAGCAGTACCATAAAATCTATATTGTGGTGATGACCATATAGAAGTTTTAAAAGCTTGTATGAATGAGAATGCTCTTCTGAATGAAGAACCCCTGTCATCTTACAGCCGTGGCAGTATACTCTGAAGTAATAGATGTACAAGATAATGAGAAGTGAGAAATACATATTTGGCAAGTGAGCTAAGCGAAGAACAAACTCACTTTCACCTTCTACAAATCGTACCCCAGATCATAGTTTACCGAACATGATGATGGTCTCAGGTTCTTTCAGCATTAAACTTAGCATTTATTATATGACCAGTAGAGAGCTTTCTTCAATAAGATACCATACAATGTTTGATTATATTCCAGTCACGTCTAGAGACTCTCCAAAAACACATGTACTGGAGTGGCTCAGTTATTAAGTTCCCCAAATGGGAGAATGAGCAAAATCGCTGCTGTAAAAGGGGAACAATGGATGTGTACAGCCCCACCAAATGTTTTTTATGTCGGTAGCATGTTGGGTTGATGAATGAAGCTTTTACTGAAAGACATTCTCTCTCTCTCTCGGGGCTGTGAGAGATCCATGCAAGTACGTGCTTCTCAGGGTAGTTAGGACATTAGGAACCTTTATGTCTCATCCTCCCATGTAAGTTTGTAGGCTAAATGGATGAATTATGAAGCCAGCAACCATCAGTTCATATGCACAGTATGATTAGGATAGGGTAGTACCGTAGAAGTCTCTCTTTTGAACTGAGATGTTTAATAATCAGAGCTGAAGTTTACTCAATGAATTGTCAATCTACATATTTAAAAAAAATACATTCTTGAACTAATTTGTTGAAAATCAACCATTGCCCCCTCCCATTGCAACTCTTCTTTGATTTTCTGAATCAAAATTAAGCTTATGATGACTCTTTTTTTACTCCCTGGAATTCATTTTTTATGTTCCATGCATTTAGGTTTCTGGGCTTGTTTTTGTTGCTTTATACATGTACAAGTCTGTAAACCTATCTGGTGAGTGTGGGACATATGATCATTGTTTCTATACTTGTCCAATACCACAACAACTTTTACCAGTTTCTTTTTTCTTCTTCTTCTTCAACTTGTCTCCTGCTCTACTTTCTCTGAATCCTTGTCAGAGAAAGCATCAACAAACATGAGATGTAATCACTCCACTCCAGAACATGTCTTCATTTGAATGTAATCACAAGTGTCTGTATTAAAGTGAAACTAAAGAAGATGTCTAAATGTTTAGATTAATAAATTCTGGTAGCAAGTGGTGCTCAAAGAGGTCTACATCCATAAAAATCACTGATAAGAGATATCAAGCACCAGAAACATTCAATGTAGAAAGAACTGAGATGCCGATGTGTTATCTGTGCCTTTTTGGAATAGACTTTGTCATGAACTATAAAGCAACATGCTCATAACTGTGACCCCTTCTGCAGCCAAAATTAAGAAGCTTTCTAGTCACCATTAGACTGCAGTTCATTTTGTCTACCATCCCACGGAAGTTGCAGAAAGAGAAGAATCTATTGTTTATGATGCATGTATTATGTTGTTTTAGTTCAAAACAATAGGACAGGGGGGTCATCAGGGTATTTTTGATAGGGGAGGGGCAAGATGACCCATGGGTGAGTTTATCGTGGTTTAAATGAACATAAGGGTATTGTACAGCTGTATGACCCAGCCTTCTCTTTCCCCATACTCCTCTTTCTTCTTCCCCTCCCCCCTTTTTTTTTGATCAGTCATAGTGGCAGTCACCCACCCCCCCCCCCCCCCCCCATGGTGCCGCTCCTGAATTAGGAAGTATTCTTCTAAACCATGAATAGATTACAATCGGGATCATCCACTGCAAAAACAGCTTAATTTGGGCTTTATACTTTAACTTCAGAAAGACCTTTAAAATTGACCATTTGTTCCATGAAGAGACAGGGCTTTTCTTATCTTCTTATGATGGTAGTGGTTTGATGTAACATTTTATAGACCATTACACAGTATTAGAACTGAAACACGAATGCTTTGTAGTTTTATCAGTTCTGTCAATATATTCCAAAGATAGTTCTTGCTTGATTCAAAATGTACATTTTAGAAGGCTTCCTATTATTTGTTATTATGCATTGTTCATTCCAGAAGTATGGCCACAGGTTATCTAAAGGATGAAGGTGATATTTTTTTTTTTGAGGGGGGGGGGGGGAGTGCTGCAATGGGTATTTTAGTGTTTACAAATTTAATCAATGTACTTTATGAGGCATGAAACCTTTATTACAACAATTTGCATATTAAACGCGACTCTCATGTCACAGAATGTTTGTATCCTATTTTATCCTCCATGAATACCATGGTGTCTTGTTAAATACTATCTGCAGAGCATGAGAGGGTGTTTACTGCTACATTTTAATGAGAAGCTTGAGTTCTGGGAAACAGGGAAAAAATTAATTAATTTTTTTTCTGGGGCTACTTTTTGAGCTCACTCGCCAGAATTTTCTACATTCAATTGCAATTTACATTGGAGCCTATGAGAATTTCAGGGGCTCTTTTTTAGTTTTCCAGGGCTCTTTTTGGCATTTCGGGGGCGAATTCGCCCCGAGCCCCGAGTGTATTTTTTTCCCTGCTGGGAAAAACTTGAATGTGTGACTATGAATCTTTAGTTTGCTTTAGATCAGTAACACTTTCTCTCACTCCATACTGAGATGGCAAGATTTATTTTACAGGAGAGCTAAAAATATATTATTTTATGTAAGAGCCATACTAATGAGGCTGTGCACCAAGTGAGTCTACCTACAGCTCATTAAACTCTTGGGTACACACAGCAAGGAGAGATGGCATGAGATTGCAAATGAATTCAGGGGTAATTAAGTGGAAGGATGAATCACTCATGGAATTCATGTTTTGAGGCAAAAAAATCCTCTCTTCTTATTAAGGATTGGTAGCTGTGTTCAGTCTACATCATTGTCTTAAAATTAGTCTTTCTCTTTCTAGTGAGATATTGAAAGGTAAATTTTGCCACTTTTTTCTAATATTTTAAGGGATTATTTTTGCTCACTGATAGGCACTTATTCAAGAGATGTAGTTTTCTAAAGAAACTATGAAACCCAGAGTAACTAATGTTAAAGGATGGTGAATGTTATTTAGACTAAACCTGCAGAATTTTCTAAATACATGTATTATCAGCAGATGCCCATTTCTACAAAAATACACAGGTTGAAATTTTGACCTTTCTTTAGTTATTAAGTACACTTTTCAGTGTATGCGTCATCTATATATGCTTAAATAGTGATGGGTTATAATTTTTTCTTATGTCAGCCTCTGAATGTTTAGGAAGAAAATAGAAAATTTCAAGGAATAGTTTATTTCTGTTGGGAATATGGTGAAATGAAAAACACCATGTTTGGACTGTTAGGTGTTTCAAGCCCTTGGCTATTTCTTTACTAAGTCAATTTCTTGAGATTTGAGGAAGGGTCTGAGAATGCATTGTATTTGTGAAGGGAATAGAAGGATTTATCTGGAGGGTACATTAGTCAGGAACTTGAGAGAATGGTATCGTGTTTACACTGTGACTCGACTCGAGTGTTGAATCCTCAAGCAGGGTCGAACGCTGCGAAGCGGGCAACTGTGATCGTGTTTATACCAAAACGAAAAAGGCGAGTTTGACACGGCCCACGGATCACGAACGGAAGTAGAATTAATGTCACAAATGCGGAAAATTTGCCTCCGACTACATTTCTCCACAACGTTCACAACAAAATACATTAAACAATGAACAAGGAGAGTGAGGCTGGGTTACGTTAGTTATAAAACTGCCATGGTGACAGCACTATATTAAATATATAGAAGAATAAGTAATGCAAGGATCATACCAAACAGTGATATACCATACAGACAATTTTACGAGCAAGAGTAGAGTTTCACGATCCCTAAAAAGAGTATTTTTTACCTAGGGAAATCGAGCGAAGGCAGGGGCATAGCAAGGACAAGAGAGCTATCTCGCGTGATACCGGATGTGGCTATTCCGTGTTTGACCTATGGGTCACGAGGGTTCGACATGGCTTTCTGTTTACACACGAAAAAATAGACGAGTCTGACTCTGCTCGCGGGTTGAAACCTACGATTCTGGCGGATCAAAAAAGGGGTGTTCGACACGGCTCGCGGATCACACTGATCAAGAGTAGAATTTCACAATCCCTAAAAAGAGTATTTTTTACCTAGGGAAATCGAGCGAAGGCAGGGGCATAGCAAGGACAAGAGAGCTATCTCGCGTGATACCGGATGCGGCTATTCCGTGTTTGACCTATGGGTCACGAGGGTTCGACACGGCTTTCTGTTTACACACGAAAAAATAGACGAGTCTGACTCGGCTCGCGGGTTGAAACCTACGATTCTGGCGGATCAAAAAAGGGGTGTTCGACACGGCTCGCGGATCACACTGATCATGTTTACACAACATAAAATTGCTGTGTTGAGCACGGGTCGCGTGTTGACCCCCCCCGAGCCGAGTCACTGTGTAAACATGGTATAAATGTGATGTTCTAGGAGGAAAGGGGTGATTATTAGGAGCATACAAGACATTATATACTAGTCTTTGTATTGACTATGTTGTTATATTAGTCTACGATTTCAGACTGATGTTCTTATATAGTTTGTGATAAAATTCATCCATTTAGATATGTTCTGAGATAATAATAACTTCCATTTATAAAGTCCCTTAAGCGCATCTAACAGGGAAACACATACAAAAAATAAAACAGTGTGATACAAACTTATACAGTAAACAACAGAAAAAAAAATTAGAAAAGGTGTGTTTTTAGACACATCTTAAATGATGCAAGAGTTTCACAATTCCTAAACTCAGGTGTAACAAATTCCAACACTTGGGGGCAACAACTGAAAAAGCCCTATCACCTATTGTTTTACCAGTTCAAGGGACAGTAAGCATACTACCGATGGATGATCATGTATTGTACATGGATGTATGCACTTGGAGTACATGTAGATCAGCTAAGTAGACAGGGGCTTGATTATTGAGATATTTGTAGGTGAGAATTATGGTCTTGTGTATGACACAATTATTATCACAAAGCCACAAAAATCATACTCTTTTTCAAAACTGAAGAATGTTGGGGGAAAAAAATTCTCCACAAAGACATGCTGGCTGCCATATTTACCCTGCACTAAAGAATGTCACGCATGGCAGGACCATGGATGGATGGTGCATCACACTTTGAGGAAATTGAGAGGGATGTTTCTGTAGCCCTCTATTGGCAGTAGACAAACATTCCCAACATAAATATTTGAGTCTGGTAGGAAGATAATTACCAGTGGCTACCTCACTCTTTAACAAAGATCTCTAGAATTGTAGAAATAACATATCAATTGTTATTACAATATACTCAAGGCCAAGGGGGTTTTTAATGAAGAACTCAGAGGTGTTATTAAAGAAAGAAAATGATGGAAGGAGAAGAATTGTGAGGAGGTGTGAAGATTTTGCTGAGGGTTCCGATGATTGGATGACGACAGGTCCGTTTCCGTGGCAACGATGCAGGCCATGATCCAAGTCGAAGGGGAAATGGACGAATGGTTTGTTTGCTTACCTTATGAAATTGCAGGAGAGGAAAAGATAGAGTGGGAACATAAAACTGTCTAGTTGTGTGTCTTTTCTTGTCTTATCTAGGCCACTATCTCGCTCTGATGTTGACTCACACAAATGTGAGTGGATGGACTGATGATGAGTTCTATCTGGTTTGGGTTGGATCTAATGTTCATAAAAATGATTAATTTGGAGTGATTTGGCAGACAAGTTATTCATCATTCCTCATTTCTAGGGCCTGCATCTGCTTCTTCTTGAGTGAGAGTGATGCGGATCAGAGGCCTTTTTTCAAATGACAAAATTGACTCTCTCTTTTTAAATTTTCTGGTCAGCTCGGGTTGTAGAAGGGACATAAGGCTTTCTGTCTCAATAATATCATAATAATAATAATGTTGCATATTCATATAGTGCATCACATTAATTTTTCAGTGCATTTTACAATGTTACAAATTCTTATCCTGATCATTGCATGGATTTCCAGCTGGCACACAAGTATGTGTCATCTACACTTCTTAAGGAGCATTTCTGCCATTTTGCACTTTTCTGATTAAGTGCTTTTTATTCATCTGAAATTTGACAGTCTTCTTTTTCCCTCCACCCTTTTGTCATTCCTTTACTTTCTCTTCTCTCTATCATTCTTTTCATATCTTTACCCTTCACTGTGTCAATACAAAACTGCTTCTTTCATTATCACATGAACAGTAATTACTCAAATGAGTTTGTACCTTGTACTTTGCTTTGAATCATAGTCAAAGGTTATCATTATAAAGTCACAATTATGTATCTCATTTGAACAAGAGGAGTTATATACTCATATTCATGTACATGTACGTGGAGTGGAAAGTAAACATTGATAGAAGATGCTTTATGCTAAAAAAAAATCTGCATTTATATAGAACTTTGAATGTACATGTACAGTGTAGTTGTATGCATGGAGGTGACATGGAGGCCAACATTTCTTAACCTGTTGACTTATGAATTCTTACAATCCCCATAGGTTTTGTTCAGGGAACACCCGGTTCCAGTATTCAGTGGGTTAAAATGTAAATGTATTTAACTATAAATTCAATCATGAAAAAGTCAGAGAAAAAAATTTATATTGCATACTGAAAACGATATATTACACTTCCAGACATGCAATTTTAGATCATAGAAAATAAGAAATATGATAGTTGATTTGTTTTCGATGCAGCAAAACTTCTTGTGCCTCATTTGTTGTGCTTTGCCAGCCTCTGGCTATATATTTATATTGTACAATACTTACTAAGTCGCAAATTATCCAGTTTTACACATGATGTTTTTTCTGGACCCGTTTCATAAAAATTATCAGTAACAACTGCCACATTTCTATGAAAAATTTGCTTTCAGCCAATCGGATGCAAGGATTTAAGTAGCTTATAACAGTTATTGCGATTTGCTATTGATAACAAATTTTATGAAGGGGGGGGGGGGGCTGTGGTGCAAATCCACCAACCACATACAACTCTTTAAAGGCATTGGCTAACTTTGTGAGTAGCTGACTTAAAAAATTCTCAAACTAAGATGAAATATGTGTATGAGTACTTGTATTTGAACTCAAAAACCCTGAAACCAACCGTAATTTGGAATAAAAAAAGTGTAAGTTAGATGCAAACGGCGATTTTATTATCCTTCGTCTCATTAGACAATCACTAAGAGGGCCACTTTGCTTGAATTTGAAAATGCCGTTATGTGCCTCCCTCCTTGTGATACGCCAATGTACACAGTACGGTAAGGTGAGTATTACATGCATGCGCACTCTTTATGTCTATTCTGTGCAACCACCCTTGTATATTTTTCAAACATTGGTTCACATTTTTTATATTTAAAAATACTTCCTGTGGATATTATACTTTGAAACTTTCAGACTGGTATTTTTACACTATAACCCTTATGTTTATCTCATTTTCAAGGAACAAAACAAGAATTTTTTAAAATCATAACAATGTTGATCAATATCTTTAAGTGATGTGAGGAGTGATAGACCCTTAGCACCAATATATGACAAAAGCTTGAGAGACAGTATAATCGGTGTAATTATGGACCAATTATCCACAGTCAATCAAGGATTTTGGTGGTTGCCATGACGATTAGTCCCAGTCCTATTGTTCTCATTTTCTCCTCCCTTTTGCTAGGTCTGAATACGCTTACCACAGGCAAGGACCCATGCAGTGACCATCAATGACCCTTCTAAGGACCTGGGGGGAGGGGGTTCACAACAATACACTTAAGAAAAAAAAGCAGTTATCTGCTCTCTCCTTTTGTCTAGTGTGTTACATCTGTGTGCTTTAGTGGGCAGTACATGAAAAGGGGTTTTAGGGAAGATAGCTCAGAATAATATTGTTTGAAAAATAGCTGTGGTAAATAAAACTGAACTGAGAATTTATGAGAAGGTGGGAAAAACACTACAAAGTACTACAGGAGAAAGAAATGGTGATATACATGTATCTTTTTTTTTTTTAAATCACAAGTATGTTTTCTGCAAATAGTAGTGAGGCTTGTTTGTATCATATAGGTAATCTTCTCTATTGCATACATATTGCTTATAATCCCTCTTTTAATGTTCATTTATGACTAACATGTAGGAAGCAGTATTTGTAGATAATTTCTATATTTTTTTCTTCAAAATGATTGCTATTATGCAAGCTTTTAATGACAACAAATGGTACATTGATGTCCTTATTCTGCAAGTTAACCCATTTGTGACAGGAATTATTTAAAGCCTAATTTGATCAGCTTTTATTCTTCAAATTGGCAACACCAACATTTTTATTTTATTGCTACATTTTATTTATAAAACTTCATGTATCATAAATGAATATAAATTGACAGAAATTATGATAAGTCAAAAAGTTGCCAATTTACAGGAGAACATGGTGATTTTAAACTTTCTATCACATTGCCAATTTAAGGATTTTAATGCTTATTTTCCTTTTAAAAATTTTCAGCATCAAACAACGAATATTGACGCAACCAAAATGGGCACAGTTTTTGTAGAATTTTTTGCTCTTTCTGCTCATGTATTTGGTATGATTTTTAGGGCTTTGCATCAAAAGATATTAGGCCAAACCACAAAATGTAGACCTCGGTCACAAATGGGTTAAAGGTAGTATTATTTGAAAATTTTCTCCTATACATCACAATTGTTCTTGCAATCTCATACCCCAGAGTAATGCTAACATTCTGAGCCAAATACTGAAGCAAAGTATAGGATTTAGAAAAGAGTCAAACAAATACAAAATAACTTGTAAGGGGCAATAATATTTTAGCAAATCCCATTGGGTTTCTTGGAGCTCAGAATTTTGGATACTTTCTATCAAGTTTACCCAATTGGTGACTAGCCACCCTTGCCAATTTTGAAGCTTTTATTCCCTTGTTCAGTCATTACTCAGGAATATTTGGATCAAGTACCACCCCCCCCCCCATGAAAAAAAAACAAAACTGCAAGACAAATTATGATTTATGATGGGTCATTCTCCTTTTTATTCAAATGGTATGACCAGCCTGAAAGAGATTCAGATACGCTCATAAGAGATTCATCTCATTTCATGGTCAGTGATGGTGTGTAACAAGAAAAGTGTATGACTGAAATCTTCCACAGTGGGGCAGCTGAACCATTTCTAGATGGGAGAGGGTGTTGGACAAAATTGGCTGACAATGTAATTTAAGAATTGTCCAACTAACAAAAAAAAAAAAAAAAAAAAATCATCTTTTTTTTTTTCATTTTTTAACAATTCATAAACATGATGAATTAGAGATAAAAGCATTTAAGTAGGGGGTGCAAAACCCTCATTACCTCCTTCTCAAGTAACACCACTGATCCTTTGTCACAAAGAAAGCATGGCAACAACTATCGCACCCTTTCTCATTGACAGAGTGGTGGGAACTTGAATCCGACCCTTTCTCTCTGTTATTGGTCTCCTTTCTCCGACATTGAATGGGGGAGGTGTGAAGTCGGAGATGTCAGTTCATATTTGTATTCTTCGCTTTCTTTGTCCTGCCTGAGCAGTATACTCGGAAACATGATAACCAGTTTCCTTTCTTCATCAGCACTCTCTATGCTTGTGTAATCTGTATGGCTGAGATATGAAATGAACACTTATTTGTTAAGACATTAAAATTTCTTAATAACATTGTGTTGGGGGGAGGGGGGGGGGGGTGTGGAAGATAGCATCTTGTAGACACATTTTCTGTGAGCTTTTGATTCCTGTCTGTACACATACATGTATTTTGATAGGATGTGGGAGCCTACATGTACCTAGGTCTAACCCAACCCTATTTATTCTTATAACAGCCAGATAATCATTTACATTTTCTTTGTGTAAAATGGTATGAACGAACATTTGGGGGCCACGGACAGGTGATACTGTGATTCCCCTTTCTTTATTCTCTCTTTAGTATGTTTTTAAGGCTCCTTTGTTTCTCTTTGTCTAAGTCATTCAATGTCCATGCATATCTCCATGTCTTCCCCATCTTATTCATGCAATATCTGTTCATCTCTTAACCACTTTGTATACCTTCTCTCTCTCTCTCTCCCGTCATTCCACCATCTCTCCCCATCTATCTCCTGAATTCCTAGCTCTCAATCTCTTCCTAACCATCTCATCGAGCTTGACAAATTAATAGACAAGCAGCGAAGCTCAAAGTAGGCTGATTATGTTTTCCGCCATGTCCAAGCCCAACACCCATCCAAGGGCATTGGTGATAGGGGTTTTCAATTCCAATCACTGACTCTCTACAAAAGGTGATGAGAAGATGAAAGAAACGCACTTTTCACAGACCATGATCATTGATGAATGCGAATGCTAGTTCTACATCTAACTATGAATTATTAGTATTGTTGAAGGTATAATGTCATCATGTGCTTTTTAAAATTTCTATATATGTATATTAAATTTTCTAATCACTCTCGGTGATGAGAAGATAAAAGAAACCCAGTTGTCACAGACTATGGTTACGGCTGAACACTAGTTCTACATCTAACTATGATTCACTAGTATTTTTGAAGGGGATAAGGCCTCTTATCATAAATGTATTTCATAGCTTGTTTAATAAATCTCTCTGCTAGTAATTGAAGGATGAAAGAACCCAGTTTTCACAGATCACAGTTAAAGATCAAGGTCATGATCTAATTATGATCCAGTAGTCTTGTGAAGAGGGAGAAGGTCTCCATATGTTACTATGTAAAATCCCCACAAATATTGGTTGAAAGATGATCCCATTTGTATATGACCTTTGTGATTCATCTTAACTTGTATATCGCCTGTCTGTCTTTAGCTAGAAGTCTGCAGATTCCTTCATGTAGCTGCATTTCCCTCTGTAGTATAAGAGTTGGTTGGTTAGTCACATACTGTAGTAATAGATTGTCCAAACATTGAACAAACCAATCAATGAATGGTAATAAATGAGCATAATGATAAAGTCACATGCCACTCAATAGTGTTTCATTAAGGGCAGGCAGAGGTGTGAATAGATTGTGATTGGATGTGAAATAGCAAAGGATGAAATCTCTCTGCTGACCAGTCATTAGCATAGGTGTGTTTAACCTTTAAAGGTACATGTGTGAAACATGACTGTTGGACTTTCAGGACATTCATTCTGAAGACTTTCCAAAGCTAACATGCATTGACCATTAAAGATCCTTACAGTCATCTCTCACATAATCTCGTCATGCATATTTTATATTTAGAATATGATCTGACGTTGAAATGAGAGGATTTCTTGAAAGTTTTGCAATCATTTGATAAGCATTCATATTGAGGGAACTTATGTCTCTGCTTAGAGCCAGAAGGTCATTGATGCCATACTTTAACACAGGGTTAATGCCTTTTTGGAATTCAACAAACAATATGTATGATGGGATTTGGTTTGAGTAAATAACGTAATTGAAGTCTATGTCTTTAATCTGCAAATAGAAAAGTGATGGAAGCATTTGTAGAGGAGGAGACAGGGAGATGGTGTGGATGTTTGATTTGAACAGACAGACAGGCTGTCTGGGGACTCAGCAAGAAGTTTGTTAGAACAGGATAAGAGGATGGGTTAGAGAGGCAGACAGACAGAGAGTCATAGATACAATGGAGAAAGGATGGAAGGAGGGAGAATTAAGAACAAAATCAAGAGAGAGAGAAAGAGAGAGAGAGAGATTGGGAAAGGGAAATGGGGAAGGGGGTATAGTGTGAGTTCTTGCATCTCTGGAATAGAATGCCAGGGATATTTAGGCAGTAATGCAATTTAATATGTTCAGTCTCAAGACCTCAAGTTCTTTATTAAAGGAGAAGTCTAGGCGATTTCTGTAAGCATGGATCATAAAGAGAAAAAATTCAGCAGCTAGAAAATGTCTTACTTTACACGACATACCCTAGGATTACTGAGTAATCAACAATTTAACTTGTATAAACAGTAGTTCTAGTACGAGCCCATTTTAATCCACAATACAGTTCGCACCCGAGCCCAGTGACGTAGCTGATGCACCGCAGGCAGGCCAGGCGATGCAAGCGATATGCGTGTACGATATTCCGGCTCAAAGTGGTCTTCGCACACTTTCTTTAACTTCAAAAATTTATAAGTTTTGAAGTCGAATTTGTCCGTTCTAATATCATTAATCCCACCTCTCCCTGTCTGTCAGGGGATTCAGGATTGCAAAAAATTTCTCTTTGGAACAGAATTGGTGTGATTTGTACACCCAAAAGCTAGACATATCGGCATTTTGCATAGAGAATGTGCAGAGAATAAGTGCGCATGCGCAGTGCAAATGCATCGCCTACATGTACGTCACATGACCAATGACCATATTTGGGTTTCGGTGGGAAATTCAATTATTCGGAGTAAAAAACCAAACACTTAATCGGTATTTAAAAATCACAGAAATCACTTTGATAAATGAAAGTAGCATTATCTGTTAGCGTGAATTTTAAGCTTCATAGTGTGATTTTAATGAAATCATCTGGAATTCTCCTTTAAAACTAGAACAAAAGAGTACATTTTATCCCTTTGGGGGATAAAAGGTAAAGAGAAAATTCAAGGAAAGGAAAGGAAAGTCCCCCACAATCAAGAAATGCTTGGCTAACTGAATTTTAAAAAAAACAACAACAAAGCATTCCAGCTACCTGTACTGGCCGCACAGAAACGTTGTTAGCGCTAACAGCGCACTAACAGTACCGATAGCGATGGTTTGGCCGCACAGAAGCGTAATGTTAGTCGAATTCACTAACAGCGATGTTAGCCTAACATTTCAAGGCCGCACAGAAGCTAACGGTAGTGGTAATGTTTTAACAACTCACTAACAGTGCTAGGGGCACCTATAGTGGCAATGTTAGTGAATAATTTCTTGTCGTGCGCTATAACTTGTCTCCCATTTTTTATACCAAGTACTTCAAAATGGTTCAAAATAGACCTAGACCTAATTAAGAGTGTGGCGGGTATAGGGGACGACATAGGTTTAGCTGATAAAGCCACGAGGAGCAGTGGCGGCACCACTATAAAGGGGGGGGGCAAATGGAGGGCAGAAGAAAATGTTGGGGGCAGGGGCAGTCAATTTTTTTTTTTTGCGTGTATGGAAAAATCGAGTGTGAAAAGTGAGTTTTAGTCGCCGACGTAAATCCACTTTGAGTTGGAGGAGTGGGGGGGGGGGGGTAATTGAATTTTTGGACGATTTTTTTTCCTCTTACACACATTTTAATGTCAATGTTGCGTGATAGCGAAGCGAGCGAACAAAAAATAACTGCTTATTTGGTTTTTAATTGCATTTTCAAATAAATATTCTGAAATATGACGAGCGAGCGAAGCGAGCCGGCCAAAATGGCCACTTTTCTTGTTTTTATTTGCATTTTAGAAAAGAAATTATAAAATATGATGAGCAAGCGAAGTGAGCGAGCCAAAAATAACCACTTTTTCTGGTTTTCAATCGCATTTTCAAACAGAAATTTTAAAATATGATGGTCGTTTATGACAGATATTCAAATTTGTACTAACTGATAAATAAAAATATATTTTCCTCCTTAAAAAGTGAGGGGGGATATTTTTACATGCCATATATCCCCCCTCTCCAAAAAGTGGGGGATATATCCCCATCCCCCCGGGATTTACGCCAATGCTTTAATGGCCCCCAATAAACATTTTTCTGTTACACTTGATATAGAGAGAAATCTTTGTAAAATCAGGTAATGCTTACTGGAGCAAACATATTGATTAAAACTAGATCATGAGGTGAACATTTACATTACAAACTAATAGTGTGCGAGGAAACCAACAGCGACTGAGTGAGAAAATTTTCAAGTTTTGAAGAGCGGAAAATGGTAATTTAGAGCACTTCACAGCTTGAATATGATGCTTATGACAACATCTACTTATTTACAAATTACTGTATAATTTTCTTTTCAGTCCTCAAAATTTAGGGGGGGCAACTGGGGGGCAAAGCTTCTGAGTGGGGGGGGGGGCAAATGCCACCCCATGCCCCCCTTGGTGCCGCCACTGACGAGGAGACCAAGAAAATTATGATCCTTTTAAAGAAGAAAATGAAAATGACTTTTTCAGGAAAATCGGTTTTCCAAAGCAGTGTTTGAAGACCTTTTTGACATGTAGGCCCTGCATTGGAAAGAACACTACGGTGAGTAACCAGGCGCGCCGGAAGAGTCCCAGCTTTCTCTCATCATACGTACTTGAAACATGATTATTTTCACCGCTTCTAGCATGTTAGGATGGCGTAAGAGACTCAGGAGACCGGGCATGGCAATGGGAGGGTTATGCATGGCATACTGTTAAATTTTGGCGTTGGGGCTGACACCCTCTGCCCGAAAATCAACAATTCAGTTGCACAACTTTGTTCGCGAGAGCGAAACGAGCGCGCAAATTTTTTTACAATTTTGGTGGTGAAAATTTACAGAAATTTCATATTCCGGCATTGCCCAAATATGAAAAAAAAAAATACTGGCGCCCTTATGCCAATATATGAGGATACTGAGGAGGAAGGGGGGGGGGACAAAATAATTCCCCGAATAAAGCAAGCATCTGCCCCTTTTTCACAGATGATAATATTTCTAAATACTGAGAAACGTTGCTTCTAATTACTAGACGAGGGTGCGTAGTGACCGAGTAAGAAAATTTTGATTTTTGAATGACAGTTTCCATTTTAGAGCACTAATCATGCCAGTATGCTCATTTTACATGGTTGTATATGATCCAATTTTATTTTTCTTTTTTCTTCCGAGGGGGGCCCTTTGGGGGCAAAAATCGATCCCCCTTTTTCGAATGATGGGGGCAATTTCCCCCCCCCCCCCCCCGCTTCCGGCGCCTATGTGAGTAACCGTGTACCGTATCTGAAGTGCAGTCAATGTAACTTAATAGTGTAATAGGCTACATACGCATTAAAGCCAGTGATGATGAAAATCATCATTGGCAAATACTCTATCATGAGTGAAGAGCCCTTTCCAACTAAAAAAAAAAAAAAAAAATGATGAGAAGTGGGCTTGCAAAATTGTTTTTGTGGTACAGTATCTTAATCTCAATATCATGATGATTTTCTTGTTCTTCTTCATGCTCATTGGATAAACTGTTGAAAATTAGAAAATTTATCATTACTAGACCTAGTAATGATCAACAAGATTCATCAATTTATAAATAGATTACTACGCACAAATCATAGATTTTACCCAACGAACGTAGAGGGCGTCAACACTTTTTCAGTGTTGACGCCCTCTACGTTCGTTGATTTTACCTAACTCTATGGCTCAAATCCACTAACAGCACTTTAACAGCGCGCGTGTCTAACAGCGCTCTAACAGCGCTTTCTGTGCGGTCATTTTACCCGTGTTGTTAGTGGCTGATTTGTTAGTGACTTGTTAGCGCTAACAAACCTGCTAACAACAGCGTTTCTGTGCGGCCGGTACTGATTGTTTGTAAAAGTCATGTTTACATTCATATTCTTATAGTGAGCAAAAAAAATTGTGGCATGATGCCAGAAATTGTTTAATTTTAAGAATGAAATTCCATTTCTCTTTTTAATTGCAAGGTCTACACTATTTCTTACAAACTGGCTATCAGAGGTTCTTCTACTTTGCATTATTTGATCAGTTTTTATTTGCTTTACTTTGTGACAGAACATATATGGGAGGGACAGAATTATATCAGATAATCAAACTTATCATCATACAACTTGATCTGATCTGTACCAAGACAAGATGCTGAGAATATTTCTCAAATTTGGAGATAGGATTTCTGTCTCATTTCCATTAGTCATCGATCATTCTGGAAATATGACAAGGAGAATGAGATGAGCATCACAGTGGGCCATACTGGATTACTCTTAACTTGTAAACAAACAAATGAATATCAATAAAAGTCTGACTTCTTGGAGTAGACGATCAATATATCAAATTAGTGGGGTATAGGGTTGTTGGCTTCTTGCTCCAATGCTTGTTCTCTAGTGATCTCTGTAGATATAGATCTAAGAGATGGAGGTGATCAGAACATTTCTTCTTGCAACATTTTCCTTAGAAGATACAGCGTTGGGTTTACAATCTGTTTTTCGTTGTTCAGGTTTAGGGTAAGATTTACATGCAGGCCTATGTGTAGTACCTGGTCAAGGGTTTAAGATAGGAATTCAGTTAGTGTAGGATATTAACAGTGAAGCATATGTTGTAAATCACTTCTTGTAACAAATATATTCTTAAATAGCAACCATTTCATTTGCAGTTAAACAGTAATAATTTGTTGCAAACTAATTTTCATTGCTAATATGACACAAATTAAACAGGTAATAATCAAGTTATCCTCTATAATTGCACTTCATCAAAGTTCTAATAAAAAAGTTTAAATGGGAGCACCTTGTATTTTCCAAGAAGTTGCAAAACTAAATAATGTCTTTACCATTTAGATCAGCACTACCTAGATCAACATCAGACTGTATTTTTATCAAAATTTCCATCATGCCTTATTATTTAAACAGAGTTGACAACCTGTCCAGATTTCATCATCATTACCTTAAACCAATCTGCTCATTACTCTACTCATATTTTATCAGAATTAATTGTGCAAACATTTCCAGACTGCACCACTTCTTAATGACTCTGTCATAAGCTGAACGTGCTGGTTGACACACTGTATGCCATCTCAATGCATCCATTTGAATATTTAAAATTAGGATGATAATGTATGGAGCTTGCATGATAGAGTAATAAATGGAGCATGAATGACATCACATCCATCTTGATATATAATGTTTTAGATTTTTAAAAAGTCTTAAAATTGCCAAATTGGCAACATGTGGGTGAATGCAAAATCATTTATAATTTTATTTTTTTATTTTTTATTTGTTACTTTTTATTTTTTGCTACTGCTTATGGTGAATAATTAATGGAATGATTTCAGTATGCTTTAATTTGCTTGCTATTAAAATTTTTCAAACTGAAGAAAAGATAGAAAACAGTTTTCATCTTCAAGAAGGCTACATGACCATGCATGTTTTAAAAGCCTTGATCCTGCAATAAAGAATGTTCACTAATGCAACACTTCTTAAATCATTTTAATGTTAAGAGATCTGACTTAAGATGTTCATCTGATGGTTCATTCAGCTCTGAGATAATGTGAGGAATAGTTTGGGTGGTTTTTTTTTTCTTTGTTTCTTAATAGTGAATTTCGTGATCATATTTCTTTTTGAAAATTGCAAATTAGGGAGTACTAGCAAAATTAACCAATCATAATTTCCTGATGCCAGCAGACTTATCCCTGACTGTATTTGTAATTACAATCATATGTGCACACTAAGGCATATAACCCATAGAGGTACAGTGTCACCTTTAGGAGACGCTTTTGCAGTATCTGTTGGTCCAGAATGTTGGGCAGTACATATCACACAAGAGCAGAAAGAGAAAAATGCACTGACAAATTTGAGCCCATTTCCAATGCAGTATGGTATGGCGTTCTGGAATTGGAGCAGTTTAAGTGTAATTAATCATTAAACTCTTTAAATTGGCAATGCAGTGAATAATATATAATCACTGTTTCTGTGTTCAAATTAGCAATTTCTTAATCCATTTTTCAATTATATTTCATTTTGGTTTATGTTATATCCATGTTTATTTTTTCCAAGCTATGTAAATGTGGAAAAAATAATTTGTATTGCCAATTTGAGGATTGAAGATGATTAATTTAGATCTCAAAAAAGCTCTGTACTGCTATGGGTTAATAAACCACACCCCAGGAAATGTTTGCATGTCTAAGAAAATATTTCACCTCCAGTTTATGTTTCCACTGAACCCATTTCATCCATCTTGGTCTTAGAGCTGAATGTAAGCTGATAAATCAATTGAAGATAGTACTCCAGCTTCAAGAGCAGCTAACAAATGAGTTTACTCTAGACCTAGAGACAAATATAGTCTCATTTCAAGGAGATCTATCTACTCCACCTGCTAACATGAAAGAAGAATGATGTAGGGGCGAAAATAGTCTTGAAATTCAGACATAATATTGGTATGATCACAAAAACTGTACAGGAAAAAATAACATAAGGAAATTTCAATCACCTTATCAATCATCTTTTTGAATGTGCGAATATTCCATTGATATATGATATAACCAGAACATGATATACAATACATGTAGGATGCTGAAACAGTCCTTGAGTTGATTCTATAAAAGTCTCTATGATCATGTTTAGTAAGAGAAATGAAAGGAGATGTTCAAGATCATCTTGAATGCATGGTTTTCATAGTGTATCTAGTTGGTCTAGTCATCAGAAATTAAAATAATTATTTGCATTGTGTGATGTAGCATGGCCAAAGCTTTCTTCCGAGTAAGAAGCATAAATCTTTTCTCCTTATGAATTTACCATTCTTTTTATTGATATTTGTCGGCACTAAAAGGAGCTCATCAATCAATGACTTTGAGAATGATTTCATTCTGTTTAATATTATTCCCATTTTAGGAGCCTTGAATCTAATGTTACACCTCTCAGATTCACCTTTCAATTTTGATAATTTTTAAGTTAAGATCTAAGACAGTCATATTTTGCACTGAAAGATTCCTGGTTTTGCTTTGAAAAGTTGGCTGATGGGTATAAGATAAGGTCTGTGATGGAGACTACCATTGCTCTCGGCAGTGGTTGGTGGATGAGTGTTACAGCAGCGGTTATCTACTTCAGATAGGAGCATACTCCTCAAAGGAGATTCATCTATGTATGGTCTACACATTCAGACCTTCATAGAATCTTCCATTTTTATTCATATACATGTTATACCCCTCAGTATATCAAATTGAGTCATAACATGAAGTCATACATGTATCAGATGAATTCAGGCCTGGGCAGTGCTTTATTTATCTAATGTAGATATGGACTTACTCATCTAATGCTTTGATGGCTGATACATCAAGAAACCATTGCTCTTTGGTGACTTTCTGACACAAAAGAAATTCTTGACATTTACATTTACATACTGAACTTAATCCTAACTACTAAGCCTCAACCTAATCTCAAACTCAGTTGTATCTCTGACTTAATAAGACCAAGGCCAGTATTTGGGTAATTGTTTGAATTTACACACACCCACCAGAGCACTGAGGTCAGCCAGTGATCCTCTTCGTCTCACATATTCAGTTACTCGTACGTTAGCTGGTGATAGGACATTTACTGTGTCAGCTTCAAAACACTGGAATGATTTGCCACTCACAAGTAGGCAGTCTCCATCAATTACAACATTCAGAAAGGCATTAAAAACCCATCTTTTTTTGCAGTTTGTAGTTTAGGATATACATTTGATTATATGTTCACTGTTTGATTATTGTAAGCGCTTTGGGCCTTATGGGAAAAGCGCAACATAAATAATAAGTAATAATAATAATAATAATAATAATTATCTTTCCTACTTAAATCAGATTTTGTAAGAATTTTACACAGTTTTGGGCTTAAGTAAAATACTTAGCTGATTTCGGCAATCAGATGAATCTCTTCGCTAAATATTTTATGCTAAGTTTAAGACAGCTACCTAGCAGACTTAAGTAAATTAGTTTCCAAGTCTGATTGGCTGCTGTTTAGTTTTTATACATACCTGCCATCATGATATGCTACGCACAATTAAACTTTACAGTTTTGCAATTTTGCAATGGGACACCTTTAATGCGTGTTATTTGGGATAAACTTTATATCGTAACGAAGGTTATGAGTAGGTATTCTGCCTTAATGTTGGCTTGCTAAAGTAAAATGCTTTAATGTGATCTGAATACACGCTAAAAGATTTTGCTTAGTCAAGTAAAATGCTAAGTAAAATACTCATTTATTCCATGCACTAAATTGAATATGGTTCCTGGAGTAGATGTCAGATGGCTTTTATCTCCTATTGAAGTCTTGTATATCAGCTCCATAACATGCTCCCTGTGCAATAGTTTATTGCATTCAATTCTATAAATAATTTTCTCTAAGTGTTATTATACAAATAATGCACAGATGTGAGTGTGTTAGTAGCGATGCAGCGCACTCCAGGGTATTAAACAATGTGCGACAAGCACGAGGCGCTTGTGCCGAGTGCTTTTGCATAATATTGTGAATACCCGAGATGCCTACATCGCCACTAACCTCACGAATTTAAATCTGTGCATTATTTGTTTTATAAAACGGGTCAGCAGTATGACTTTGTAGTGGAAAATCTGTTAAAACCCCTCCAAATTTCCTCATATCGCACAGACAAAGAGGCAACATTTACTTTCTGTTATGACATTACTGTAAGCGTAGCCAGTGTGATACGCCCCTGAGTAAGCGCATCAGAATCCTTTTTGACTTCTCTTTGAAAGAATGCGTATTTTTGTGGCGTTTCAGTTTTTATGCGCAAAAGGTAAAGTGATGAATCCAAAATGCACAGTGCTACACAGAAAATGCACGGCTGGAAGGTTGCGTAGAATTAAAGCATGAACATGTGACGCGCATACGCACTCGCTATTGGCTACATCCTTGAACCCGTTTTAAAATGGTGAATGTGTGTGTAGAGTACCCAAGGGCAATTTGTCCGTTGTCGGATTTGTGAGTAACCCTCCTTCCCCCATTCCTTCATTTGGAATATTTTAACCCATTGACTGCTGTATTTTTAAATTTCCATAGACTTTATACACTGATCCAACTAGGCAGCAGATGATCCATCATTACTACAGTGTTCCAGTTAATTTATAGGTTTTTAAACAATGTTCACCCTACAGCTGTGATGCAGTGCAGTGCAATATTTTTGTCTGTACGGTAAAACTGAATTACTGCTCAGAATAGATCTAATGTTGGATCTAACGTTAGATCTATACACTGAATACAGCTGATAGCTGATCTGATTCCACAGATCAGATGAGGGAACACTGCAGTAATATCGCTGCTGATAGAGGGCTAAATACACAAATCAGTTTTCAGATCAGTGTATACATGGACCACCCGGTTCCAATAGGCAATAGCTTAAGGAGAGCGCATTGAATAGAAAGAAGTGATTGGATATTTTATTACAAATGGTGTATTTTTCACTGCCAATTCTCACTGACATGTGATGCATACTGTTTTTATTTAGAGTCTGATTCTAGAAGTAGATAATGATTGGCTGAGGCATGATGTTTATCTCAACGTCAGTAGCCTTGTTCACAAACAAATTATGGAGCCACCGAAAACCATTTCACATTTTACATGTAAATGTGTAAAACAAGGATCAGGTAAGAGAAAAATATAGCTGCAGGCAGTAATGGTGCTAATGAAGTGTATTCACTTACATGTGTGTGGTGATAATATGCATCATATAAGATAAGCACAATACTTAAAGTCATGTTATTTTGTCACAGCAGGTTTTTTTTCAAAGACAGCTTACCACATCATATGTGAATGAGGCCTCTCTCATACCTGTCAAGATGAAGTAGATACTTCAGAAAAGATTGCTTTCGTGATAGAAAGAGGTTTTTTCATTATTCTTCTTTTTTCTAATGGTTGCAATTGAAACTCATTAAAACAGGTGCTCATTGCTAGAGTAATAGAATGAGTGATGAAAAGTTTATTTCTCTATCTTCACTACTACTTGGATTCATTTACTGTGGCTATATCTCTCAATCATTGTACATTGTAGGTCATTTTGTGCTCTGGTGTTTTTCAGCTCATCATCTCTGTCTTATCATCTCTCTCTCTCTCTATCTCTCTCTCTCTCTCTCTCTCTCTCTCTCTCTCTCTTTCCCTCTATTTCTCTCACTCACTCCCCTCTCTCTTCCATATTTTCAATTATTCACTTTTGCAATCTCATATTTCTCCATTCCTACCATTTTCTGCCCCCTTTCTCTCTCCTTTTCTATCTCTCAAAATCTCTCAAACTGTTTTCTAATTCTCTCCCCTTTCCACCTATCACTGTATCATCATAGTTCCCTGTTTTTCACCATCATCAATTTATTTTGTGAATAATATCTTTTAGTCATTTGACAGTCCTATTTACCCTGCAGCATAACCTAGAAAATTTCTTTCCCATGAACTGTTTTGTGTTGGGGTTTATTTTTTGCATCGTAATCTTATGTGGTCTATAAAAATTTTCTGCTTTTTTGCCAAAACAGCAACTTTAGGCATGCATAATTTGCATAAATATGAATGTATCAGTATAATTTTGTGGAATTAGTCTACTTAACAATTTGTGAATCTAGAAAATTTGTGTCCGATGAAGTTATTTCATGGATTTGTGATCCTATATGGTCTATGAACTATGAACATTTTTAGCTTTCTTGCCAAAGCAACCATTTTTGGCAATCTAGATAATTTGCATAAATTTGGGTGGATGCAGTTTACAACTTAGACAGAATGCTTTGAAACAGTCTTTCACATTGTAATCACATGACCAGAACTCAAGTTTATCTTTTAGCACTAATTTCAGTTAATTGATATAAGAGTCATCTTATATCAATTAATAACAATAACAAACTTGTCCAATACATGTCAAAATCTAATTAATCATCATTCAGAAGAGCTTGAATATAATCATTCAAATCCCACTGAGATGAGGTTGAAAGCAACACACTCCACCACACGTAGACAGGATGATAAGAACATTAGCGTTTCATCCATCTCAAAGAAGAGACATTTTTTGTAAGAGAATGACATTTTCAGCTGGCACTGGTTTATCAATTAACATTCACATCGTGTTTAAGCAGAATCTGAAGAACATGACGAACACTGTGATGCTGTTAGTGGCTTTAGCCTCGTGTATTTCTCCGAATTTCATAAGTAGCCAGTTTGAGTAATGAAAATTAATAAGTACCAGTACTTCAAATTTATTTCATATCCATACTGAAAATCATAATGATATGAGCAAGTCATTTAATATGTAATGATTAAAAAAACTTTATTTTTCATACAGAATTGGGTGCTTTTGTGATGGAACAACTTTTAATGATTTTAATCATTAAGGGTATACCAGTATATGTTATCCCCTATCAGAGAGACTTGATGATTCAAGGGGAGGATACATGTAGGAGGAGGGGGGGAGGGGGGCTATGTTCACCCATGTTGAAGACTCCTGTTGGAGACTAGCTATCAGGTTTTCTCTCTGGAATAGAATTCATGAGTACTTTTTTGGGGGGTATATGTCTTTTGAGGAAGCTAGAATCACGTTTTGCTCTTCGTTGGGAGGAATGCAAAGAGATGGTTAATAAAGGAGAAGCTAGAGGTACTAATGGAAGGGGTGTGTCTGATGATGTCACTCTGAATGGGTGAAGGATCGGTAGAATGCAGAAGATACATGCTACAGGCAAACCTGCTTTATGCCCCTTTCAAACAGACTTTCACAAGTGTCCAACGGTGAATCTCCTGGTGAATCTCATGGTGAAAATCCCAGAGATTTTTTTTTTTCAATGCCCTTTCATACAGTCAGACCCAACCTCGGAAAACCGAGCACAGGTTTATACTCCAAAAACGGTCTATAGAACAAGATGAATATAGAGCCCTCATCATTCAGTGCAAGACATTGTGTACAAAAGGCATGAGGAAAATTCTGCAATGTCGACCTGCTGTTGATAATGTATTTTTCAAAAATAATGCTGCGTATACATTTTAAAAATATATTTGTCATTTGAAAGTCATTTCATATGGCAAATCATTCCCGGATTTAGAAGAAAATTTACATGCAGCATTATTTTCAAGATCATTGACAGGTTGACTTTGTGACTTTGTGAGATTTTCCCAGTGCATGTTGTACACACTGCCTCACATTGAACGATGAGGGCTCTATATTCATACGCCGTTTTCAGAGTATTTGCCTGTGCTCAGTTTTACGAAGTTGGGTCTGACTGTCATACATGGTCGACAATGCCCGAACCGACCTCACACAAAGCTGGCTGATACGGCTAATACATTATTGCACAACCGTTTTTTGGTGAAACCATGCGGATGCGGAAATGCCTACATGCAGCCCAGGGTGCAATTTACCACGACCTTTGACCTTTCAATCAGGATTTCTATCTGTGTTTCACCACGACGACCTTTCAAACAGACTGTCACCAGTTGTCACCTGGGAGTTCACCTTTGAACTAGTCATTTGGAGGGTGACTTTTTCGGAAAATTTAATCAGTTTTTCCTCAGTAGTTCAACCACATTGTCCTTTCAAACTGAGATTTTCAACAGGTGTTCGCGTTGAAAATCTGTTCTGTTTGAAAGGGGTATGTGACCACCTGTATCTGTAGAAAGATCACCTGTCTATAAAGACCACATCTTTTTATTTCCATTGAGTCAACTCTATACTCGGGTTTCACCTTACTGTCTCAACATTGATATCATGTCAATGATAAAGGCATTATGAACCAGAAATTTGTGTACAGATTGAATGTACATTGAAGTCCTGCATATCATAACATTTAAAGTTAGGCTGTGATTATCATCAAGCAGTGTTGAGAGAGGAAGGGTGAGAGACAGACAGACAGACAGAGACAGAAAGAGAGTGAGAGAGAGAGAGAGATAGAGAGAAAGGGGAAGAGATAAGAAAGAAAAAAGGAGAGGGGTGGAGAAGGGAGAAGAGAGAGAGAGGAAGAGATATTAAAAAGGAGAGGAAAAGAGAGTGGAAGGATGTAGGAGAAAGAGAGATAAAGAGTGGAAGAAGAAAGAGAGAAGAGAGAAAAGGGGGGTAGAGAGAAATGGATGATGTTGGTGTGACTTGCTGTTGAATTGAATCATAACATAAGTAACATAATTATGTGTAGCTCCAGATAAAAACTCCAACTGAAAAAAAGAAGGAAGGGAAAAAAGAATAAGTAATGGTAGTTATGAGGAACATTCTTTAAATTGATTTGAAAAGCATTGATAAGTATGTGGGCCAGTGCCATGAAAATACTGCAAACATAGAGAGGAAAGAATGAAAGGCATGGTAGATCAAGAGAAAGCTAGGGAGCTAGTGGGTGAAAAGCAGTATTGAAGAACATACTCCAGTAATTTTGTTAATGTACTGGAACTAATCTTGTTAGATCCTCAGTTAGATTAGGAATCTTTGCCTGGTCTGTTTATTAAATGCTCTCTGATTGATTGAGGAGCTGTTATTGTCAGTATTCATATTTTTTCATTTCATCCCAATATGATCTACATTGTGCATGTGCTTTTAAATGGGAAAAGATGGAAATGAAGAAACATGGGATCTTATGTCTTTGCATAAGCTACCTCATTTGGCCTGAGAATGGGGGTTAATGGTGGTCATGTAATGCCATCAATGTATAGCATTAAACTGACTAAACATGTGACTTTTGTTCCATTATTTGAAATGAGATTTTTAAATGAATTTTACATACACACTCACAAGTGTAAAGAATAATGATTTTGTTGTTATTGTTCATGTGAGCTGTTTATTCCTTTTGTATTTGTTTTTAATCCTAACAATCTTGAGGTATGCTCAGGTTATTTTGTCATTGCAAGGAGGAAAGAAAACTCCCTCACATGCCTTTGCATGAGCAAAAACAAACAATTTTGAATTCTTCAGCACACTTTCTAGATCAACCATTTGGTAGGAACAAACAATATAACACCGTGTTTACACAGTGACTCGGCTCGAGTGTTGAATCCTCAAGCAGGTTCGAACGCTGCGAAGAGGGCAACTGTGATCGTGTTTATACCAAAACGAAAAGGGCGAGTTTGACACGGCCCGCGAATCATGAACGGAAGTAGAATTGACGTCGCAAACATGACAAATGCCGGAAATTTGCCTCCGACTACATTTTTCCACAACGTTCACAACAAATACATTAAACACTGAACACCGAAAGTGAGGCTGGGTTACGTTAGTTATAAAACTGCCGTGGTGACAGCACTATATTAAATGTATGGAAGAATAAGTAATGCAAGGATCATACCAAATAGTGATATACCATACAAACGATTCAACGAGCAAGAGTACAATTTCACGATCCCTAAAAAGAGTATTTTTTAACCTCGGGAATTCAAATGAAGGCAGGGGCACAGCAAGGAGAAGAGAGCTGTCTCATGCGATACTGGATGCACTATTCCTAGTTTGACCTAGATCACGAGGGTTCGACACGGCTTTCTGTTTACACACGAAAAAATAGACGAGTCTGACTCGGCTCGCGGGTTGAAGCCTACGATTTTGGTGGATCAAAAAAGCAGTGTTCAGCATGGCTCGCGGATCACACTGATCACGTTTACACAACATAAAATTGCCGTGTTGAGCACGGGTCGCGTGTTGAACCCCCGAGCCGAGTCACTGTGTAAACACGGTATAACATACAGCCAGCACTGATACCAGCTCTGATGCCAGCTGTAGTATTGTCTTCTTACTCTAAGAATTCTTGCAATATACAACATTTGCTCCATCTGCATTTGCTCCCTATCGTTAAGGCTGAGGTTGCAATTTGGTTTAAGGTTTGAGTTTAGGGTAAGGTTAGGTTAGGTAAGATTAGGATTGTATAGGCTTGTAGTAGGGATTGGATAAAGTTATGTATTCCATCAGTGTATGAAATTGTAGGTAGATCAGAGCATAAACCATTCCAACCCATTAGGAGATTGTAAGTGTTAAAGTGCAGTGAACCACACTTGAGTCATGTTATTAGTCCAATGGCCCAAGGCATGTTATGTCTATGACTGATCTCTCCTACTCAAAGAGAGAAAAAAAACCACCTACTCATGTCTGGAGCCATGTTCAGACAAATGAAAACTTACCCTTTATATTTTATTTTTACATTCTCTTTCTTGAAAATAGGGTTTGTCCTCAATCTTAGTGAATTGAATGATTTAATGATTTTCCTTCAAAACCTTCATTGTTAGAACTTGATATGATAAGAACAAATTTTGTGCACTAAAAATGTCTTACATACTAAAATCATTATTGAAGTAAAGAACCTGTGTATTATGAACAATCTTACTTGTTATGATAAAGGCACCAGTTTAACCTTAAATACAGGAAATATTTCATTGGTTATCATTGTAACTATGAGGATCTTAATAAAACATGTTCATTGTTTATATATGTACATGTAGCTCATGTATGCTGAGTGTTGAACTTATCTCTAAATCTTTAAACACTAGATTCATTTCCAACTGAAATATTTTATTGGTATCAATACAACTGTGATGATCTTGATAAGCACCTCCATTGTGAATACAGTGTAAGCTGATTTTAAAAATAATCTCCACACACCAGATTGATTTTCATTGGAAGCACCTTCAGTGCAAACACGGTGTAAGCAGAGAGCTAAGATACATGTACTATGTTGATTTCAAACTGAAATCTTTCATTAGTTCTGAATATAACTCTGATGATCTTGATGAAACACCTCTGGTGTGAACTCAGTATGAGCCAAGTGTTAGGATAAGCTCTAAACAGGATTTATGGTGATTGAAAGCACTATGGAAATCAGTCTCTGATTTCATCTTCAAACTATATGAACATTTAAGATGAGGAAAGCAAAGATTTCATGAATCACAGAACTCTTTCTTTGAGGAAGAAATCTATTCTAAAGCTGTCATATTAGAATCACTTCATTCTGAGTTCATTCCAATCCAAATTTTTCTCAAATCCATTCTGAAGTAGGAGTGTTTAATCCACTCTGAACAAGGAGTTATGAGCTGGAGTCCCAACTAGCTACAAATTATTCCAAGTAGCTGTCCCTTTCTAAGGTTGCACAATAGAATCTACAGGTGTGCTGTTGCCTTTGATGGCCGAGGTGCGATGCCGCCAACATTATGGGAAAGCTTGAGTAGTGATTTTGTCTCAAATAAAATATTGTTAATATTTCATTTTTTATTTGATTTAACATAGAAAATTGAACAGATGATAAAATATGAATACAAAAGCCTGAGAATGTCCAGAAATCTGCATATGTCGCATGATAGCAGTTTTAATTTGTGAAAAATTGTAAAAATTTTACAATCCTAAAACCTGCAATTTGACACTTTTCTGATTACTTGCGGCAAACGAAAATGTAAAGGGAATTTGTTAAACTACAGTTATTTATGATGTTATATGTCAGATTAGTGCCCACACATGCCCAGTTGAGTAATTTTGATTCATATTTCAGGAGATTTTGCACCATTTCCTTTCGCTTGCCTCCTGTAAAGGTAAGCACTGTGTACTGCTCGTATTATCAGACGAGTGGTAGCAGAAAGTAATTATCATTACAAAAGCATATTATTTCCCTTTGAAAATGGCCCGTAAGTTTACAGCCAGGCAGGAATCTTTTGTGTACGCATCTGCAAGGAAGATTCAGTTAAGTACATGCCTGACATATTTTTGCGTGGCGGCATCGAACATGGCTCAAAGAAGTAGGGGTGTCATATCCACTCTAAAGTAAGAGTGTCAAATCCACTCAGAAGTAGGGGTTTAAATTACTCTTATGAGAGTGTATTCCTCTATTTTACACATGGATTTCCACTTTAAAATTCCTACATGTATAGTCAAATCTGCTTTAGCAACCACTTGTCTATAAAGACCAGTTTTGTTTTCCTTAAATAATTTTTCCATTGAAATGTGTATTTAAGCAACTGTCTATAAAGACCACCCACTTATAAAGACCGCTTCCCTTGTCTCCCTTATCATTGATATGATGTTACCTTTTGAGTGTTTTATAGTGATATTTGCTGAGTGCATTGTACTTTTGGATTATTAAATTCCCTTACTGATGATATAAGGTGTTGATTTATTATGTCTAGGTTCTTTATGCTGCCAGCTTAAGTTAGTCATTAGTACTTAGTGCACTCGGAAGTCATTTCATTTCTTGCAGGCATTGAATAATAGAATAGTTTATATCTGCTAATGAGGGAAAAAATACGTAGTTACGAGACAGTGTGAAGTGCAGATATATCTGCACAATTAGCTTTAAGAACTTATTCAAGAGTTTGGGCATGGCAGTATATTTTCAAGAGCCTCAAATCCTTCAACGAAGAATGTCTTGTGAAGATAGAGTATTGATGTATATCTATTATATTGTAAATTAGAATGAAGACTTAACTTATGTTTGAAACGATAATTATTGATGCATATCTATTATATTGTAAATTAGAATGAAGACTAAACCGAAGTTTGAAATGATAATTAGGCATTAGGCATCCTCTTTATGGTAAAAAATAAAAAATTTCTTTTTTGCTAGAATGAATTTTGACAAAGTTGAGGAATTCTATTTTTAAGTCTAGAATTAGAAGAAAGAATTGTGTTGTCGTCTTCATGTAGATGTGTTTACATTGTGAAAGCATAAGGCAAGTTTAACCTGTTGACTACTGAATTGATTTATTCCTACGTACAATCTGGTTCCTGTAACCATTTGGCAATGAATGAATAAATAAAACAGAACATAATAACTGTTCATTTTTAAAGTGAGGGAAGTCTCAGATTGATTGAGATCTCTAGTTGTGGATTTGAAGTGCTGTGGGGATAGAGACTTGGTCTCTAGCAGTATAGCTTTTGAAGGTTTGAAGTCAATGATTTTTTAGAATACATTATTCATTTGAAGATGGTTCAGACGGTGATACTTTGATCAAGTATCTGTTTAAGAACCAGAAGGATCTGAACTGTCTGTTACATATTTCCTTCTGGCACTTAGGAGATGATATGATGGTAAGTCAGAAGAGTATTAACTCATAGTGGTTTATTATCTGACATCAAATAGAAATAAATCAGCTTGGCCTCCTAAAATTGGCACTAAGTATGTGTGTTTTCCATTGATTCAGAGTTTTTAAGAAATATGTAGACCTACATTAGGACCAATTAGATGAATGCTTGTGAATGAAACTTACTAAATTCAACAGAAATGTTCAAGTCATGATTATCAATCTTATACAGAGTTTCCAATTCATATATTGTGAGGATTATTCACAATTAAATTGTTCTTATTCATGATCACCACATGGTATTGCATTAGAAATAAGCTTCAAACTTTCTGTGATTTTGACTTTCTCTCTTCATATAATGTGTAATTTATGGCAGACTGGATTGAAAGAGGATGCATAATAATAATAATGATATTCTGTTCTTGTATAGTGCATATCACATTATCATCTAACGTCTCTATGCGCTTCCAAAGGACTTTGGATGTAATTACCCTGGCTTTAGCCCAGCAGCCTTTAACAGCGCGCAAGCATTTCAAGGAATTAATTCCTGTCAGGTACCCATTTACCTCACCTGGGTCGAGTGTGGCAAATGTAGATTAATGTCTTACCAAAGAACATTAGTGCTGCGGCAGGGATTCGAAAACCCCCTACCTTGTGGTTCAAAGTCCAGAGACTTTTCCACTAGACCACAACACCTCTACATAAATGTCACCAAAAAGTGACACTAAGCTGCTGTAGGCTAAACCGAGCAGGGAGGTAGAAAGAGACTCCCTGCACTGAGTTGTATGATATCATGAATTAAGGTCCTTATGGCTCTCAGTTGTATGGTATCATGAATTAAGGTCCTTATGGCTCTCGTTAGGGGATGATGTGATGGTGAAAGTGGTTTGAAGGATGCGACACAGATGTGGCCTGTATTCAGCATAAACACTCTGAGATTCAGGTCACTGCAGGAGGGATTGAGGGCCAAGTCAGAGGGGGATGCAGAATGGATGGGGGGGGGGGGGGGGTGGTGATGGTGGAACAAAGAGGAAATATATGTTTGTATGTGGGTGAGTGGGTGGGTGTGTGTGTGTGAGAGAGGGAGGGGAATAGAATGGATGCAAGGGAAGGATGAGGATGGAGCAGAGATGAAGTGATGGAGTATGAAATATAGATGAGCATCACAGAGAGAGGAAGAGAGACAGAAGTGTTTAAACAAGAAATAGAAATGATTGCTACAGACTGCACTGAAGGGGTGGGTATAGAGATAGATATTGTTAAAAAGAGAGCAATGGTGTGGGGAAAGAAGGACAGAGATGGAAGAGAAAGTGATCCAGGGGGAAAAAGACAGGAAAATAGAAAAAGAGGTGATATCTATTTTTCAAAGAATTCAGATTTAGGACATAAGATGTGAATGGAGACTTTTGGTGAAGGAAATAAGCCTTACAGATATCTTGTGAACATAATAAGGAAGCAGATATGGTTCGTACTTGTACACAAATCACTTCTAATTATCGCACCATTAAATCACATTACTGCAGAGGTTGAAGTGGCCAAAATCTGCTTAAAGCCAGTCTTAGAGTGAGAGAAGATGGAATATATAATTGTAATGAAATTGACCATTTATGACATTATTCATTATTTATTTATTTGCAAACATAGCTTTGTAAGAGAGACATCTTTCCTCATATTTGTTTAATGCATGTGAAAGCCCATTATTGAGTATACACACTATCTAGAATGGCATGCGTGTTGTCTAAATCTCAAGACAAATTGCGACGACTTCATTGCCTTCTTCACCAAAAGTTGACTGACACGGAATAGCTCTCTGAAAGTCACTTCACTCTATTAACCTGGTTGATTATTCATATGTTACCTGGCAGTTGTTTTGGAGGAGCGTGTTACCTGTGAAACTGAAGAACAGGTGAATTTTAAAAAGGGGGCAACGATCAAAGACGGGTAGCGTCTATAATTCTAGAGCACAATACACAAGTTGAGTAAGAAAATGAACACTGCAGAAAAAGTTGTACAGGGAAACCAATAAGCAAATTTTGCAAAGTGCCAATCAATGTTTTAGAAACTTGCTTCTTTGTTAGATAGAGGGGACTTTAAGGAAGTTCCAGTGTTTTTTTGTTTTTTTTTATTATATGTTTTATTGATTTCAATGATTACAAACAAACAAATTAGGCGACATTTACATAAGAAAAACAAATAAAAAATAACAGCAAAATAACATGATAGGAATAAATTTAGCTATAAAAAGCAGTAAAATCTCCTAGGAAGTTCCAGTGTTGGAGAAAAGAGAAAGCTAAAGAAAATATACAATTTGCAGAAATCTGTGTTAAATCTGATGTTTAAAAAATTGCCTGGAACAGTGTTGCAAAAGATGTAAGATGAAAAAAGTGTAAGCACATGAAACCTTTGATGTACAAGTTTGAATTATTCTCCTTGGACTTCAAGGAGTTTGGGATTTTTTTTTCTCAATGCAAGGACAGAGTTAAAGAACAAAAATAAAGTGGAGTAGGCAACTTGATGTAAACTTTTTTATGTGCCACTTTGAATGACTGATTTTTGGCTTGTATAA
>CM057170.1:10342876-10377876 GCA_029962745.1 Echinometra lucunter
ACTGCAGATGGGTTTATTTTAGCATGATATTATCCCACATCATCCCACAAATAATTCTTTTATTCTCTCCTTGGGGGGGGGGGGGGGGTCCTTCTAAATAACTTACTATCAAGGGTGTTTGCTTGTAGAAGGTGAGGCTATGTTATTGAGCAGCCCCCTAAAAGAACGTGGAGAAGAAAAATCCTTATAAATGATGACATTTTGAAAAAATAAGCTTTGATTTGGCTTTTATTGTAGAGTCATCTAGCATGAAACCACAACAAATTATGTAATATTTTCTTGTTGCATTTAGCCACAAACATTGCATTCTCATAGACATTATGAAAATGATGAGCAACAATAAGGGTCAGCAGCCTATCATTAATGATTCATTGAAAAAATGGAACTTTCACTTTCTCATGAGGTCAGTGAGGTTGAATGTACTTTTTGGTATTTCTGGAAAAAAAATGTAAAAGAGGTTTAATAATTTATATGTCTTACATAAGCTGTTGCTCTATTTAATAAGAATCTTTGTGGCCTTTGGCAGTTATGTGGCAACTACATGTACATTTAAAAAGTATTCACAACAAGGCAATATCTGTTTTTCAAAAACCAGCATTCCATGGCCCTTACAGCAATATGGAGATTTTGGATATAGGCCTTTTCATTTCATATGACAAGTAGAGATTTGTTTTTGTTGCACTCTGTTTGTAAGAAACTGGCAATGATTTTTTTAATTTGCTGTTTTCTTTGTCACTAAGCTTGAAAGGAAGGCTTCCTAAATCTGTCTCATAACCTTTGTATAGAATATCCATCCATTAAACCTCCCCATGCCCATTTGAATTGCTCAACACCCATTGAATCTCCCAATCCCCAAGTCTTTTGTCCACTCTTCAACCCCAGGGGACAGAGAGAAGAGGTCATCGATAATGGCTAGAGGTCAATTGGGAGGACATAGTCTTCTTATCTAGACCTAGTCCATGCATGTGGGGGTGGGGGTAGGAGGGGTGGTAATTTAACACTGTCTTGTTCAATTATACAGCAGTAAACCATGTATACATGTAAATTAGATTTTAATTCATCACTGGAGATGAATTAGGTGGTCTGTCGTCATTTTGACATGTAACTGAAGCAGTATTGACATTAGTTCATCCTAAAACCATAGAGTTGAATATGAACATTTTTTTTTTACTCTAAAAGTATATATGAGCAATACTGTTCTGATGAAATGAAAATAATGTTAAAAATCATAAACATGATGGAGATAGTGATGATCATAAAAGATAATGATAGTAAACATGACATTGATGACTGTTAAAATGATGATACATGTAGTTCCGTGTATCATTTTCATCATCATTAACATTACCATCTCATCACAGTAGTCATCAAGAACATCATAGTTATCATTAATCGCAATCATCATTTTTTCACAGAATATATTCCCATTAAGAGAAGATTTAGAATAGTTACACAATTCATCATCACCATAACTATTACCAACATCATGATGATGAAGATGTTGACCTTAGGTGTGTTTTCATTAGCATGAGCTTGAGAAATAGCCCACTATTTCTAATCCCATGTATTAGTCCAATCATAGAATAGCCAGTTGATGCTCTCAATTAACCTGCTATTCCACTCAAAAAGTAAGCCTACATTATCTTGGACTTTTATGCAGAATAGCCCGTTAAACCGCAAAATAGTGGGCTATTGTCGACGTGTCTTCATCAGCTCGAGCTTCAGGAGCTGGTTTATACATTCCATCATGTAGAGGTGTCTCAACATCAGGCTAAATAGCCCGATATTGCAATACACAAAGGAACTAAAGCTCGAGCTAATACACAAAGGTATTGAAGCGCGAGCTGATGTGGACACGATTGCACACAGCGGACCTGATGAAGACCCACCTCATGATGACCATAATAATATTCGCGATGATGATAATAATGACGAACATGATGACAATGATAATGATGATAATGATAATGATGATAGGAACGGTTAGAATGGCCTGAAATGTGAAAAAAATGAATTTGAGATAATTTTGATCATTTTGATCATAGAATAGCGCATGCAGACGTACACATTCAGGTGCATCGAAGTATCTGATATTGTTCAGACTAATGTTGACTATAATATAGTGGCCCTGAAGTACGCTCAACAACAGGTCATGTGCGACGTGAATTTCGCATCTCAGGTCCTGAATTTCGCGTGGCAGGTCATGAATTTCACGACTGCAAGATGCAAAGTTCGCGCCACGGGTCATGAATTTCACATCACGGGTCGTGAATTTCACGACTGGGACGCAAAGTTTGCACCGCGGGTCATGAATTTCGCATCGCGGGTCGTGAATTTCACGACTGGGTTGCAAAGTTCGCGCCACGGGTCCTGAATTTCGCACCACGGGTCGTGAATTCCACGACTTGGGATGTAAAGTTTGCGCCACGGGTCATGAATTTCATAACCGTGGATGCGAAGTTCAGGACTTGGGATGAGAAAATCACGTCGCACATGACCTGTTGTCGAGCGTAATTCAGGGCCACCATACTATAATCATGCCAAAGATGAATAAGAAATGATTTTCTGTTATAAAGATATGATCATGATTTATATTTCACAAAAAAGCGTCTTAATGACATCATGATGACATGTGTATGCTAAACGACAAAAAAAATCACAAATCCTTCAGCCAAAATATGAATTTAATGCCAGAAAGATGAAAGAAGTAAAGGAAAAACAATTGCAAAAGAGTACATAAAATTTTGACCACACCCAGAGTCAAACTGGGGTCCATGAGCATGGTAGGTAGAGTCATATGCCACTACACTACAGCAGGTTCCACATACACGTAGATTCTACATCGTAAGTTGAAAAACGGTCTTTGTATAGTCACAGTTTCAACTTTGAATTGAAAATACATGATCCCTTCAGCTGATTAAAAAACAAAAAGCACATTTACGATAGCCCATAGTCTCAGCTCTAACATGTTAAAATTTGCGTGGCTTCGAAACTTTGGCGGGAGCGTGCAACATCAGAGTATGTTGAATTTGACTCTGAATGTTTGGATTTTGTCAGGAAAAGTGTAGCAAAATGAGTTTTTTAAAAATTATAACAGTGTTAACCAATGCCTTTAATGTGTGATTTACAACACAACATTTAGAGGGTGCTGTTCAGAATTATGGATGGGTTGATTCCTAGCCACCATTTTTATCACAAAATTTGATGAACCCTACCCTAAAATCTAAAAATGCCGAAAAATCTTATGAAAAACAAGTCCAAAGAAAGATCCCAGAATGCATTGCGAGACACGCGAGAACAGACTTCAACTTCACAGTTGCCAAATGAACTAAAACTTTGATATACATTGGCAATCTTCTGGCTTTCAGACATGGGGCAAATGTGTATGTGAACATCTAGATGAGGTGCCTAGTTGTAAACCTTAGTAGTTAACATGCTCCGCCAATACGTCCTCGTTATTCTGATTAGCGCCTCTAAATGAATATGTCTCTCAGACTTTAAACTGAAAAAGTTATGAGAGCTCAGTTGTGTGTTCCTTTGATGACCATTCTTTTCTCAGATACAGAAATATCTCCATTTTGCAGTTCTCAGGCTGTCAGTCTCAATATGCTGTTGTATTCTTCTAGGATTACCAGATAGAAGGGATCTAAATGTATAGGATGGTAGCTAGCCTGTGATTGTATCTAGAACAAGGTTTCATCCATGAATCCTGAACAATATGTCCCACCTTTCACAGGATTCAGTGATCAGTTTAAGGGAATCTTCTTGATTGCATTCTCTTGTTGGTGAAGGTTGTCTTCTTTTGATTTTAGAGACAAAGTTGAGATGGTTTTGCCTATTTTTAGGCTCAAAAGTTTTTAGCTTTGGGTTGCAACTGTAACATCCTTATCACATTTTTTTCAGCTTCATGTCTGGATATTCATTTTTGTTTTGAGTCAGTCTGAGCAGGGTTTGATATCTCTGGTTTTGGTAGCACCAGCAAGCTGAACATAAACAAGACACTGTTGTCTGCTGAACTCTAGATGGCGCTGTTTCTTCTTAAACATTTGTCACTATCGAATCCCAGGTCGTGATGACTACTCTGAACTATACATCCTCTCTGCTCTTGGCCTTCTCTACCTTGCAGTTCTCTATATATAATTTTTTTTTATTTCTTGAAGTTTTATGCCTGCCTTTGTTGAATAGGCAGAATCATTATTCTGGAATCAAAATTTGAAACAATGTTCCATGATGAAGCATCGGTACAATGATAGCTGCTGAGGAAATCAGATATTATCTTATGCCATTCATTATCACTCATATTTTATTTTTGCACTTCATTGAATCATTTACCTATCATTTTACTTTGACACTTTTTATATTTGCATTGATTTGATAATTACATTTGTTCATTTTGCAGTATTGTAAAGTCCCCAGTTTTCCATGATATGGAATTTCATGGAATTCGGGAAGAACACGGAATATCACTGAATTTCACGGAAAGTGTGATTTTCAAGGCTAGAAAATATTTAAATTACGAAAAATACAGCGAAAAAATTAAAACAAAGCAAAAGTCAATTAAACAAAAATAAGCACCAGCGGAAAATCTGGATCAAACATGTTTGCAGTGTTTAGCATGTGTTCGTAAAGCTTTAGTTGCATCTGCATGATACTGCAATGCAGTGCATCTATACTAAGGTAACTTAGGTGTTTTTAAAGATTTTTACTATTTAATTGCTTCGTCATTATGTTTTTTCATGTCACCAAAGAACACAGAATTTGCATTTTACAAAACAGAGAACTTGGGACTTTACTACAATATTTATATGCATCAAGATCTTCTCTTACAGTATGTATGCTAGCATTATATTTTGCCAGTGACTCACCGACAGATCCAATTATTCTTATATCATTTCAGGTGATGTACCTAGTATAGAACTATGGCCAGTCCAGCAAGCTCAGTTCATCCCTCTGACAGAAGTCCTATGTCTCCTCATCTCAGAGATGAACAGAAGGAAACTGATAGCCACCCAGGACACTGTTAGGAAGAAGCTCTCTGAGTGCTATGACAAGATGCCTGTCCCCAGTCCAGAGATCATTCACAAATCCCTCACTCATCTCATGAATGAAGGGAAGATCATGCACAACGGCTCTGGTTACTACATCACGAAAGGTGATGAGGTGCCTCCAGACACCACCGATGCAGAGAGCGTTGCCACTTTTGCTACAGCGAGAACAAAGAAGAAGGAGAAGGAGAAGGATAAACCCAAGGAATATTTAATCTACAAGGATGGTGTTCTGACAAGACACACCTTCCCTGAGGAGGTTAATGAGAACATGGGTATCAAGGTTAGACCTGATTCAGGGGCTTCCAGACCATTGTCTTATCCAGCCAACCCAACCCTCGCCAGTATCCCAGAAGACCGGACAGCCTTCCAAAGAAGTGTATCCATGAGGGAGAGAAAGAGTCCACAGAAGAAATCTAGGTTTGAACGCACCAGCTCCATGCGCCTTCCCAATGACATTTCTTACTATGACCAAGGCTATGTGACATCAGACTCGGAAGCAAAGCCCTCTTGTCTGGGACGTCTCCTTGGTAAAGCAGTGCAGAAGAAACCAAAGGCAGCTCTTAATAACAACAACAACCAGCCAAACCATCTATTACAGACTTTCTCAGCTCAATTCCCACCTTCAGACATACATGATCCTTTCTTTAATTATAACCACTGGATGAAGAAAACCCCTGAGAAACTAGGCTCCAATAGATCTCAGAACAATGTGCCAGATGGAGACAAAATCAGTGAAGATAAGGAGAGGGCGAAGACACTTGAGGCCATACCGACTACTCCAAAACATACCTATAGTCCTAAGTCAAAGAGAAAAAGTTTGCCAAAAGACTTGAGTAATTTGAAAACAGGATCTCATTATGCCCTAGATCATGGACGCTTAACGCAAACTGCAAAAGTCCTACAGCAGAAATATCAAGATGGACATGAGGAGTCCATGCCTGAGAGTGAGGCAGAGTTTCTCAAGCCAACAAAGATGTATGATGGTAAACATAGAACTAAAGCTGTGGCAGACCAGAAGCCTGTGTCTTCAAAGAGCCCTCAGAAGATTCCCAAAGATCCAAAGGGAGATAAGATCAATCACTACTTCAGCTCCATGGATAGAGCACGACCCATGAACCCTAAACCTTACCAGGGGCTAACCAGTGAGAGTTCCCTGGCAGGAAGTGATTCTGAACTGGAAATGAATCCAAGAAAGAAAGCTGCAGCTGTAGAGAAGAGGTTGTTGAAGCAGAGACATGCTGATCTCTTGAGAGAAAGAAGACAGGGGCGGTTGTTTGCTAGTCAAAGGGCAGATGCAGCTGGTTCATCTTCCAATCTTGGTGGACAACAACCAAGAGAGGAAGTGCCATCTCGTCTGCAAGGAAATGGACGCTCTGCAGTAGAAGAATATGAAAAGCGCAAAGGATATGGGCCTAGGCGTTGCTCATCTGAAGAGGATGTAAGTGATTTGCAACCTTTACTTCCTGAAGAATCTGAAAAGCAGCTTGTTGCTACAAGTCGGAAAATCTGTCTTGCCTTTGAGGACAGTGGGCAGATGGTGGTGAAGACATCAACACATCACACAGTCCACAACTCCAATAATCAAATGGTGGAGAATAGGGATGGGAACAATCGACTTCACCAGGAGCCAGACAGGGCTGGAGATGCATCCAATCTGGAGAAGGTTGTCATGAGAAAGCATGATCTTCTAAAGAAGAGGCCTCACTCAAGTCATGAAACCTTTTACAAGGATGAAGAAATTGACAAGTTATTAGAAGAAGAGCTTCAAAATGAGAAGGTTAATCTTAATATAAAGTACAAGAATGACATCCCGGAGAAAGATAAGAACAGTAATTCACAATTACAGGGCTATCCAGAGATCTTAGACCACTGCCACAGGCCTGGAAATAGTGAGCTCAACAGGAGCTTTGATCGTGAGTCTTTCACATCAAGCAGTACAGCAGATTACACTGACCAAGGTGATCCTCCAGCTATAATAGGCCATGCTGTCAGCCCTGATGCAAGCACCATCAATGGAAGCTACCCATCACTCACCAATGGGCAGCGCCCTTTGCATCACAGAATGGAAAGTCTCTCCAGTTCAACGGGTGACAGCGGCTTCAACTCACCACGCTCGTCTGTCAACAATGGCTTCAATGCCAATGGGTTCCCCTCCAAGCAGAAGTCCCCAGATAGCCTAACTGTGAGGTCTTCTAACTCTGGCAGCAGCAGCAGTATCCCAGTCCTGGTGAGACCAATCCCAAGAAGAGCCTACACCAACACTGCGGCTGTTGCAAAAGTAATGCCAACCGATTCCCAGTTGGTCCAGAAGAGGCGTCCAATGTCCAGCACCAGTGACCAGTCGAGTAGCTCTGATTTGACAGTGAAATGCATGAATGAGAGGAGAAGGAGTGGAAGTGACAGGGATGGAAACTCCTCTTCATCTGAGAAGTCAAGTCACAGTTCAAGAAGTCAGCAGAGACTGACAAGGGTCAAAAGCTTTGAGGTTATTGGCACAGTTTAAACTATGTCGATAGAAAAAAAGGCAATATTCTTAAATATGGTTGGGGTTTTATGAGGATTGAAATTCCCTTATATTCTCTTTGACCAAAATATCAAGTTGATGGCAGAGTTTGATTTCTCTATCCATAGCTGTCTTTCTTCTTCTTCTTCTTCTTCTTCTTCTTCTTCTTCATCTTCATTTTTTCTTCCTCTTTATGTGTTTATTCTTTTCCTTTGTACCACATTTAGTGCATATCAAGTTTATGAAATGTGACGGTTATTATACATGTATTCAGCATATTCAAAAGTGGTGTTGTCTGTACACTGTTCTTACTTATCAAACCAGTCTTCTGCTTTGGGAATTGGGCTGTGAAGGATTATGAAAAAGTTTGCTTAAGTAATTTAGAGACCAATATAATGTTTGAATTATGGCCAAAGTAGTACATTCAAACCAAATCATTCAGTTATGCTAGGTATTTCATAATCATGCCAAAGATCATTTTAAACACATATTGATGTGATCATGTTCAACGAAGGCTTAGTTCTGTACATGTAGGCCTTCCTTTATTCGGTTTTAGAAATTTAATGTTTTGCTAGTTTATGAGTGGCTTTATATGCTCTTTTAAAAATTAATTTGTTTAAAGTGTCCATTCAAAGAAAATCACAAATATGGTAAATGATGTATCACTAGAAACTGGGAAGCTAACTGATGGCAAATGTATAAGTTTCATGTCAACTACATATCTAGTCATTAAAGAATAATACAAGTAAAGCCATCTTGCAGAATCTTGGATTTGCGAGGGATTTGCCAAAAAATAATGTTTTAATGATGGCACATAATAATGCACCAATCCTGCCCAAGCAGACGGCATCCCATAACAAACAAACATACTTGCAGTGCAGTTATTCCTCAAATTATAAAGAGTTTACGGTAGTGTATTTAAACATGACTGTATTTCACACCATGCTAAAAGGGAAATGAAACTGATTCTGATAACTAATATCTTTTGCTTGTGAATATACAGGTTAAAAATTAATTATCAATCAAAGAAACCACATTTTCGAACTGAAAAGCCCACTGAATGAAATCATGGACTGTATTCGTTCCCTCTTGAAATGCTGAATATACTGCAGTGTGATGGCTCTAATATCTTGTTTACATGCGACTGATTCCTTTATATGTTAACTTTGTCCAATCTAAGCTTTACCTATGCAATAATGAAAATTAAGTCAGTTTTTAAAATCAGTGAATATCTACTTTAGGTCTTCAGTATGGAAGATAACATACTCATAATCATTGTTCTCAATGCTGTTCTGAAAAGATGTGCCATTGAAATAGTACATAAGTGAATTTTCTAAACATGGAAGTATTACTTGTTTTAGATTAATACATTTCTGTCAATGTTTTATTGCCTAATGTATATATTTTGTTCACCTTGTTCATGAATATGAATTTATTGTAGAATAAACTTTGACAACATGTACATGTCTGTAAGTATCTCAAAGTGTAGCATGTATGGAAGGTAATGTACAGTGTTTCAGAAATCACAGAAACAGCAACAAGAAAAGATATATTTTTCTTGTTGCATCTTGGTGATCAAAGACTATAGTTCAATAAACTTGAAAAGTTGTAAAGATGAAATGATACTCTGTCCTCCCAAGGAATTTCTGGGTGGGGATTCTTCTCCTTAACCAAAAAAGAAATGTTTCCATAAAATACAAGTTTATAAACAGTTTAATCCATAATGGAAGGCGCTTTTACTCAAGATATATTTTGTGTTGAGTTCTCAATGGTCAGGTATTTTACAATGAACTTTTTAAGGGCTGCATTTAACCCAAGTAGATCCGATGATCTGATAGTGATTGTAATGTATTTTTGATGGTGAATTTTATCAACAATGTACATTAGCTATTAGGCTCTATTTCTTTTGGATCTTAAGACGTATTAGTCATTCTTGTATTATAGCATGAAGTATCTTATAGGCCTATGGAAATTGAAATGAATCTTGTGTGTATGTTCATAATATTTCTGTTTAAAATTGTATATAGTTGGTAGCTAATATTGTCATGTGTATTTAAAATGATATTTATTACAACTTTACAAGAGTATGATGATTGGAAATATTGCATATAAGAAATGTGAATTATGGACTTGATAATACATTGTAAATATATCAAATGTCATGTGTTAAGCATTTGCTGAAAATACACCTGCATTGTACTAACTATCTTGCATAATGATGATGTAACATCAAACATTTATGTGTCCTTTAAAATGGGATCTGCCAACTAGACCGAAGGCCCACTAGACCAAAAGGTCACAAGACCACAATACAAACGAATTAAAATGAGATTTCCCCCCTTAGATTTGTCTTCCTTTCTCTGCATACCTCCATGTAAATCTACATCAATGCAAACACCCCTCCCCATTGAAAAACATTCCGTTGCCCCTGCTACATATGTGAATATTTTTTTTTACAATATAACTTTGTAGATGAGTGACTCAAAATCTCAAACATTAACCAGTATATAGCACCTAATTTTCTTCTACATATTCATATCATCATGTATTTACATGGAAATCAATCAGAGGGATTTTTTTTTAAACAACACACAGGCACATGTTGGTATCAATATGCCGATAGCATTTTCACTTATTTGATGTACAATAAAAGAGCAATGAAGATAAAATGCCTTGCTCAAGGGCACAAGTGCTGTGATGGGGATTGAACCCCCGATCCTTGCATCTCCAGTCAAGTGCCTTAAACCACTTGACCACGGCCCCTCCACAGGGATGCAATTTGGAAAGTTTCAGCCAAAGCTTCAACCCCCCCCCCCCCCCACACTCACCCACTCACACACACACGAAATTTATACAGAGCACATCATACAAAAGGTGAACATCTTGATTTTTTTTTTTCAAAAATTATATAAGTAGTAGGTTGGAAGGAATGATGAGCAAGTGCGTAAATGTGGGTTTGAAATTATACGTTTTAAACTCAGATTGGAATCAGTCAGAGCAGTGTATTGATTGCAATTTGTAATTTTGCGGTCTCATGGGCCTTTGGTCTCGCAAGCCTTCAGTCAGCTGGGCTTGAACCTTTAAAACTGTGTTGGCCAATCACACAGATTTTGGTGTCATTTGTTGCCATTGGTTTTAGCAGGGCAAAATGATAACATCATATAAATACTCTAGTTTTAAGGCTTTTATATGGGGCACTCAATGACACAAAAACATTGAAATTAACAACCTTAAGTGTTAGCACTAGACTGAATAGCTTAATATTTATGTGGTACAGTAGTATTCTTTAAAGCCTCTCTGGTAGCCCGGGGTCTGGTAATTGTACAAAGTATTCAGGACTTGGAGCATTTCTTAAAGAATCTTCTGGAAAGAAAGAAATTTACTGCTGGGAAGTAATGAAAGATTCGATCCTACAGAAGAGCTCTCAATTATTATTTATCTGACATCTAGGATCTTTGATCAGGAAAACAGAAAACCCTTTTACAGTTCTATATCCATTTCTTTGAAATATGTTGCTGCAGAGTGACTACAGTTGTTATTTGTAGCTTGAAGATAAAATGCCAATAACTAATTAAGAACAATGCTAAAGTTTCACACTTTTGTAAGAAATATTATTTTTGTGGAGTTGATTTCACGTGGTTGTTGGAAGATTTTCATATTTGTCTTTTTATATTTTTACAGCATATATGAGTTGAGAAGGAGGTTTCCTGGTGTAGTGGTTCATTCAGTTGACTCCCAATCAAAGGGTTGAAGGTTCAATCCCAGCAATGTCTTGGCAAGACAATGTGTGCCACTCTCACCCCAGGTACCCATGGTAAGATGCAAAGGTCATTGTGAGCATGTGCACTGCACACCTCATAAAACAGGGGCCTGACTGGATTGCTCATTAAGGTGTGGGAAATGTGCAGAATAGTAATGGAATTCAGTGACTCGGGTAATGATAACACTGTAAGCACTTTGGTCAGTTTATTTGGTGAAAGATCGCGACGTATTAACTTCTATTCAACGAGGTGAAGCCGAGTTGAATAGAAGGCCGCTCTTTCACCTCATGCGAAATCTCATACCATTGCACTCATGTCTATTCGCTATTTGTATACTGTTAAAATGCTTCATAAGATCCAGGTATGATCATAAGTAGCAATGGTGTAGAACAATCACATAAGCTTCCCCCATGAAGAACTATGGTGTGAAAGATATTCTGTAAATCAATGTAATCTCAGTATTTTATTCAATTCTTCCAAGCTTGACTCCAGTTTGCACACTCACAGTCACACTTTTACTATGTAGAATGATAAAGTCATTTTCTTTCTGTTTTTAAACATTTGTTTGATTTTAAAAGTTCATTGTTGATAAGGATATTTCAGACTAGCATTCTAAAATGCCATTTGGGGCTCATCAGATTTTTGTAACATAGGTGTTTTGATCAAATTGATCTATGAACAATGCCATCTGTTGGTCAGAATTCATTCTCTTGTTGTCAATTTGTTCAAACATGTATCAGTAAATTGTAGGTTGTGCAAAAAATTTTGATTTGACAAATGTGATCTTGAGGAATAAAATGGCAGCTCAGTCAATATTATCATTCTGATTGCAGTGAAGGTAATATTTTTCTGACTATGTATCTTGGGGCAGTCCAGAAAAAGTGCTTTTATGATCAGATGAGTGTTATGTTTTACAGGGTAAAGACTTAATGTTGTGATCAGGTGATATATTACAGGGTAAAGACTTAATGTTGTGATCAGGTGATATATTACAGGGTAAAGGCTTAATGTTGTGATCAGGTGATATATTACAGGGTAAAGACTTAATGTTGTGATCAGGTGATATATTACAGGGTAAAGACTTAATGTTGTGATCAGGTGATATATTACAGGGTAAAGACTTAATGTTGTGATCAGGTGATATATTACAGGGTAAAGGCTTAATAACACTTAGTAATGATATTGTGAATATACATTAGTAGAAATAGGAGTGGAGAGTGGAAAATAGTGAGTAGAGTGGAAGCAAGTGATCGGGATTATTGAGAGCGATTTAAAGAGAGAGGGCGAGGGAGGAATGTATTTAGCTTGTAAACATACATGTAGTAGAGAGAGAGAGAGAGATGGACAGAGAAAAACAGGCTTGCACGAAAGACCGAAAGAGAGAGAGGGAGACAAAGAAGACAGTGTTACTTTTTATTGCTTCCACTCAAAGAAGGAGTGCCAGAATTATGTTTTGGGGTTGTCCGATCATCCATTTGACCCTTCTTTTATTATTAATGCGATATCCCAAGAACCGTTTGAGCAATGAACTTCAAACATGGTCCTAGTATGCATCACCATAAGAAGATGATCTGATTAGATTTTGGGCTATGTAGGTCAAAGGTGAAAGGTCCTAGGGTCAGAAAAGTATTTTAGATTATTAGCAAATATCATGTTTCCCTGATAACTTCGAATATATGACAGGGATTTTAGTGAAAGATGAGTGCAATATATTTAAAGATAAAATAGGTTATGGTAATTAATATGTCGCCTTCGTTGAAATTTGCTTAAATTAAACATTGCTTGGAAGGTTGAGGCATGATTGCTGATCGCGCGCAGTCGAAATTTTTTTGTTCTTGTTTTTAAATAGGTACATTTTGTCATCTACATGCCTAGTGAAAGCTACTGGGGGGGGGGGGGGTGGCAAATTGATTTGCCCCAACACATTTACAAAGGGATGCATATCTATCCGCACTCCCAAGCTTGTGGCGCCTTTGGTAGACAAGGTTTACTTGATATCAAGAAACGCCACCTATAAAATGCAAGTCGGGAAACGCTGCAGCCAGATGAAAATTTTTAGTTTATGGAATGTTGTTTGGGGGGATTTTATAGCACTAGAAAAATGAAAATTGTTATATGCAATAACCTTGCGAGGGGCAGGAACGAAACGAACATTCCCTTATCCCTTTACAGAGAAACAGAGGCGTCGATCCATTTTTAGGATGGGGGGGGGGGGGGGGGGCAAGACGACTAAGTGGAGATGAACCCGCGGCCCGCGACGATATACACAGGCAATATATATATATAACACATTATACATAAATGTTAACAATAATTAACAACGGTAACCTCAAAGCAAAGTGCCTCTAGGGATGTTGCGGCACAAATTGTCGCCGCTGCACAAATTGTCACCGGCGTCAATCTGTGCAGAATTTTTCAAAAACACACTGCACGAATTGTCGCCGCTTGCACAAATTGTCGCAGGTGTGATAATCGATGTGTTCCGGGTTCCAGCGGAACCAGACGTCTGGTACTACTTTTTGCCGATACGTTACGAAAGCCGCCGTTTGGTTCCGACATTCGCCAAGAGTTTCGGGGTACATTTCAGAGGCCACGGAACGTTATTAGAGGGAGGGGGAGCTGACACCTAAACAGGCGAAATCCAGATCCTCCAGATAGGGCCCTAGAGGGGTTTCGGGGGGGCGCCCCCCCCCCCCCCCCCCCCCCTGCCCGAACCCTTGGTTTTTCTGATTTTGAAAGTCTATTTCTAAATTTACGATTTGAAATATAAGGTTTTTTTAAAACTAGATTAGGTTTTATTTTTTTTGGTATTTTTTTGGCCGAGAGTATGGGGGAGCCTCGCCTGCCCCCCCCCCCCTCCGCTTCCGCCGACCCTGAATTTTGATTATTATTATTATTATCAAGAGTATTATTACACTTTGTCATTGTCAGATGGTCTCTCAAGTATTTGTGAATGCAGTTTATATTGAATAGGTTTAAATAACAGTCATTAAAAATTGTGATAAATCTATATATTCCGGATATTCTGAGAGTGTCTGCAAAGGAGTTAACAAAATGTTTATATTTCTAGTTTGAGAAGTCTTATTCTCAATAAGTTATCCTAAAGCATATGCACTGTGACAAAATGGGCAAATGCTTTGCCCAGCGTTGGGCTTATAGTCAACCCAACGAATTGTTAGGCAATGTTTTGCCCAAGGTTATGCATTTCCCAACATATTGGCTTTTGCCTTTGGGTTCTATATTGCTCGATTATTGGTCAAATCTTTTTACCAAACATTTTTGTTTTTATTATTTTTTTTTTACCAACATCAACTTACCCATTTTTTTTTTGTGGTCACATTGTGGTTGCAAAATAATATCCAGCATCAAAGAAAATACTAGTACCCTCTAATAAAATTCTCCCTGAAAAAGTGGCGTAATTAGTCAAAATAATTTGAGGGGGCAGAACATGACCTATGAAGCACATTTCTGAAAAGTTGCCAGCAAGCGAAGAGAGCAATCCAAAAATCGACTTGTTTCATGAAAATGGTTTTTTTTTAGTCATGGATCAGGACAAATATCCGGTAGGTAATTTAATTTGTTCCCCTGTCCCTTTTTTGATTTGTTATTTTTTTGCGTGGATTTTTTTTTGGGGGGAGAGGGGCTACTGCCCCCAAGCCCCATAACAGTATGCCGGTGCTGAAAAAAATAATAGCACCTAACATACTTTTTTTTTCATTTTACACATTAAATCACAGTTAGTATATCTTGTCTATAATAATAAATGCCTATAATAATGTTGAATTCTCGATGAACAGATGTGGTGATTTCTAATGAATTACATGTAACTTTTAAATGTTTCTTCGAAATTAGAGGAGCAAACAATTATATTTGACAGCACTCTTTTACAGTGGCATACTCAAAGTGACACTTAAAAGTTTTCTTCTTTTTCAAATCAGGACAAAATATCATTTGATTTTTTTTAAAATACAACAACAACAGCAACAACATAAGGCTCATGATGTTTGTCATGATCCCTTCCTATCAGAGCCCAAATGATAATACATGTAGTGTGTTTGTCTTTGTTGTTGTTGTTGTTGTTGTTGTTATAGTTTATTTTTTGTTTTGATTTGTTCAGTTTTTAGAAATTGCATTGAAAAGTTTGTGCCTACTAGCGGAAGGGCGGAAAACACACGTTCAAATCATTAATGCAAACTAAGCAACATTAATCTGCAAAATATACTTAGCGTACTCAGATGAACTTCAAAAGAAAACAACAGAATTACCTAAAGGGATTAGTTACATCTTATCGACTTATCGGGAAAAAAGTACGATTGAAGTAAAGTGGAAACTAATTTTCCATTTTATCTTGAACATGTCACATAACACATGCACCTTTCAACTCTTACCACATAGATATAAGAAATTATGCCACTTATCGTTTTCTTCATAATATAATAAATATAAATCAGAAGTTAAACCAGTGGACATGGTTTCGAATATAACCCCTGCAATATACCTGCAGGACATTACAATTCCTTGACATTCACCCCATAGGAAAATTATCCCTATTTACCCGATTCAACCCCCCCCCCCCCCCCCCACCCTGGAATATTAGAAAATTTAATTTTTAAAGAAGGTTTGGGCTTACTTATTTCATGCATCTGCAGAATACTTTCGAAATTGCCCATAGTCTCTGCCCAGAAAATCATTTTTAAAAAAACTGTGGAAATGTCCTTTGTGTGACACTTTTTACCGTAATTCACTATTTGATTTTTGTCTTTTTTTTTTAAAATGACGATCTTTCGGCCCTTCGATCTAGGTTACGCACTGATCTGTTCATAAAGATATTTTAAAAAGTATTAAAAACTCAAAATCCTCGTATTGTGTCCTAATCATTTCATTATCTCACCTCATTTCAGTCCACATCATCATCATCATCATCCTTTACCCACACTCTGCCTGTATATTCCCACACTCTCTGTATGTTTTCAGTCTGATATACCATACTATGGTGGCCCTGAAGTACGCTCGACAACAGGTCATGTGCGACGTGAATTTCGCATCCCAGGTCCTGAATTTCGCATCGCGGGTCGTGAACTTCGTATCCCAGGTCATGAATTTCGCGCCACGGGTCGTGAATTTCACGACTGGGATGCAAAGTTCGCGCTACGGGTCCTGAATTTCACGACTGGGATGCAAAGTTCGCGCTACGGGTCCTGAATTTCACGACTGGGATGCAAAGTTCGCTCCACGGGTCCTGAATAATCTTAATTTCGCATCCGAAGTCAAGAATTTCGCATCGCGGGTTGTGAAATTCACGACCCTTGGCGCGAAATTCATGACCTGGGATGCGAAATTCACGTCGCACATGACCTGTTGTCGAGCGTACTTCAGGGCTACCGTACTAATCTCCTCCCCTGCTGCGTCGATAACTCACTCAGATGACAGCGAGCACCAGACATGTTATGTAACTGGTAGTCTGGAATGTAGATGTACCTGTATATATGTGAGTTGTCGTGATGGAATAAACTTACTAACAGTTTGATTCTACATCGATGCAGTCATGAGCAGTGGCGTATATAGCTAGGATTTCATTTGGGGGGGGGGGGGGCGGTAGTAAGCACGCGAGCGTGCGAATCACTTAGGGGGAGGGTACAGGAAGGGGGGACTCATGGAAGCTCCGACGTTGCTTTGTCGTTGTTCCTTTCTGCTCCCGCTTTTCTTACGTTCTCTTACCTTTTTCTTTTCTCTCTCACGCTTTTTTTTCCCCTTCTTTTTTCTTCTTTTTCTTTTTCCCCTTTTTATTTCATTTCATTTCATTTATTTCCATCAATAGTTTAAAAATACATATACACATAGTATAAAAACATAAGGTAGAGGAGACAGCAAGAAAAGCAAGAGCTTTATGAACAGCTGCCACCTTGATATAAAAAAAATACAATAGCATATAAAAGAAATAGATGTAGATGGGCAAAATAACTGGATATCATAAAATAAGTTTTTTTTTCTGGCATATTGGCGGGGGGCGTCCCCATCGCCCCCTGGCTACGCGCCTGGTCATGAGTCTATTTCTTTGTCACAACAGGGGAGCGTTTCATTTGTTGTCTGACAAGTTGTCAGATCTGACATTTTTCCTTGATTTTAATTGGCTGAGAATCATCGTTTCTATGACAACTGTCGGATAAAACAGGCTTTGTCGGATAAAACATCCGACAAGTCTTTTCGTGAAACGCTCCCCAGAGTATTATTTACCTGCGTTACGTTTGTATAGCAGGTAAATGTTGTTTGTCTCGTTAATGTATGCATACATTTCGCTGATGTTAGACGGGTTGAAGCATTGTCAGAGGTTTCCTAGGAATGTAATTAAGGGCGCACTGGTGCATTGGAGCATGGGTATCTAGGGTGTGGTAGAAAGGAAATGCATGTAGCACTTCATTCTAGCTTGCGTTCTTCATCACGACAACATGGAGCCGTCCGCTATGTCCGATTTCGTCAACGCAAAGACAAAGGAGAGTAGATCTGGTCTTTTGAGCAAATTAGATGAATTAATATTTAACTCGTCATCGTTCCCAGAGAAGGATCAAGGCTGTTGTTTCGCCTGTGGCAAGCCAGGGCATAGGAGGGCTGAATGTATCTGGCTCGAGGAGCAACATGCTGATTTCAAGCATGAACAAGCTAAGTGATATCTCATTTTCTTTGTGTGAGAGATTGAGTGAGCATGCACGTAATAGTGATGGATTGGCACAATATACAAAATTGCTGCCTTTAAGCAAAGCTTCTTCACCAGTAGGGAGATTGAAAGGTGGTCAGCAACACTCGGAAGACATCCCAATCCCGAGGTATTAACAAAATAATCGCCATAGGAGAGGGTTATTGATTACCATTAATCACAGTGGCGGGTAACGCCGATTTAAAAAACAATCTTATGGCAATACAAGACTCTGACTTTGTAGAAGAAGATATTGAAAAGTCGAAAAAGAATTGTGTCAAAAAGGTGCAACGGAAACCGCGGATTGTAAACCCATTAACTGTATCAAATAATACGGGTAAATTGAAAATGACTGTGGACACCACCACATCTGTTTAAACTTAAAGTTGAATATGAAGACTTCGATGAAGTGGTAGGAGATGCGTGCGAAAAGGGGGATTTCGTATTCACGTTTGACCTCAAACCAGCATATTATTAATTTTTTGAAACACATAGAGACTATCACGAATATTTGGGTTTCGAATGGGATTTTGATGGTGTAAGGAAATACTTTGTTTTCAGTGTACTTCCATTTGATCTGTCAGTCGCAGGATATGTATTTTCTACAGTTATGAGGTCCGTTGTACGTCATTGGCGCAGTCAAGGGCACAAGCATCCGTAGGTCAAAACGACGTTTTTTAATAGCGAAACGAATTGCTGACGCGAACGCGAAATACATTGACTTAGATCTTCTATAATAGAGAAGAAAAGTTTTGATTTTAACTACCAGCAATGTTCCTAAGGCTCTCAAATTTTCCCCGTTCTGGTTCATACCTGATGAATGAACTAAAAATAGTGAATCTAAAAAATAAAAACAAAAAATAAAAAAATTAAAAAAAATGGCATAGCAGGGCACGAAAGGCTTGAGATTTGGTAGGCAAATTTAGGATGATCTAGACCAGCTGCTGGTCGTTTTAAACTGTCACCAATTCCCGAACATGCGTGCGCGCGCGCTGATGTGGTATCTCCCATAGGTATCTCCCCACGAAGTCACTTACCCCACGAATTCACCTTCCCCGAAAAAAAAACTCAGGCTCTGTGTCCGTACGTGCACTTTATTTGTGTACATATTATAGCCATGGTGTGCGCTGATATGTGTGCGTATGGATCATAGAGGACAGTCCAGGCAGTGGACTAAGGATGATCTAAAGATTTAGGGTTTCTTTTCTCCGATGAGAAGTGTGATTGGGAGCCTAAGGGTGCGTTCAAGCGATTTTTTGAAGCTAGAATCACAAACATGAATCACAAATCAAAACGCTGTTACAAAACACGGCTACTGCGAGAGAGCGTTCAAGCGATTTTTCATCAACGCTGATTCTTGCTCATTTCAAGCCCATCCACTGCGCATCGTACTGCGCAGTTTGACCCAGGAAGGTCAACTTTAGCCACATCATTTATTCGTCTCTATATCTTTCTTATGCTATTCTTTGTTTTTCATTCTATCTTCTTCTCTTTCCATCTTTTCTTATGTTATTCTTTGTTTTTTCCTACCTTCTTTTCTATGTTTCCTTATGTCATTTATCTTAACCTTTTTTCTATCTTTCCTTGTTATTCTTTCTCTTCCCATCTTTTTTTATGTTATTCTTTGTTTTTTCCTACCTTCTTTTCTATGTTTCCTTATTTTTTTCTTTGTTTTTCCTTCTATCTTCTTCTCTTTTCATCTTTCCTTATGTGATTCTTTGTTTTCTTCTTGTCTTCTGTTTTCTGTCTTTCCTTATGTTATTCTTTGTTATTCCTTCTATCTTCTTATCTTTCAATTTTTCTTGTTATTCTTTGTTTTCTCCCATCTTTTTTTCTCTGTCTTTCCTTATGTTATTCTGTTTTTCCTTCTATCTTCTTCTCTGTCCATCTTTCCTTATGCTATTCTTTGTTTTCTTCTTCTATCTTCTTCTTTTTCGTCTTTTCCTGTTATTCTATGTTATTCCTTCTATCTCCTTATCTTTCAGTCTCTTCTTATATTATTCTTTGTTTTTCCTTCTATCTTCTTCTCTGTCTATCTTTCCTTATGTTATTCTTTGTTTTTTCTTTTATCTTCTTCTTTTTCGTCTCTTCCTGTTATTCTATGTTATTCCTTCTATCTCCTTATCTTTCAGCCTCTTCTTATATTATTCTTTGTTTTCTCCTTCTATCTTTTTTTCTAGCTTTCTCTATGTTGTTTTATCTTTCTTTAAACCTTAGTGTAAAAGCAACAGTAGAATCATGATTGAGATCTCCGTTGCGTTCAATCGATTTTTAGTGACCTTGGTTCTGCAGAATCATGATTCAAAACGTACCTTTTTCAGCGTTTCATGTTTGCGTTTTGAAAGACGTTTATTTTTACGACCTGCGAAAAATCGATTGAACGCAACCGTGGTTTAAACTAAACGTCTTTCAAAACCGTGATTCTTGGGTGAAAAATGGTCGCTTGAACGCGGCCTAAGCCACAAGAAAAATTTTGCGCTTATATTGGGGCCTTCAGAATTTTCTCGTGAGAGTATCGATCAGGCGGGTCAAGGAATTAAAGGATTTGATATCAGATTTTGAAATCTCCGTGGGCTCATAGCATCCGCGGATTGTTAGATCCTACAGACAATGCCTTCGTCAGAAATCTCATCGAAAGTGCTGAACGGCAGCATAGGCCGATCATCAAGGAGGGCAGTAACCTCTGAACAGATATTGAGTCACGAGACAAGTGCCAGCCTAGGGTTCTTCTGATAACTTAGTTTGGAGAGGTCTTACGTAGTTATCAGTTTCGCTGGTTATCTTAGGTTCGACGAGGTTCAGTTCCTTAAAGGTCTCAGATATTACATTCCATGATTCTTTATTTATGTGCATGTCTGAAGGAGTAAAGCTGATCAATACCGAAGAGGTAATATTGTATGGGTAAGTTAGTGTCATTCTTATGCTTGTCCTGTTAAAGTATTGTTGAAGTTCATTGAGCTAGCTAATATTTGTAGGGGTTCAGATCAGTATGTGTTTAAGCCTGGTAATTGTAATAAAGGAAAAAGTAATTTGATGAAGAAAGCAAACGAATCAGTTTTACTAGAGCTCGTGAGACCATAGTAAAAAGGCTGCGAGAAGTGTGTGGCCAGGAAAATTAGGTTCTAACATTGACTTAAGTCTTGTGGCACTACTGCAGCAGTAAGGGCATCTGTACCAGACAGGTTGTGGAAAAGGCACGGCAGGTGGAAAAGGGAAAGAGTGAAAGACGATTATGCTGATAGTGTTATTCATAAATTATTAATGGTTACCAAATCTCTGAACTTGACAATGTGTATTTGGGTCACTGATCTAAGGTTAGTTTCTGCAGTTCATGTTATACATTGCTTTCTTTTGCTGAAGAAGAAAAAGAAGAAGGTCGAGCAGGCATAATTAAACATTCCATTACTTTCTTATATGTAACGCAAAGGTGGTCTTGTTTTCAAGAAAGTTTTCATTCTATACTTTTACGTCCTGAATGTAATAGATTTTTAGGTGCAAGTTAATATTCATAAAAATCGGTAGTAATAGAATTTGTGAGTTCGAATATTTATGAGAATATTTTGGGCATGTGCATAAACAAGGTGATTAGATGGAAGATCGCACGTTATTGGCATATTTTGTGGTATGTTTTCTTTTCATATTACACTCAATTTATTAATAGAATATAATTATCAATACATAATTTTAAAAGTTCTTGTAAGGAGATAAAGCAGGTATAGGGGTGAATTTCTTCAAATTAATGGCAAAGATAGCCTGGTGTAATTTATTATCATTGTGGATTTTATCTCTGGAAAATTAGCCACATCATATATTTTTGGGCAAGGTGCTTTCTAAATTTTATGCACAAACATATATGTTGAATTTATTTTGATGATGATCGAATTACTGAATCATGGAAACGGAAGAGATCAATAAACCAGAGTAGAGTGTAGTGAGTCCAAAAAAAAAACTAAAAAGGAATAAAGGCAGATTTGGATGTTATAAGTTCGTTTTCATTATGACCGGTTAACATTTATCCCGATGGGGATCTACCGGTATAGAGGATTAAGAATCATCATTCTCTTCAGTATATTCATAATGCTTGTTACGATAGTATTCTCGTTAATAATTCATGCGGCTCTAAGTTAGTTTTTATTGAAAAAAAACAACAACAAAACACTGCAACAGCTTTTGCTTCCGAGTCCGCTTTGCCCCCGTTCTTTGAGCTCTAGTCGTCGGGCAAGCGTTACCCTTAATGTTTGGCGTTACAAAGAGTTTTTGTTGCGTTATTTAATGAGTTTACGTGCGATACGATGGATGTTGCAGAAATGATAGAAAAGACTATTATTTACCTGCGTTTATACGTTTGTATAGCAGGTAAATGTTATTTGTCTCGTTAATGTATGCATACATTTCGCTGATGTACGTCGGGTTGAAGCATTGTCAGAGGTTTCCTAGGGATGTAATTACGGACGCACTGGTGCTTTGGAGCATGGGTATCTAGGGTGTGGTAGAAAGGAAATGTATGTAGCACTTTATTCTAGCTTGCGTTCTTCATCACGACAACATTTGAATGAATTATAATAAAGCTGTTTAAGATGTTAGCAGAAGATTTGTGCTTAGTTTCTTTTGCAAAAATGGATCCGAAGGTTTTCCGGAGTTTTTGCTCATCGAGTTTTATCTCTGGTTTTTTACCCTGGACCTACTTGTCGCAAATTTAGAATAGGGATAACAGGCATATTTGCAATGATATCCTTTAGTAAAGAATTTAAGTAGAGAGAATTAGAAAGTAAAGATGTACAGAATCAGATTATTTGCAATAAATGTCAATTTTGAAACAAATGTTCAATTTTTTAAATGTCTAATAAACAAATGGCTCCTAGTCGTCGGGCAAGCGTTACCCTTAATGTTTGGTGTTACAAAGGGTTTTGTTGCGTATTTAATGAGTTTACGTGCGATACGATGCATGTTGCAGAAATTATAGAAAAGACCGCAAAACCTTGATTGATCTCTGAAGCCCGGGGGGGGGGGGGCACTCAACCCAAAAAGTGGTAGGTATGTGCCGCGGGCGAGACAAAAACCGGGGGTTTTGGAACGGGCTTATTGTGAAAAGGAGGGTCTTCGGAACGGGCTTCGGAACTACAAATGTTTGTGAAAACGGGGGTCTTTGGAACGGGCATACGTGCATGCAGCTAGCCCGGCGGCACGGGCGCCAGGTGCGCTCGCGCAGAGGCGATGGTCGCACAGCGCTCTGCGGGCTGCTTTTCACCAAAAATGCAGCTCATTGTAGCGGATCAATGCGGCCGGGAACGGTGTAAACGAAAAACATGCGAAGCTTTGGAACGGATTTCTTTCTTCTTTTTTCTCGATAAGAAGAAAATGCTATGCTTTGGAACGGCTTTATTTGTTCTTTTTCTCAATAAGATAAAAATGCGATGCTTTGGAATGGAAATTTGAGTGTGAAAGTGGGGTCTTCTCCGCGGCACATACCCACCACGCATTATATACTGAGTGCCCCCCCCCCCCGGGCTCTGAAGTCACCCCTAAAAGAGTTTTATTCTTATTCACTCTAAATGCACTCGTTCTCAAATTCACCCGTAACAGAGTGAATGCGTTCACTCCTTTTTGATGAGGGAAAGAATCGTTAGAATTGTACTTTGACACTTAGAACATTTAGGGAGTCATTGGGCCCCCTTAACAGAAAAAGCCACCAGTGTTTGAAAAAATGTAGGCTGTTATTTTAGCAAACACACAGATATCAGGGTGTGAAAAAGATTAAAAACTCGTTTAGGTGTAAATGGACCCCTGAACAGAAAGGGACCCCTTCCCCTTCATTTTTAGTAAAAAACAAAAACAAAAACAAAAACAAAAACAAAAACAAAAACAAAAACAAAAACAAAGAGGAAGGCGAAAAAAATTCAGGGTTTGATATTTCAAAAGCACAGAATATTATATTATACATTTAACCATAAAAACTCCTTCCAGGTCAGCCCGAAAAGCATGGAGGCTTCGTTTATAATCAACCCTTCAGCTGATTTAAAAGTAGGGAAATTCAATTTGGTGAATTGGTGAATGAACAATTGATCAAAAAGGGAAAAAAGGTGTGAGAATTTGGTATTGAATCGGATGACCAGTCTCCGATACATGAATGCATTAATTGATATATAGACACAAAAAAACAAACTGAAATAAGAGTATGAAGAAGGATTCTAGAATTACCAACATAACAACTGACGCAAAAGCTTATTTGATACAATAATGAATTTAATTTAATTTTTAATTTTTTTAATGAATGAGAGTAAAATTTATAGATGTATGCTAAAACATTTCAAATTTTGACCCCGCCTCGTCCCCCCCCCCCCAAAAAAAAAAATGGGAAAGAATGAATAAATGACTATGAGAGAATAACTTTACAGACAGGATAGAGTTCTCAGAATACAAATTCCATTCCTCGCCGAGCGCCCCTCCCCCCTCCACAAGCATATGCCTTGGCATCCATAACTTCACACAATTGACCTTATTCCCCGACCCCCCCCCCCTCCCCTCCCCTCCCGCCAACGCGTATGGCTAATCGATGGGAAGCGGGAATTAATATTGACCTTATGAACAGGAATCCGTGTATTTCTACTACGTGTATACCAAATTCTGAAATAGGAAACGATGCTCGTCCTGCCATGTGTGGCTGGATGATTTGGAGGAGTTTGATTGGCTCCAAAAGGTGACCAGAAGAGTAGACTTTTCTTTAGGGGTGTTACCATGACGTGATACGTTAGCACAATAGAGATTCGGATCGCCTTCGCAACTAAATCCTTCGTCGAATGGTCGAAAGGAACGAATTACCTGGTCGGAACCAATCGCTTATGACGATCGCATTTTGTCGACCAAAGCGGATCTAATCGGCGGATAAATATTCAGGCGATTGGCTCCAGAGGATCCAATCGACTGCCCGGCGTCAATCTGTGCACAGCGCTGGCAGCACAGATTGTCGCCATACATAAAAACGAATCGATTGAATAAGGGAAACATTCTCAGTTTAGTTTTTGAGACAGGTCTTGATCTTGATCGAGTCGAGTCATCCCTGTTAAATCTAATGATTGCGACCTTGGTCAGAATCCTTATAATATTATTAGTAAAAGATTACTGGATCATCACCGTGGCTCATCGGGGGGGGGGGGGGGAGCAGTGAAATAGGCCTATATAGATTGGTAGACGGGCCCTGTGGCGTAGATTGGCATTATGTGGCGCCAACTTGGGTAAACAATGAAGCTGCACCCCCCCCCGTGCCCAAAAGTTTCTACATTTAAGTAGGTACAAGCGAGGGAGCGAGGCGAACAACTTGTGGCGATTATTTTTTTCAGTCCATAAAAACGCAGTGTTTTGAGCATTTTACCCATGAAATTTGGCAATTGACCACTGAAATTGAACGGTAACCCTAGACAAATTTGAAGTTAAGATAAACAGTTTTCTTTTTGGAAATTGGGGGTAAAAAAAGAAAACACTTGTTAAATAGTCAAGGCCTGAATTTTTAATAGCAAGGCTACAAAAATTGTACACAGGCGGCGATCCTGGGGGCGTCAAGGGGGACATGCCCCCTAGATTTTAAACCCTCAAAAGCTATAGTTGTCTAGCTGTGGATGGGGAGGACCGCTGCACCCAAACAATTAAGATATTTCTTCATTTTTCCCTTTTCTTGTTCTTTTTTGCCCTTTTTGCACCCCTGATACAAATGCCGCCCTCATTAGATGTTGGATTTCTTCTTCTTGCAAATGCTGTAGGCCTAATAGACCATACTGGGGGAGCAGTAGGCCTATTTAGCAAGAGACAGATGAAGCTGCGGATCCAGGATTTGATGAGCGGGGGGGGGGGGCATGGCCATGGAACTTTTTTTTTTCTCAACTCGACTTTTAAAAAAAGTGACCTCTCGTTGACCTCCGGGTCGCCGCCCCCCCCCCCCCCCGGCGTATCCTATTATGTCTCGGGGGAGGGGCCGAAGCACCAAATAAGGTCAAAAATGGGCTGGAAAAAATGGGTTCTAGGGGGGCCAAAGCCCGCCCTCCCCCCACCCCCTATATCCGCGCCTGGACAGATGAACATTATTCTTAAAATTCTGAACCCCTTTTCAAAAAGTTGTGAAAGAACTTTTATGGGATGCAAACTTATGATGTTCTGAGAGGAAAATCATGCACGGGAGCTAAGAGACCGGCCTTTATTTATCTATTTATTTATTTAGCACGTACTTTAAATCCTCAAAAAAAATGAATTTTTGATCCATTTACCCTGCGAATGTGGGGGGGGGGGGGGCAGTAATCCTTAAAATTATTTTCTTCATTTACTTTTTTCTCTCTTTTGTGTTTTACGCTTCCTCAAAGTGACGCCCGGGGCACTGCCCCCCCCCCCACCCGAGTCAAGCCTCTAGCAGAAAAAACAGTTTGGGACTCTAGGCCTAGTTGATTTAAATTTGCAGTGGAAATTGTGTCCAACTGCCAATAATCCTTGTGATGTTATTGTTTTAGTATTTACACTTTCTCGGCTCATGTGGAAAGCAGAAGGCCCCTTTCTTAAAAGTCTCTGTATGACTCGGCTATGGATCGAACCCGCGAGCTGCCGTTCATGAGGCGGGCGCTCTACTAACTAAAGTAGCATGCCCAATTTTAACTAATATGCCTGGTCATTTTCACGTGCTTGGAAACATAGTAGGGAAAAACCACCCCCCCCCCCCCCGCGCCCCATGCTGACGAGCCTCAAATACTGTACTTTATATAATAGGCCTCAAAACATATAAAGAATAGCAAGAGCATTTGAAAAATTGTTTATACAGGTCCCCCCCCCCCCATCAAAACAGCGAAATCTCCTGAGTGGACCCTAAAAGAGAAAGTTCACCCGAGAAGCCTCACTGCTCCAACAAAAGCAGACGAATCCGAACAACACATTAAAAAAAGAAGAAGAAATGAGCAGAATCGGTCACAGAAAGGAAAGGAAACAACACCCATCCACCTTCCCCCCCCCCCCCCCCCCCCCCCCCCCCCCCTCGCGCAAATCACTCCCGGCCCCGCAAATCGGCAACACCAACGACACCACCTTCGAGCAGTCTCCCACCACTCCATATAAAAACCCACACCCCCAACTCTCCCGGAATTTGAACATCCTCCCATCCCCACAGCAGAAGCATGTTAAAGCAGAAAACAGTTCCGAACACACATCGACCATGGGAACTAGAAAACGTGCAACATCCACGAAAATTGAGAAAATGTGAAACCCCATCAACAAAGTGTATGGAGAGCCGCCAGAACAAGTTATGATGGCGTAGGTGCAGCCAGTGGCGTAGACAGATTCTTACACCTGGGGGAGGGGGGGGGGGAATGATTTGCCGTTCACGAGAAATCGAGGATCAATTTCGTATACAGATACACACACGCACACACACGCACACCCTCACAAACACACACACACACATACACCCGAATGCACAGCACCGGCGTAAATCCACTTTGAGGAGGGGGGGGGGGTGATCGACTTTTTTGCCGATTTTTTTTCTGTCGAACTCACACTTAAGTATAAACACACGCCCTCACCCACCTGCACAGACCCCCTTACACACATTTTTAATTTTTATCTTGCGAGCTAGCGAGCCATAAATTACCACTTTTCTGGTTTTCAATCGCATTTTCAAATAGAAATTCTATAATATGATGAGCGAGCGAAGTGAGCGAGCCAAAATAACCACTCTTCTAGTTTTCCATCGCATTTTCAAACAAAAATTCTAAAATATGATGAGCGAGCGACGCGAGCAAGCCAAAAATAAGCGCTTTTCTGGTTTTAAATCGCATTTTTCAAATAGAAATTCTAACATATGGTTGTTTACGACAAATTATTAAAAATTTTATTTAAAAAAAAGTGGGGGATATATCCCCCCATCCTCCCAGGATTTACGCCAATGATGCCCAGACATAAATAGAAGATATGCGCACCGTGACAAACTAATATAGAATATGGACTGACACACATTATTGCATATTTGCATCACGCTATTTATCTTTTTTTTTTTTTTTTTTTTTTTTGTTACTACCACTTCAGAAAAACTGTGACAGCGCCGAAATTAGCCAAAAGTAATATAAATAACTACATAAATCAGAATAATGATCGATATAGTTATGATAGTAATGTCATTTCAGTCACATCAACAATGATGATGATGATGATGATAACTACTACTATTATAATAGGCATGGTAATAATATTATCATTGTTATTATTGTTGTTATAATGATAATGATTATTATCATCATATGCTGTTCCTATCATTTCTAAACATGTTAATTCAGTTTAATTGTAAGCAAACATCCTGCCCTAAAACCGGGGGGGGGGGGGGTGATTGTACATGTCATCATTCCCCCCCCCCACCTTGTGAGGTGGGGGATGCATACCCCTCATCCCCCCCCCCCCCCGCTGTCTACGCCCCTGCGTGCAGCTAACCCGCAGAGCCGAGAGTAACCCACCCTCATCCCGAGATGCCCGCCCCTTCCCTCCAACAAAACACTTTCACAGTCACATCACTGGTCATTTTCTTCCTTAAAACATATTAATCCACCCACAGACCTGGCCCACAGATCGTAGTCAAATTCTTGGTCATATCAAATGTGAAACATCTAAAGTGGCAACAATCTGTGCAGTTAGGTTTTAATTTCATTGCACAAATTGTCGCCAACTAGGAGAAATACGGGACACTGCAAAAGCAGCACAGATTGACAATTTGTGCATCAACAAGGGACCTGCAGCGTTTTTAAATTTGAGGTGAAATGACTCATCTTGCTAGATTATAAGCTTCCCTGTATTTAGATTTTGCGAGCGAGCCAAAAATAACAAAGTTCTTGTTATGAGCATGATGAGGGAAGTGATATTTTGTCATCAAAATACATCATCGGCCTATATGATTTCCAAAATACATATCTGTTCACCTCGCTGCCAAATATGACTCTATTTTGGCCCAAAGCTGGTCCATTTTTTGCTGTCCGAAACCACCCTTTTTTCTAAATACACCTGTATTACGAACAAGTAAAGCGAGCGAGGGAACACACGTTCTTTTCGATGGTAGAAGTACCAACCCCCTCACTAAATTATACCGTGGACCTATGAAACATCTAAATTATTTATTCAGTCACCTCATTTGCAGAATTCGTTGGCTTTCCAAAACCATTCAATAAAGGAGAATGCAACCCCGGCATCAGTGTGCTCTTAGTGAATGAAGATGACCAAGAAGAGTAAACAGTGAAAGTTTGAGGAAAATCCGACAATATGTTCAAGAGTTATGAACTTTGAAAGTTTGAGTAAATCCCTTTTATGGGGATCCTTGAATTGGCAACTTTGCCAGCATCTGTGATGTCATCGTGAACAACTCTCAATCATTTTGTACATAATATTTTTTTTAAATTGATTAATATAAAATTTGAAGTCAGGAATCGACATAATTCCTCCCAAATTGCTTGCAGAATTGATGTAGCCATGTGATACTCAAGCAATAAATCAAAAGAATTTTTATTTTTCTTGAAAATAAAGAACATTAAATTCTGTGTACAAAATGAATAAAGAGTTGTCCACGATGACATCAAAGATACTGGCAAAATTGCCAATTCAAGGATCCTAATAATAAGGATTTACTCAAATTTTCGAAGTTCATAACTCTTGAACAGATTGTCGGATTTTCCTCAAATTTTTACTGTTTACTCTACTTGTTCTTCACTGGAAGCACACTGATGTCTGGGTTGCATCCTCCTTTAACCTGCTCTGGAAAGCTGATCACAATACTGTAAATTGTATTGTCAAGGGAAATAATTTGTGGAATATGAATAAACTAAACTTACTAAACAATTGCATTCATTAATCCGATGGTTCGTTATTTCAAAGGTTCGAAATTCCGACGGTTTGTTATTCCGAAAATGAAACGGGATTCATTAATCCGAAAATGAACTAGGATTCGTTAGTCCGAAAATGAAAAGGTTCGTTTATTCGAAAATGGAATAGGATTCGTCAATCCGAAAATGAAATAGAGTTCGTAAAATGAAATAAGGTTGGTTTATCCAAAAATGAAAAAGTATTCGTTAATCCGAAAGTGATAAAGGGTTCGTTAATCCAAAAATAAAATAAGGTTGGTTAATCCGAAAATGAAATAAGGTTGGTTAATCCGAAAATTAAAAGGGTTCTTTTATCCGAATATGAAATATGGTTCGTTAATCCGAAAAATGAAATAGAGTTCCTTAATCCGGAAAATGGAATAGGGTTCGTCAATCCGAAAATGAACTAGAGTTCGTAAAATGAAATAAGGTTGGTTTATCCAAAAATGAAATAAGGTTGGTTGATCCGAAAATGAAATAAGGTTGCTTAATCTGAAAATAAAAAGGGTTTTTTTATCCGAATATGAAATATGGTTCGTTAATCCGAAAAATGAAATAGAGTTCGTTAATCCGAAAATGAAGCAGGGTTTGTTAATCGGAAAATGAAATAAGGTTGGTTAATCCAAAAATAATCTGTGGCGTAGTGTTGTCGTTGAGTTGTTATAGGGGAAAAGGACTGATCTATCATGTCCCTAATCCTCGGCAAAGGAAGGAAACGACGGACAGGGGGTGAGGGGTTAGATGTTATACCGATTTGAAATTGAATCTCTGCAAAGTGAGGAGGTAAGACCTGATGACCATTCTAAGGGATGGTCAGTTATATGCAAGCGCATGTCGGGGGTCTAGAGGCGGCGAAGTTTGTCTTCTTAGCGTTTTGTTCTCATTTTATAGATGGTCTTTGTACTCTTTATAAAAACATCAGATTTTGGCCACCATTTTGAAAAGTGCCCTCATTTTGGATCATTCTGTTTTACAAAGTAACGTAGATTCTTTTTGAATAATTCTGATCAAAATTAGTGCAAAAAGTGCTCAAACGCACCTCATAAATGCCTTTTTAACCTCTATTTGGATAATTCAAAATGGGATTTTGGCGGCCATTTTGAAAAGCGCCCTCATTCTGGACCACCTAATAGATTCTGTAATACAAACGTAGCTCCTTTATGAATAACTATAATCAAAACTAACGCAAAAAGTGGTCAAACATGCCTCATAGATACTTATTTCACCCATATATACACACTTATATGGATTTTTTAGGTGGCCATTTTGAAAAGCGCCCTCATTCTGGACCATTTTGTAGATTCTGTAATACAAACGTAGCTTCTTTATGAATAACTCTAATGAAAACTAATGCAAAAAGTAGTCAAACATGCCTCATAGGTATTTATTTAACCCATATACACACGTTATATGGGATTTTGGCGGCCATTTTGAAAAAGCGCCCTCATGGAAAAGTTCTCAGGATACAGCCCGTTTACCTCAGATATACTTGTTCCCCATGAAAAACTGGTCTAGAAAAACCACATGAGAATTTCTCCTTCTCCAGGTGGCACCTCCCTCAATTTTAACCTTGACTACTTGGCCCTTACTTTTTAGGGTACCAATGCCTGGCCTTATTGGGATTCTCTGCTATGGGTCCAACACTCTGGAATGAACTAAATACGTCAGTTGTCATCAACAGAATCATTTAAATTTCAACTGAAAACTGTCCTGTTCCTTTCGATGATTATTCCAATATTTTAATTTTACTATGTTCAGGAGAATTCGGTTCTCTTTTTCTTATGCTTGTTTAATGTTTTTTGGTTTGGTTGGGTTTTTAGCGCCATAAGCGCCATAAGGCGGACCTGTGCGCTATACATGTAGCCACCATTATTATCATTATTGTTGTTATAACGCATCTTTTCAAGGTACGAGTATAGGGACGTTGATAGACTAATTTCATTGATAAAGGGTGACTTTAACCAAACAATAACAAACAATAAGGTGAATAAAAGAATTAATGAGAAGATTCCCCCCCCCCCCCCTCCTCCTGCAAACTCGACAGTCATAGGCGGCAATCTCTGGGGGAACTTTTTCGGGGGGATCGTCCCCCCTCGATTTTTAAAGCTTAATATTTTTATTTTCCTATTTTTAGTCAGGTGACCAAATTTAGGCCTACCATTTAAATATCCAATGGGCCTAGAGCGATGTAAAGTGTATTTTGATGGCAAAATGAGGCCTCTTTTATTTTTTTGCGGTTATTTTTAGCTCACTCGCTGCACTCGCTTGCATAATAATGATCATCCCCCTTCCACTTCTCGAAACAGATTCACGTCGGTGACCTTCGGTGTTTCCGCCCTCCCCCCCCCCCCCCCCCCCCCCCCACTTGTTACATGAAATCCCTTGTTTTAAGAAAAGGGTAGTTTGAACATATACCATCAAAATTACCTTGTTTATATCAGGGTAGCATGGTACAACCATGGTAGTACACCACGGTTATTTGAACACATCATCAAAATTACCGTGTTTGTATCTGGGGTAGAGTCGTACTTTTCATAAAGGCAAATGCTCTATGTTTTTTTTATTTTTCTTGTTGCTTGTCTCTTCTTTCCCCCTTCTATTTCATTCTTCCTCTGTTTTCACTTTCTTTCCCTTTCCTGAGAAATCAAACTATCTCGGTGCAAATGGTAATTTGACGATATACCATTAAATTACCAACAAATTACCGTGAATACAGTAATACTTTGTGATAAGGGTTACTCTTCCCTCCCCCTCCATCTATCTATCTATCTATCTATCTATCTATCTTCTTCCTTTTCCTTTTTCTCATTTGGAGCCGCCACGGGAGGGTGGAGGCTTCCCTTTTTTTTCTCTTTTTTTTTCTTCTTCTTTTTTTTTTTTTGGATTGGCCTATGCAAATAAGTCGGGAATTCCCACATTAAATTTGCTGGCAGGTGTAGTAGCATTTACCGATGCCTGCAATGTATGTTGCGCTCTGTATTGTTTACATTAATCCATGATTCCAGTTACATACATGCATGTTATGTCCATGCATTCAACATTGCCAGTAAAACCCCACGCAGTTCTATCATTCTCACATTCTCACAACATGCAAGATTTTAATCGTCAAGAACTGCATTGGTAAACAGGGGAAGATGGGAGATCTTATATCTACATTGTCTAGAACGGTACGTAATGTTATAATTCCTTTCTATTTCGATCACCTCACATTTAGTGAATATGAACTGCTAGGTACTACATTTTCAACCCCCAATGTGTTCTATTTTTCTGGGTATATCAGGGTAGGTATTGCATTTCACAGGCAAGACAGAATTTACAATTAATTATGCCATAAAACACGCATGTAGTTTGCTGAAATGAGGACAAATTATGAACAAAAATTATCTTCGTATCTTCGTAATTAAGTAAAATGGACCACGGTATACAGCATAATGATTGATTTTCGGCAGACTCAGTAATAGTTACGATAGAGCATAATTCTACATAAAAATATGGAGCACACACATGTTTGAAACACACTTAACTGGGTATGATGCGTTTATGTTGTATCAACCCACGTTTAAGTGGACAACATAAGACATGCATGTATGTATATAATATATACCGTGGGCACTGACGAAGAGTGTGACTTCGCCTTTCATTTTTGAGAGCTATGCTCCGTTTTCTTTTAAAATCTATGATTTTATTTTTTTTTTTATGGCATTCTACTACCAACTCTGATTCCTGTATTTTCCAGATGCCACGCAGACTAATTTTCACTATAATATATATATATATATATATATATATATATATATATATATATATATATACAGTTAACACCACAATTATTCATACCGCTGTGTTTGTTTGTTTGTTTGTTTTTTTTTGCTCTTTTCTTACAGGTATTGCAAAACTTGGTCCCTAGTATAATGATATCAGTTCTCCCCTATCAGTTGACGATGATTCAGGTATTACCTTATTTGCTTAACAATAGATATGTACTAATGATCACCTGTTGGCCTTTTCCAAAATTATTCATACACCAGACAAATGTATTCAGAACAAAGTATTCATTTTGATTTTGTGCTTCCAAACCATATTTTGAATTGTAAATACCTGTTAGCAAGTCTTCTCTGTGACATTCATCGATCCTCTGTCGCTATGGCAACCGTCACTTGAGGATCTAGGGCTTTTTTCATTGTTGCACAGGTCTTTATCACTTTCCTCGAATTCTAAATGGGATGGAAGTTTTGGGATGGGGTCTACCACCCTAGAACTGCCATACGGATGTCCTAAATGCACTTGTTGTTAAAGCTACCCAATATGTTTTGTACTTGGGTGGGATGATACAGCCTATTCTTGGCTGTTGTTCATGGAGACCAGCCTTTCTTAAGGTCTATTTGAGGGTTTTAATTGATATTTTGTGTCTATTCTTGAAAGATATGATGGGAATGGCTCGTGATTCACTTTTTCAGCGTCAACAACCTTCTTCACAATTTTTTTTCATGCAAGGCAAGAAAGTATGATTGCATTCTGGAAACACACTTAGGGTTCTTTACCCTGTATGCTGGAAATATGATATTACAGTAACTGATTTTATATACTGTAGAAACAGCTATTTTGCCCTTTACTCCTCTTTTATCACATTCAGAATACCTAGAAATGTTTATCACATCTACTCTGAGGGAGAGAAGGGTCCAGAAAGCTGTTCAGGGAATTATAAGCTCTAGCAATGAAAATGCAGCAGATCCTCAAAGTTTCCAAGAAGTTCCACATAGTGAAGAACTGTTTCATAGATAAATAAACTAAGAATAGATCATTTAGCCTAGATCTTAAAGATCATAATAAAGACTGACAATTCTGACATCAATCAAATATCAATAGAGGGGATTCCACAATCAATCACATCAATAATGAACCCAGAATATGATGGGAAACTCTTGGAAAGAAACATTAAAAGAGGCAGATCTTCATTAAAAACAACTATGAAACGCCTTTTCACCCCTTCAAGTACAAATAATTTAACAATAAATGCTTCTTGGACATCAATTGTTTAGTCCTAGGGTAGTAGACCCCATCCCAACACTTTCATCCTACTGAGAATGCGAAGAAAGTAATGAATAAATGTGCAACAATGAAAAAGCCCTG
>CM057170.1:10382876-10397329 GCA_029962745.1 Echinometra lucunter
TATTATAAAAAATAACGCACCAGTGAGGAAGAAATAGGGGCAAAGAAAATCAAAATAGTAAATAAATGGAGGAAAGGAGAGACAAAAAGTAACTGGGGGAAGGGGGAGTAAACACTGAAAAACAGAAGCCGATATACTACCCTTTCAACTCTCCACCTAGTCGGTGATCCTGTAAATTAGAATCCCATTAACCAAGAAAGACGGTCCTGATTCCTCTCACTCCTCCCCCAAAGATACTACCCCCCCCCCCCCCTTCATAGCTCAACCCACGCTACGCCACTGCAGGATACGATAAATCATGAGTGTACCAGGTGCGTGGGTGGGGAGGGGGTCTTAAAAAAGACATTCTGTATCAACAGTCTAAACAGATATCTAAAATGGGGGTGTTTTATAAATGCAACTTATTTTTTACAATTATGATATCATACAAATCCTTATCATTCTCGTTGAAAACTAGAATGTTACATAATATTACATAATATTACATAATATTATATCATTCGTTCCCTTGCAAATGTTACTCTTAATAATAGGTTCAACAACTATTGCACCTTCTGAAGAATGAAACAATATCCCCTCTTTTATTAAAGCAGCAAATTCCATAGACAAATTTAAGAAACCTACTGAAAAAATACCTCTTCCCAGAATAGTTAACTTCTGCCCCTTTTATTTTTCCTATTGTTTTGAAGCATTGAATACTGTGTATGTACCTATTTTGATGAAATTCTTGTATGTTATTTCTCATTTTATGTAAATGCTGTAATATCATGATACAGTTTACTATGGAGAGTGTACTAAATGCTTATTATTACTATTATTATTATCATTATTGTTATTATTATTATTATTATTATTATTATTATTATTATTATTATTATCATTATTATCATTAGCATACAACCCACCATAGGGCGAATCCAAACAATAGGCCGAGAACAAAAGAATTCGCCCGAGGGTTGCAATTAGAGTTATTATTATTATTATTATTATTATTATTATTATTATTATTATTATTATTATTATTATTATTATTATTATTATCATTATCATTACTATTATCATTATTAACTGTCAACAAGAACACCAATGCATGGTTCCCTTTTTTTTCTCCCCCCCCCCCTCCTCCCTATTTTCCCCTTTTAAATTAGGTATGTTCATTTTTCACATCCGTTCTCTGTTCATTACCACAAATTATCTCATTGGGGCCTACAGTTTTACAAGCTTGCACTCATGTAGGTCCCATCATATTTCTCTTGGTTATATTAGTACTCCAATAAAACTCTGTTGTGCTATTTGACCGCTTAACATTATGTTAATTTTACACTTGTCATTAATTATATTGTAATTGACGTTTGAAATGTAATCATTATATGAGAAATGTGAATATAAATGAAATGAAAAATGAAGGTGAGGTGAAATTTAAAGACATGGAGAACTAATGCCTATTTTTAAAAACAAAACAATATATTATTCTTGATTAAACAAATAAATGAATTTTACATTTTATAAATTTTAGGGAAATGTGCTTGGGAGAAAATTGAAGCATGACTGGTCTCTTCCTTTATTTTTATTTTGAATCAGGAAAAAGCAAAGTGGGAGTTATCGCTCATGATTTCCCCAACAGGGATATTTCTCCAGAGACCCTTCAGTCCAGAATGACATCATTCCGGCTCACTCAAAGTACGACATTTGAGAATGCATCCCTTGTTCTTATTGGTGGTCAGCTAAGTCATGATGTTCAACTGACAGAAGAACAACTCGATGATCTTCACCAGTTTTTCTGTGAGTCTTCAGCTCCAGAACTTGGCGAAGTAGCTACAGTTAAATTCTACAGATTCCTCTACTTTGTTACATGTCACTGTGCTACAGTGACAGTGATATAACATCACGATAGAAAGCGATACATATCAAACAGCATTGTGCTATCATTCCATGCAGAATCAAGTCAGCCCAAATGACTAAAAAATTTCCTGTAAATTTTGTGATGAATTGTGATATTCACCCAAATTCAAGAAGTTGGATGATCAGGTTTTTCTATTTAAACAAACAAAGAACAGGCTATATTTCATAGAACTAGATTTTGTTTTAGTAGATTTCCGACTTTTTGGTGAAATTACTTTTATCTGCATACTTGCAGTATGTTTGTTGATTAACCTAAGGACAAAATGATAATCTTACGATTCTATATCATCAAGAGGAACAACCGTGAGTTTCGATCCCCTGGGCTGGAGATGACGTGTATTATTCCCCCGATAATTCAAATGCCGAAAAAAACTTAATAAAATAATGAATGAATGAATGAATGGATGGATGATGATGATGATGATAATGATGATGATGATGATGATGATTCGTATACCAACGACATCGTCATTATTTTTCTTATTTATTTTCAAAATGCCTAACTTTATGGTATGTAAATGAATGAATTTGGAGTAGCAATAAATATAATTGCAAGGAAGTCAGCGGCAAGTTGACCTAAAGTAGATGAATTTCTAGAAGATAACAGCTTACGACCAATACCCTATTCCTGTCACACCCACTATGAGAACGAAAGATGCTGAAAATGTGAAGTAAAATGAACTGGAACCTGTTCTCCGTATACAAATTTCCAGATTTTTTTCTCTCCAGCTCGCTCGCTCTGCTTGCCCTTAAAATCTAGAAAGAAAGATGGTTTCGGGAAGCAAGCACTCTCTTATTCCAGCAGTGAGATATCCGAATATTATATATTTGGGCAGCGAGGTGTACGACTATCCTCGAATTCTGCAGGAAGGTGTGTGTAATCATCTGGTGTGTTTTGGTGACGAAAAACGTCATTATAGAGAAAATGAAGTGTTTTCGTCGGTCGCTCGCTTTGCTTACTCATATCAAATAACAGCATGGTTTGGGGCAGCGAACGAATTCTGCAAGCGAGGTGCCAAAATAGAGTCATATTCGGGAGATGGGTGATTCAGTATATCAAATACACACATGTTTATCTTCCAGGCTTATAGTATATTTTGATGATGAAAAGTATATATTTTCTTCCTGGCTTCCTTCACTCGATCGTTTTATTTTTAGAAACAGGATGGTTTCGTAAAGCAAACAAATTTGACATCAAAAATCTTATATGTCTATAGTGTAGTTTTTAATGACGAATTCAAACTTCTACCGCTTCTCTCGCTCAGTGAGAAAAAGGAGCGAGTGGAGCAAATATTCGACACCCATTTTAACAATCCATTATAGATTACTAAAAAATAAGGAAATAAGTATGATACTTATTTCCTTTTTTGGAAATTAAATATAAAAACAAAACAAAAAGAATCACTGTAGCTGTTACTCAACAAAATGGAATAATCAACGAAGATAACAAAATATTAGAGGCATCATATAGAAAATCAGTTATTATGCATGTGAAAAGTTAATACACACAGTAAAGTATAAAGATATGATAATGTCACACGTTAGAATATGTGTTTTTAAAAAATCAAATATATTCCTTTTTCTTTAAACAAATTGAACATATTAAAAAACCAACAAACAAAAAAAGAGATCGGTGCGGCTGTTATTTGTTTGTATACGTTTGCTCTATTGCCTGAAAATCAAATGAGTGGAATACAATTTTAAGAATGAAACAAAAACGCAAGGAGTCCAAAAATTGGACGTTGTTCGATATTCTTCTCCGGCGACACTGGTTTAGCTTAAGATTGGGATAGGGTTAGGTTTAGTTTTTTGGTCAAAGGGTGAACTTAAGAATTGGATTAGTGTAGGATATTGCCCCCGGAGTTTTCGTCATAGAATTATGCACACAACGGTGTACATGGATTTCTTTACCCATAATAATAATAATAATGATACATGTATATAAGATTTGTAAGGCGCCAAATCCATTTGAAAATCAAATGCTCAAGGCGCAACTTGTGCGAAAGATGAAATTAGAAAAATAGATAGAGGTGCAATACATAGGGTAAAGACATAAAAGTTAATGGTAATCAGTTATAGGTCAAATTAAACAGATACTTTTAAATATTATTTTTGAAGCTTATAATTTCTATGGCCCGTGGGAATTGCAAAGTTAAAAGTAGAGTGCCTGGTATTATACGGAGAGTCATGTTTTTCAAAAGAAACTTGATATAGTAGTTGGCATGTCATCATAGTAAATTTGGTGCATCGTGGTTAACTTCCTTTTATTGATTTTTTTTTAAATGTTATCTAGATGTAGGGTTTGGAGCAGCTGATCTGATGGATATCTAGGGTATTTTCTTAGTACAGCTCTAAGTCCTTTGTTTTATAACGTTTGTAGTTTCTTTAAGTTTGCAACCCCAGCATTCCGGTAAATTATATCGCAATAGTCGACATGAACACGATTACTTAAATATTTTCAAAACATCTTGTGTTTAGGTACCCCATCTTGAGTAAGGGCCCCTTTCCATAAACATTTTTTAAAGAAACAATGATGAGTTTCAAATTCATATTATAATCATGAATGTTTACTTCCAGTTCACATTCCATGAAAATTTGGGATAACTGTTTTCTTAGCAAAATGTAACATATTTTGTAACATTTGATACTTCTTTAGCTTACAATGAAGCCAATCTAGACTTCTTTATACTATTTGCCAGAATTAGCAAAAAGGGCCCATTACAAAACTGAGAAAAGAAAAGAAGAAGAAGAAAAGAAGAGACTGACCTGCGAATATTCTTTTTCCAAGTATGGGTGAAATCCAACATTCATTTAAAAAAAAACACTTTTCATTCGAAATTATACACTGATGCACAATTTCCTATGATTTTAGAATGCATAAGTATACAAAAATTATCATCATGGCCAGTCGCCCAACATTCATTTAAAAAAAAAACACTTTTCATTCGAAATTATACACTGATGTACAATTTCCTATGATTTTTAGAACGCATATGTATACAAAAATTATCATGATGGCCGGCCGTCCCGGCCTGCAGGGGCAGGAAATGAGATGTCTCCATATATAAATCTTTACCTCTGTACGAAATTTAGTGATTTGTATTACAAAATAGATGTAAACTGAGTGCTTTCTGTTTTCAATAGTTTTTCAATAGCCCCCATTTTATCTTGGATCTTTAAACTATGGGGTTTAAAGAAATATTTCAGTGCTGAAACATTCGATTATAAACAATTCATCTTATATTACCTGTTTCCACTTTCCCGTTAGATACTGGGTATAATAATACAAAAAAAGCCCCTAGGTGACCATTTTTAAAGATGGCCCCACGTACGGTCCTCAAAGACAGAATCTGAGATGTCTCCACACCTAAATCTTGTGATAGTGTCTTAATCTACCTGTATGCTAAATCTGGTACTTTTATTCCATGACAAATGTAAACTGGAGGTTATTTTCGATCTTTTTAAATAGCCCCCATTTTATAAATTTATAGATTACATTTATGAAATATTCAGCCCTGAAGCAGCAGAATATGGATTATTGATGCTCTATTACCTGAAATTCACTTGTCACATTTAATTTGGGCTGTGTTCATAGAAAACAATACCCCCATTGCCACATTTTTTTAAATGGCTCCCACAGCCCCAAGGATAGAATCTTAGATGTCTACACATTTAAATCTTGTTGTAATGAATCAATCTACCTAATCTAAAAATCTGCTGCTTTTTTAGATGTAAACTGAGGGTTATTTCCGGGTTTGTTTTTTTTTAATGAAATAGCCCCTTTTATCAAACCGAGTCCCTAAAATATGTCCTCAGAAATATTTATGCCCTGAAACATCCGAATATTGATTCATATCTACCTAAAATTAACTTTTTACAGTTGATTTTTTTTTTCTGTATATAAAGAAAATGTGCCCCTATGTGGCCATTTTTTGAAGGTGGCCCCCACGGCCCCCATGGGCAGAATTCGAGATGTCCCCTCATCTTAAGTTTGTTTATATTATATCTACATTTTTGCCAAATTTGGTTCTATTAACCCAAAGTGCACAATTCGGGTATTATTATGTCACCATGCCGCCCCACTAAGAACCTTTCTGTCAATTTTGTGTTATACAGTCATGGGTGTCGCTCGCTTATTATAGACTGTAACCCTTCACGAGAGAACCACTGTGATGTGTCATTATGTATAAAGAGAGTTTGGTGAAAGGCGGAACTATTAAGGCGCACGTTGCTTTGTTAGGCAAACACATAACAAATGATGTGCATAAGAGTGTGTTTAAAAAACACACTTGGCAAATCTATGTGCATAATAACAACAATGTCACTTCGACCAGTGTCTGAGATGTATTTCCTGATTTCCGAAATACAGACTAGTGCCCTCTGTAGTATTCTCCTTACGCAACAATAAACTGTGCAATAGGTTGATTTAAATGAACCATAACATTCAGATACATGTCGATCTCTTTTGATGTGTATTCTTCTGTACATCACAAAATTTATAACCATTTGATCTAAAGAATGTGTCTTATATTTTTATACATTTTTAAAAGAAATATTTCATTTTACCTACAAAGTTCCGCCTCCTTAAAATCCTCTGGAGTCTCATTCCCCTTGTGACATCATCAGCCAATCATTGGTCACTTAGTAGTAGAACAAATGAGAACGGCATGTACCTATCTCTCAGTTGAGCACGCTGGAGATCCTGACATAGCACCCCCTATTCAGGGTTCTCACTAGAAAAAAATCCACACATGGTTCCCACTCTGCGCAAAGCGTGGAAGTTTCAGAATTTTTACGGAATAACACCTAAAGTTAGGCGTGGCGGCAGTGTATGCTATAGTAAAAGGATGAAAAATACTTCTTGGTAAAGCAGGAGTTGTCTACTAATGGCATAAAAGTAAAAATACATTACCAAAAAGCAAAACAATCTGTGGCATTTATCATTATTGTTAGGAATATATACTACAATATTTTTTGCCCCTGTTGCCACCCATGGTGCAGCAACTTCACACATGGTTCTTCCTTGTCTGAAACCCTTTACGCATGGTATTGGAACCACGGGTGTTCTGTACTGGTGAGAACCATGCTCCTATTGCCATTATGAGCAGGTGCTCAACTGAGAGATACCTGTCTCTACTGTTTGGTTTATTCTAAGTGACCGATGATTGACTGATGATGCCACAAGGGATTTTCCTAGAGGCGGGGCTTAGCGACCTTTACATGACAAGCTAAAAGCCCTCACTATGAACATGACGGACAAAGAAAGCGGACAAAATAAACAACCCCTCATTCTACCCTTCACAATGGTTCTGGTAGTCAAAAGAACATCCCTTCACTGCTATTGTCTAAAATATGTGGAACAGGTGTCACCTGCATATTCATCTGGAACTATATGATTAAACATAATAGCTGGACCATCGAGCCTCCATTATATATTTCCAGAGCTTGAAATTTCATGTAAATCACTTCTTTCTTAAATATGAATAAAAGCCATGGGAATCAAACTTAAAGTTCATATCAAAAATATTGGAGAAGGTAATTTTTTACAGTGTATGGGAATCAAAATCATTTCAAAATCCCTGTTTTCGCGTCTTAACCTACGGCAGCTGGAAGACTAAAGCAGGCATATTCCTGGGATTTATGGGGGATCACTCTCATTGTTTGAGCGTTCAGTAAGCTTTTTGAGAGTCTCAAATTACATGTAAATTACATTTGCCATAAATTTAAGGTAACAATAGGGAACAATAATCATTATTAAAATCATTGTTTTCACGTGTTAGCCCTATGGCAGGTGACTCCGTCAAAAAGCAGCATGATCCTGAGGATTTATAGTGCAATTTATTGAAAATAAAGAACCAAGAAATGTTTTTTTACCTATCCATCCTTCCGCTCGTGAAAAAAATCAGGCTTAAAAAAAAAGTTTTAGATATGAAATATCAAAAAAAAAAAAAAAGACATCTTTTCACACGTTATACCAATGGCGGACGCATTTTTCCGAGTCCGTTTTCAACACAACATTTACCCTTGCCAAAACGTACTACGGAAGTAGGTGAGAGTAATTTGTCTTGTAATCCAATGTCTTTGGTATAGGAAGGAAGAACAGAATAGGCAGCGATCGGGGGGGGGGGGGATCGTCCCCTCCTTGATTTTTAAAGCTTAATATTTTTCTTTTTCTATTTTGAGCAAGATAACGCTTCTTTCATTATAGCAAGAAGCAGTTATTTTTGGCTCGTTCGCAAAGTGACAAAAAGTATGTGAGTGTGTATACTCAAGCGTCAGAAACAAATTTTGTTCATCCCCCTTCCACTCCTCGCAAACAGATTTTCGTTGGTGGCTTCGGTTTTTCCGCTGGTACAGCTACAGGAAATCACTATGCGATTAGGAATGTTTTAGAAGTCATGTGAGTCTGTGTTGGGTGTAAAGCGACACGAAGAAACATGGCCTCCACATCCATACAGGTAAGTTATTACGAGTCTTATACAAATGAATTCTCGATTTGACTATTATTTTCTGTAGGAAAAAAGTATTATTGTATACCTGCATGGTATGAGTCGTAAGTTTTTTTTTATAACGTAATTTTAAAGAATCTTATTCAATTAGTTCATTCACATACCGTACACTGAATGATAATGATATCTATAGCTAGATATATACAGCAGTGGCGCTACAGTGGGGCCCCGCAGGGGGAGGGGCCGCCTTTGTGATTTTTCAACTGTTAAAAAGAAAGGAGAAGAAAAGAAGAAGAAAAGAAGCTGCCCAATTCTGATACATAATCCAATTCACTTCTGATAATGTGATAAGTGTCCCTTTCTATTTTTAATGAGCATCCAATTCGATTATAAGTGCCCCTTTTTTGTTTTGAGTATTGCAATTCTCCTTCTGATAAGTGCCCCTAAGAATCTAATACATTTCCCTTTCTCGTCTGATTAACGCCCCTTTGTGCGTAGGAATTGTAGGGGTATACCAATGCCTAAAAATGCTATTTTCATTCTCGTGTATATAAGCACCCCCTTTGTATATAAACCCCTTCTTTTCCAAAATAATGTCCCTTTCCATTGGTGCCCTCCTGCCTGTGGGTCATCTTGGCCCCCCCCCGGAAAATATTCTGGCGCCGCCTGGATATAATTGTTAATGAAACCAGGGATATTGGCAGTATCCCTGATGAAATAATGACTTATCACTATGAACACGGCAGACAAAGAAAGCGGACAATATAAACAACCTCTCATTCTACCCTTCACAATGGTTCTGATAGTCAAAAGAACATCCCTTCGCAGCTATTATGTTTAATCATGTAGTTCCAGGTGAATATGCATGTGACACCTGTTCCACATATTTTAGACAATAGCAGTGAAGGGATGTTCTTCTGACTACCAAGAAACCATTGTGAAGGGTAGAATGAGGGGTTGTTTATTTTGTCCGCTTTCTTTGTCCGTCATGTCATAGTGTATGTATGGTACTGTTATTATTTTCCTTAAATTCATTTACATTGCCACTTTCTATACTTTGCAGTCTCCGGTATACAAGAGAGTAAAAGTCGCTGTATGTAGTGGCAGTCTTTCCAAAAACGTTGAAGGTCTCATCCAACATATCAAACACCGCATGAATGATGTCGTGGAGAATGTGAGATTTGAACCTCTGCCTTACAACGTGAGTGACATGAACAAGTTTGATTTAAGTGGGATAGATGTTCTACTTCTCTGTCACTCTATAGACAACAGAAGATTCTCAATTACAGATGTCACAGATGCTCTCTACGACGGTTTCTTACCACGAGCGAAGAATTATCTGGGTGAGTTTGCAGATCGTGTTGAGTTTCAAGTTACAACATGGAATAAAATTACGTTTATTAATCATTTTCCTTCATTAAAAAGGTACCAGCATCATGGATGCGTCAAGGTGGATGTGATAGGGAGCGGACAGGAGTGAAATGTTTTGTTGCGGGGATTTGTCGCCTCATATCTGAACAAGCCTTTAGTCTGTTTAGGGTGTATTCGAGGAGGTTTAAACTCGTTTAAGGGGTAAATTTTTCCAGAAGAGGCAAAAAAGTATTGAAAATGGGGTAGTTTTGACCATTGCATAAAGTCGTTTAGGGATCATAGTTTGGGAATACCCTTTAGTCACGCGGTGTACAGCCCGTTGTACAGGAATATAGAGGCCTACTGACTGCCCCCCCCCCCCCGGTAATAGATATGCAACTGTATTTTTTTGTTTCATGTTATCACAAAAGCTCTCAAGATGATACTTATTAAAATCCATCAAATTAACAACTTTGCTCTAACTCCATATCTTTCGTTTTAACACAGGAAGGAGCAAAGTGGGAGTTATCGTACATGATTTTCCGAAGAACGATCTCTGTTCTGAGAAAACTGTCTTCCAAGATGGCATCGTTTCAGTGCATCCAGAATACAACTTCAAGTGGTGCATCCTATATTCAGATCGGGGGACAATGGCTGATGACCCAGTTCAGCTAAACAAGCGGTCAACTCGATGAACTTCGGACAGTTCTTCCGCGAAGCGTCATCTCAGGGTTGGTTCGAAAGACTGATGGCATGGTTCTACAGAATATTCTGCTGTCTTGTTTGAAATAATGTGCATGAGTTCCGGTTGCGTTACAAGGGTTAATGCTTGATCGTTAGCGGAGTCCAGAATGAGCCCCTCCCTTCATTTTTTTTTTTTTTATTATCAAGAATATTTTCCACAAAATATGACCCCCCCCCCCATGCATACAACGTGTACAGAATGGGCTGTCGAATGATTGTAACCCTGTTTTTTCGTCATAAGTGCACATTCACAAAAAGTCACTGCATGCCTGTATCTTGCGGGGGAAAGAAAGAAGAACGCGTTATTGTTGTGCATACTCATAAACAGGTGTGCGAATTTCGAACATCGTGAAAACGTTATCTTTTTCCCATGAAGTTTCTTGCTCTATCCATAATGTTCCCTTTTCCACAAAAATCCACGATAATTCTTCTACGAGAAATTTCTAACTATCATGCATAATATACGCAAATATTGGTATAAAGTGAATCCACCTGTTCAATTACGGACTAGCTGTCTAACTCTAAACTTAGGCCGTATGGTATGGCGTTGGTCGCATTTGAACTAGTACCCTACTATAATTGTGAGGTGTGAATATGTTTGTGTCTGAACCAGGTCTACGTTTGAAGTGAGACAGGTTGTCATGATTTCTAATTGGTCTGGGCTCAGGCTAATTATGATTATGGTATACCAGGATGAATGAAAAAATATTTAAAAACGAGAATAGAATTCGTCATAGACTCGTGACGAATTAGGTGGTCTGTCGGCATCTTTTAGGTTTCGACATGGATTGTGATTAATTCGTTGGTAAGACTTTTGATAAAAATTTTTACGCCTCGATAGGAGACTAATGTCATAGAAATTGGATGGTTTGATATCGCGGAATACTTAAAAAATGATCCAAAGCTTGAATTCACCTTAACGAATCAGATTTTCTATAGGGTTATTCATAAACTACTGCTCGCTGCATTGCTATTGTCATAACGGGCCAAAATCAGCAGTTTATTTCATCGACTGTGACTGTATATGTAATCATATAGTTAAAGAGGATAGTAATATAACAAGTAAAAATAAAGCAAACGGAAAAAAAAAAATTGCCCCCTTCGCTCCGGTACTCGAACCAGGGACCTTGAGCTTGTGAGGCAAGTGCTTTGAAGGTATACCTGAAAACAGCTCATAGAGATAACACGTTGATTCAAAACGGAATTCTAATATCAGGTTTTCCAGTCAAAATTTCACATGTTTTCGACATTTGATTAAAAAAAACATATGAATGCATAAGATAGAGAATTTTCTCAGCTGCAACATACTTAAAGATGGGCGAAAATCAAGCAGAAATAAGGAAGATGTTGATCAAAGAAGACGAGAATGTAGAATCAAGAATTACATAAAGGTCATGTCCCATAGAGAATACACGCAAATTGAGAAAAATTGACATTGTACCTTTAATCGTTAATTTAGACCATGATGTCCTCATCAAAATGAGTAACAATAAATAGCATATTTGTAGAAAATTGTCTAAGCTACAACATATCGAAATCTCAGCGAAAATTGATGAATATTAAGCGAGATAGTCTCGGTTAAAGGTAAAAAATATGACGTCATTATGAAAAAATGAAATTTTTTAACATATAACGAGAATATAACGACGTTCGACTGCTCGACCCTCAAATTTTTTTCGTGAATTCAAATCTCCATTTCATAGGCTTTCAGAAAATCAAAAAAAATTAGGGGGTTCCCATGCTATTTAATGAGCTATTGCAGATTTCAAAAGGGCATGTTTTTGCATGTTTCTACGTTATTTGCCCCATAGACGCACGCACGGATTTTGAAGTTTGACGCGCGCGTGCGGCCTTATGATGAGGTGAAATTGACTTTCATGTGATGTGAATTGTCAAGAAAAGTATTAGGATCGCAAATCAAGTGAAAAAACCGTGTTTTTACGTTTTCTTTGGTGAGCGCGCGCAAATATGGCGCGCGCGGACGCGGACGCGCGCAAATTTTTGGAATGCTTAAATGGATGGACTGAAATGTGTGCAAAATGAATATGAGTCGATTCTGAGCATTTTTAATTTTTGCGCGCGCGCTGACGTGCGGACGTACGCGTACGTGCGCGTCTAAGTGAATGGAATTATTCAGATTGATATGAATATTCATCATGCTAAGTATGAATGAGAAATGACATTCCGTTAAGAAGATATGATCATGAAATGATATTTACAAAATGGCGCCTTGATGACGTCACGATGATCTGATGAACTTGAAAATGAGTAAAAACCGAGATCTCGTAATGATTGATAATTCATGAAAATTTGACAAAAAATGACAGGGCCAGTTCTGAGATTTCGACTACACAAAAAATGGGTTACCAATAAAGAGAATAATTAAAAATAATAATAATAATAATGAAAGAAAATTCTGACGAAATGAAAAGGTGATCTGTCAAAGATGACAGACCACCTAATGAGTACCCATTTCAAAATTGAGTAAAATATAAGTAGAATCTTCTGTAGATATAGAGATTCTTTCTTCTTTGATTATTATCGGTTGCCCAGCATAAGGGAAAAGGGAACGAAGAGACATGCCGTCAATTATTGAGATATTTACAGAAATCTATGAATTACTTCAAGAACATTCCAGAATAGATCTGGTATAAATTTCTTGAAGTAATTATTCATAGATTTCTTAAATATCTCAATATTTGACTGCATTGTCTCCTCGTTCCCTTTTGCCGGTCAAGGGCGCTCGTTCCCTTCTGCCGGGCAAACGACATGATATGAATTGGAAATCCGTTGATGCAGAGAATGAATATTCTTGCTGACAACAATCGCTATTTTGAATATCTTGAATATAGATGTAAGATATTTTGTCACTGGATACCCTAGACTAGATTAATGTTGTAATGTTGTGAATTTAGTATTCAGTATGTCTACCAATCGTTCATAAAAAAGTACTTTTTATGAAATATATAGCGATGAGATTATCTAATCCGAAATAAAATATTCTTATGGTATCATCTAAAATGGTGTGAGATTGTAATTGTAAATTAGGCTATCACACAAACATCGTACCACATACACAATGTTATGACGTCATTGCATCACCTACCACAAAACCCATGTGAGCTGACCGACTAGAACTCCGAGGGATCTTTGCGTGGTTACGTGCAATTATCCTCATGAAACAGTGAAAGGGCGAGGAAGAGGAAGATGTTTGAGATGTTTGTTTTTTTTTTTTTAAATGAAAACAACCAGAAAGAAAGAAAATTAATACAAATATTCAAGACGAGACTTAAATCTTTCTTCTTAAAGCGTACTAGGTTAGGCCCCTATGTGTATTTTTCCCGCGGTAACCCCCCCCCCCCCCGGTTTTTATGTACAAAATGTATGGAATATGAGGCGGCAAGAAAAATACAAAAACAAAAAACAAAAAATTCGAGGCAAGAGGCATCTTTTTTGCCTCCTGACAGCAAACTCTTATAAAGTTAGCTCAAAATATGACGTCACGATTTTCATCTGCATAGCTTTTGGCAATTTAACTCTCTTTAATTTGAGCGTTGACGCATTAATGCGCATAAGGACTCGGTACCGCTCCATTGTGAACACTAAACTCGCGGGGGTTTTGTCCGGGGGGGGGGGGGGGGGTTCCACTGGATATCTGAAGGAGCCTGTATAATAGAATACTTTGGGTGCGCCCTTGAACATTTACCCTTACCCCCCCCCCCCCCCCCCCCCCCCCCCCCCCTCCCCCACCGTAGCTATACTTTTATTCTTGCGTAGTATATCCTTGAGATTTTCAGACGGGACTAAAAATTGCAAAGAAAGGCAGCAAGATAGAAATTATTTCAAAACCCCATCTCCGCTCCGCTCTGTAAATGCCGGCCCTTGAACCTTCTCTTTCGGCATGCAGTATCCATTAAGAAAAACTACACAATTAATCGATCCGGACATTATTCTTTCATACCCGGAGGTATAACCACCGGGAATTAGTTTCCGTTTTTGTCTTGCCAA
>CM057170.1:10397829-10430092 GCA_029962745.1 Echinometra lucunter
CCTCAAAGACAGAATCTGAGATGTCTCCACACCTAAATCTTGTGATAGTGTCTTAATCTACCTGTATGCTAAATCTGGTACTTTATTCCATGACAAATGTAAACTGGAGGTTATTTTCGATCTTTTTAAATAGCCCCCATTTTATAAATTATAGATTACATTATGAAATATTCAGCCCTGAAGCAGCAGAATATGGATTATTGATGCTCTATTACCTGAAATTCACTTGTCACATTTAATTTGGCTGTGTTCATAGAAAACAATACCCCCATTGCCACATTTTTTTAAATGGCTCCCACAGCCCCCAGGATAGAATCTTAGATGTCTACACATTTAAATCTTGTTGTAATGAATCAATCTACCTAATCTAAAATCTGCTGCTTTTTTTAGATGTAAACTGAGGGTTATTTCGGGTTTTTTTTTTTTTTAAATGAAATAGCCCCTTTTATCAAACCGAGTCCCTAAAATATGTCCTCAGAAATATTTATGCCCTGAAACATTCCGAATATTGATTCATATTACCTAAATTAACTTTTTTACAGTTGATTTTTTTTTCTGTATATAAAGAAAATGTGCCCCTATGTGGCCATCTTTTGAAGGTGGCCCCCCACGGCCCCCATGGGCAGAATTCGAGATGTCCCCTCATCTTAAGTTTTGTTTATATTATATCTACATTTTTGCCAAATTGGTTCTATTAACCCAAAGTGCACAATTCGGGTATTATTATGTCACCATGCCGCCCCACTAAGAACCTTCTGTCAATTTTGTGTTATACAGTCATGGGTGTCGCTCGCTTATTATAGACTGTAACCCTTCACGAGAGAACCACTGTGAGGTGTCATTATGTATAAAGAGAGTTTTGGGTTGAATTGGAAAGGCGGAACTATTAAGGCGCACGTGCTTTGTTAGGCAAACACATAACCAATAATGTGCATTAAGAGTGTGTTAAAAAACACACTTGGCAAATCTATGTGCATAATAACAACAATGTCACTTCGACCAGTGTCTGAGATGTTATTTCCTGATTTCCGAAATACAGACTAGTGCCTCTGTAGTATTTCTCCTTAGCAACATAAATACTGTGCAATAGGTTGATTTAAATGAACCATAACATTCAGATACATGTCGATCTCTTTGATGTGTATTCTTCTGTTACATCACAAAAATTATAACCATTTGATCTAAAGAATGTGTTCTATATTTTTATACATTTTTAAAGAAATATTTTCATTTTACCTACAAAGTTCCGCCTCCTTAAAATCCTCTGGAGTCATTCCCCCTTGTGACATCATCAGTCAATGCAATTGGTCACTTAGTAGTAGAACAAATGAGAACGGCCATGTACCTATCTCTCAGTTGAGGCACGCTGGAGATCCTGAACATAGCACCCCCCTATTCAGGGGTTCTCACTAGAAAAAAATCCACACCATGGTCCCACTCTGCGCAAAGCGTGGAAGTTTTCAGAATTTTTACGGAATAACACCTAAAGTTAGGCGTTGGCGGCAGGTATGCTATAGTAACAAGGATGAAAATACCTTATTGGTAAAGCAGGAGTTGTATTAATGGCAATAAAAGTAAAATACATTACCAAAAAGCAAAACAATCTGTGGCATTTATCATTATTGTTAGGAATATATACTACAATATTTTTTACCCCTGTTGCCACCCATGATGCAGCAACTTCACACAGGTTCTTCCTTGTCTGAAACCCTCTTTACGCATGGTATTGGACCGCGGGTGTTCTGTACTGGTGAGAACCATGCCTCCTATTGTAATTATGAGCAGGTGCTCAACTGAGAGATACTGTCTCTACTGTTTGGTTTATGCTAAGGACGATGATTGACTGATGATGCCACAAGGGATTTTCCTAGAGGCGGGGCTTAGCGACCTTTACATGGACAAGCTAAAAGCCCTCACTATGAACATGACGGACAAAGAAAGCGGACAAAATAAACAAACCCCTCATTCTACCCTTCACATGGTTCTGGTAGTCAAAGAACATTCCTTCACTGCTATTGTCTAAAATATGTGGAACAGGTGTCACCTGCATTTCATCTGGAACTATATGATTAAACATATATAGCTGGACCATCGAGCCTCCATATTATATTTCCAGAGCTTGAAATTTCATGTAAATCACTTCTTTCTTAAATATGAATAAAAGCCATGGGAATCAAACTTAAAGTTCATATCAAAAATATTGGAGAAGGTAATTTTTTACAGTGTATGGGAATCAAAATCATTTCAAAATCCCTGTTTTCGAGTCTTAACCTACGGCAGCTGGAAGACTAAAAGCAGGCATATTCCCCTGGGATTTATGGGGGATCACTCTCATTGTTGAGGTTTCAGTTAAGCTTTTTGAGAGTCTCAAATTACATGTAAATTACATTTGCCATAAATTTCACGGTAACAATAGGGGAACAATAATCATTATTAAAATCATTGTTTTCACGTGTTCGCCCTATGGGCAGGTGACTCCGTCAAAAGCAAGCATGATCCTGAGGATTTTATAGTGCAATTTATTGAAAATAAAGAACCAAGAAATGTTTTTTTACTATCCATCCTTCCGCTCGTGAAAAAAATCAGGCTTAAAAAAAAGTTTTAGATATGAATATCAAAAAAAAAAAAAAAAAAAAAGACATCTTTTTCACACGTTTAACCAATGGCGGACGCATTTTCCGAGGTCCGTTTTTCAACACAACATTTACCCTTGCCAAAACGTACTACGGAAGTAGGTGAGAGTAATTGTCTTTAATCCAATGTCTTTGGTATAGGAAGGACGAACAGAATAGGCAGCGATCGGGGGGGGGGGGGATCGTCCCTCCTTGATTTTAAAGCTTAATATTTTTCTTTTTCTATTTTGAGCAAGATAACGCTTCTTTCATTATAGCAAGAAGCAGTTATTTTTGGCTCGTTCGCAAAGTGACAAAAAGTATGTGAGTGGTATACTCAAGCGTCAGAAACAAATTTTGTTCATCCCCCCCTTCCACTCCTCGCAAACAGATTTTCGTTGGTGGCCTTCGGTTTTTTCCGCTGGTAAGCTACAGGAAATCACTATGCGATTAGGAATGTTTAGAAGTCATGTGAGTCTGTGTTGGGTGTAAAGCAACACGACGAAACATGGTCCTCCACATCCATACAGGTAAGTTATTACGAGTCTTATACAAATGAATCTCGATTGACTATTATTTTCTGTAGAAAAAAAGTTATTATTGTATACCTGCATGGTATGAGTCGTAAGTGTTTTTTATAACGTAATTTTTAAAGAATCTTATTCAATTAGTTCATTCACATACCGTACACTGAATGATAATGATATCTATAGCTAGATATATACAGCAGTGGCGCTACAGTGGGGCCCCCGCAGGGGGAGGGGCCGCCTCTTGTGATTTTTTCAACTGTTAAAAGAAAGGAGAAGAAAAGAAGAAGAAGAAAAGAAGGCTTCCCAATTCTGATACATTAATCCAATTCACTTCTGATAAATGTGATAAGTGTCCCTTTCTATTTTTAAGAGCATCCAATTCGATTAATAAGTGCCCCTTTTTTGTTTTGAGTATTGCAATTCTCCTTCTGATAAGTGCCCCTAAGAATCTAATACATTTCCTTTCTCGTCTGATTAACGCCCATTTGTGCGCGTAGGAATGTAGGGGTATACCAATGCCTAAAAATGCTATTTTCATTCTCGTGTATATAAGCACCCCCTTGTATATAAACCCCCTTCTTTTCCAAAATAATGTCCCTTCCATTGGTTGCCCTCCTGCCTGTGGGTCATCTTGGCCCCCCCCCCCGGGAAAATATTCTGGCGAGCCCCTGGATATAATTGTTAATGAAACCAGGGATATTGGCAGTATCCCTGATGCAATAATGGACTTCTCATATAAACACGGCAGACAAGAAAGCGGACACTATAAACAACCTCTCATTCTACCCTTCACAATGGTTCTGATAGTCAGAAGAACATCCCTTCACAGCTATTATGTTTAATCATGTAGTTCCAGGTGAATATGCATGTGACACCTGTCCACATATTTTAGACAATAGCAGTGACAGGGATGTTCTTCTGACTACCAGAACCATTGTGAAGGGTAGAATGAGGAGGGTTGTTATTTTGTCCGCTGTCTTTGTCCGTCATGTTCATAGTGGTATGTATGGTACTGTATTATTTCCTTAAATTCATTTACATTGCACTTTCTATACTTTGCAGTCTCCGGTTACAAGAGAGTAAAAGTCGCTTTGTATGTAGTGGCAGTCTTTCCAAAAACGTTGAAGGTCTCATCCAACATATCAAACACCGCATGAATGATGTCGTGGAGAATGTTGAGATTTGAACCCTCTGCCTTACAACGTTGAGTGACATGAACAAGTTTGATTTAAGTGGGATAGATGTTCTACTTCTCTGTCACTCTATAGACAACAGAAGATTCTCAATACAGATGTCACAGATGCTCTCTACGACGGTTTCTTACCACGAGCGAAGAATTATCTGGGGAGGTTTGCAGATCGTGTTGAGTTTCAAGTTACAACATGGAATAAAATTATGTTATAATCATTTTCCTTCATTAAAAAGGTACCAGGCATCAGGAGCGTCAGGTGGATGTGATAGGGAGCGGACAGGAGTGAAATGTTTTGTTGCGGGGATTTGTCGCCTCATATCTGAACAAGCTTTAGTCTGTTTAGGGTGTATTCGAGGAGGTTTAAACTCGTTTAAGGGGTAAATTTTTCCAGAAGAGGCAAAAAAGTATTGAAAATGGGGTAGTTTTGGACCATTGCATAAAAGTCGTTTAGGGATCATAGTTTGGGAATACCCTAGTCACGCGTGTGTACAGCCCGTGTTACAGGAATATAGAAGGCCCTACTGACTGCCCCCCCCCCCCCCCCCCCCCCCCCCCCGGTAATAGATATGCAACTGTATTTTTTTTTAATGTATCACAAAAGCTATCAAGATGATACTTATTAAAACTCCATCAAATTAACAACTTTGCTCTAACCTCCATATCTTCGTTTTTTAACACAGGAAGGAGCAAAGTGGGAGTTATCGTACATGATTTTCCGAAGAACGATCTCTGTCTGAGAAACTGTCTTCCAAGATGGCATCGTTCAGTGCATCCAGAATACAACCTTCAAGTGTGCATCCTATATTCAGATCGGGGACAACTGGCTGATGACCCAGTTCAGCTAAACAGCGGTCAAACTCGATGGAACTTCGACAGTCTTCCGCGAAGCGTCATCTCAGGGTTGTGTTCGAAGACTGATGGCATTGTTCTACAGAATATTCTGCTGTTTAATTTGTTTGAAATAATGTGCAGAGTTCCGGTTGCGTTACAAGGTTTAATGCTGATCGTTAGCGGAGTCCAGAAGAGCCCCCCTCCCTCATTTTTTTTTTTTTTTTTTTTTATATCAAGAGTATTTTCCACAAAATATGACCCCCCCCCCCCCCATGCATACAACGTGTACAGAATGGGCTGTCTGTAGAATGATTGTAACCCTGTTTTTCAGTCATCAAGTGCACATTCACAAAAAGTCCACTGCATGCCTGTATTGCGGGGGAAAGAAGAACGGTTTATTGTTTGTGCATTACTCATAAAACAGTGTGTGCGAATTTCGAACATCGTGAAAACGTTATCTTTTTCCATGCAGTTTCTTGCTCTATCCCTAATGTTCCCCTTTTCCACAAAATCCACGATAATTCTTCTTACGAGAAATTTCTAACTATCATGCATAATTATACGCAAAAATGGTATAAAGTGAATCCACCTGTTCAATAAGGACTAGCTGTCTAACTCTAAACTTAGGCCGTATGGTATGGCGTTGGTCGCATTTGGAACTAGTACCCTACTATAATTGTGAGGTGTGAATATGTTTGTGTCTGAACCAGGTCTACGTTTGAAGTGAGACAGGTTGTCATGATTTTAATTGGTCTGGGCTCAGGCTAATTATGATTATGGTATACCAGGATGAATGAAAAAATATTTAAAACGAGAATAGAATTCGTCATAGACTCGTGACGAATTAGGTGGTCTGTCGGCATCTTTTAGGTTTCGACATGGATTGTGATTAATTCGTTGGTAAGACTTTTGATAAAATTTTTACGCCTCGATAGGAGACTAATGTCATAGAAATTTGATGGTTTGATATCGCAGAATACTTAAAAAATGATCCAAAGCTTGAATTCACCTTAACGAATCAGATTTTCTATAGGGTTATACATAAACTACTGCTCGCTGCATTGCTATTGTCATAACGGGCCAAAATCAGCAGTTTTATTTCATCGACTGTGACTGTATATGTAATCATATAGTTAAAGAGGATAGTATATAACAAGTAAAATAAAGCAAACGGAAAAAAAAAATTGCCCCCTTCGCTCCGGTACTCGAACCAGGGACCTTGAGCTTGTGAGGCAAGTGCTTTGAAGGTATACCTGAAAACAGCTCATAGAGATAACACGTTGATTCAAAACGGAATTCTAATATCAGGTTTTCCAGTCAAAATTTCACATGTTTTCGACATTTGATTAAAAAAACATATGAATGCATAGATAGAGAATTTTCTCAGCTGCAACATACTTAAAGATGGGCGAAAATCAAGCAGAAATAAGGAAGATGTTGATCAAAGAAGACGAGAATGTAGAATCAAGAATTACATAAAGGTCATGTCCCATAGAGAATACACGCAAATTGAGAAAAAATTGACATTGTACCTTTAATCGTTAATTTAGAACCATGATGTCCTCATCAAAATGAGTAACAATAAATAGCATATTTGTAGAAAATTGTCTAAGCTACAACATATCGAAATCTCAGCGAAAATTGATGAATATTAAGCGAGATAGTCTCGGTTAAAGTAAAAAATATGACGTCATTATTGAAAAATGAATTTTGATTTCACCTGAGAATATAACGACGTTCCGACTGCTCGACCCTCAAATTTTTTTCGTGAATTCAAATCTCCATTTCATAGGCTTTCAGAAAATCAAAAAAAATTAGGGGGTTCCCATGCTATTAATGAGCTATTGCAGATTTCAAAAGGGCATGTTTTTGCATGTTTCTACGTTATTTGCCCCATAGACGCACGCACGGATTTTGAAGTTTGACGCGCGCGTGCGGCCTTATGATGAGGTGAAATTGACTTTCATGTGATGTGAATTGTCAAGAAAAGTATTAGGATCGCAAATCAAGTGAAAAAACCGTTGTTTTTACGTTTTCTTTGGTGAGCGCGCGCGCAAATATGGCGCGCGCGGACGCGGACGCGCGCAAATTTTTGGAATGCTTAAAATGGACTGAAATGTGTGCAAAATGAATATGAGTCGATTCTGAGCATTTTTAAATTTTGCGCGCGCGCTGACGTGCGGACGTACGCGTACGTGCGCGTCTAAGTGAATGGAATTATTCAGATTGATATGAATATTCATCATGCTAAGTATGAATGAGAAATGACATTCCGTTAAGAAGATATGATCATGAAATGATATTTACAAAATGGCGCCTTGATGACGTCCCGATGATCTGATGAACTTGAAAATGAGTAAAAAACCGAGATCTCGTAATGATTGATAATTCATGAAAATTTGACAAAAAATGACAGGGCCAGTTCTGAGATTTCGACTACACAAAAAATGGGTACCAATAAAGAGAATAATTAAAAATAATAATAATAATAATGAAAGAAAATTCTGACGAAATGAAAAGGTGATCTGTCAAAGATGACAGACCACCTAATGAGTACCCATTTCAAAATTTGAGTAAAATATAAGTAGAATCTTTCTGTAGATATAGAGATTCTTTCTTCTTTGATTATTATCGGTTGCCCAGCATAAGGGAAAAGGGAACGAAGAGACATGCCGTCAATTATTGAGATATTTACAGAAATCTATGAATTACTTCAAGAACATTCCAGAATAGATCTGGTATAAATTTCTTGAAGTAATTATTCATAGATTTCTTAAATATCTCAATATTTGACTGCATTGTCTCCTCGTTCCCTTTTGCCGGTCAAGGGCGCTCGTTCCCTTCTGCCGGGCAAACGACATGATATGAATTGGAAATCCGTTTGATGCAGAGAATGAATATTCTTGCTGACAACAATCGCTATTTTGAATATCTTGAAATATAGATGTAAGATATTTTGTCACTGGATACCCTAGACTAGATTAATGTTGTAATGTTGTGAATTTAGTATTCAGTATGTCTACCAATCGTTCATAAAAAAGTACTTTTTATGAAATATATAGCGATGAGATTATCTAATCCGAAATAAAATATTCTTATGGTATCATCTAAAATGGTGTGAGATTGTAATTAAAGGCTATCACACAAACATCGTACCACATATCACAATGTTATGACGTCATTGCATCACCTACCACAAAACCCATGTGAGCTGACCGACTAGAACTCCGAGGGATCTTTGCGTGGTTACGTGCAATTATCCTCATGAAACAGTGAAAGGCGCGAGGAAGATGTTTGAGATGTTTTTTTTTTTTTTTTTTTTAAATGAAAACAACCAGAAAGAAAAGAAAATTAATACAAATATTCAAGACGAGACTTAAAATCTTTCTTCTTAAAGCGTACTAGGTTAGGCCCTATGTGTATTTTTCCCGCGGTAACCCCCCCCCCCCCCCCCCGGTTTTTATGTACAAAATGTATGGAATATGAGGCGGCAAGAAAAATACAAAAACAAAAACAAAAAAATTCGAGGCAAGAGGCATCTTTTTTGCCTCCTGACAGCAAACTCTTATAAAGTTAGCTCAAAATATGACGTCACGATTTTCATCTGCATAGCTTTTGGCAATTTAACTCTCTTTAATTTGAGCGTTGACGCATTAATGCGCATAAGGGACTCGGTTACCGCTCCATTGTGAACACTAAAACTCGCGGGGGTTTGTCCCGGGGGGGGGGGGGGGGTTCCACTGGGATATCTGAAGGAGCCTGTATAATATTAATACTTTGTGTGCGCCTTGATCACCCTTCCCCCCCCCCCCGAACCTCCCCCCCCCCCCCTCCCCCACCGTAGCTATACTTGTTATTCTTGCGAGTATATCCTTGAGATTTTCAGACGGGACTAAAAATTGCAAAGAAAGGCAGCAAGATAGAAAGTTATTTCAAACCCCATCTCCGCTCCGCTCCTGTAAATGCCGGCCTTGAACCTTCTCTTTCGGCATGCAGTATCCATTAAGAAAAACTACACAATTAATCGATTCCGGACATTATTCTTTCATACCCGGAGGTATAACCACCGGGAATTAGTTTCCGTTTTTGTCTTGCCAAATTCATGCCACAGATAACATGATAAAAACTACTTTCGAAAAATCAACTTAAGGCAAATCAATAGCTCTAGTTGTCTATCACCTATTGGAATGTATGGACTTTATAATGGCTAAACATGATTTGTATGGGCAGTAAAGTAGGCTTTTGAAATTGCACTGAGTTCATTTTTTTGAAATTAGTTCGTGTTAGGTATATCTCTTTAAAGCGCAGCCCAGAAGGAAAAAACAGTTAGACCAGTAAGAAAATTTACCTGGTTTCCGGTTGATTTTAACTGGACCAGTACTGGACCAGTTAAGATTAAGTGAAAACCATGCAGTTTGGACACCAGTTGAAACAAAGCTGTGAAACCATTTGAATTGTTTAATATAAATTGTGTAACTGGTCCATTGAACAATGGCCGTACTTCCAGTTAGACAAGTTGATGATTGAGCAAATTCCATATATAACTACTATTTATATCAAAAACATTATCAGTATTATGTTTATTTTTTAAGTATTACAGTATTATTACTATCATTATTGTCAATCGATAGAACATTTTTAAAGAAATTAATATCTACAGTAAAATACAAATGCCATCTTATTTCTTTCGTTAAATATTTATTCTAGATATTTGTGTGAAGTATTTCACAATAAAGATGTATGAATTCGCATTATATAATTAAAACAACAACAGAAAGATTAATTCACAGACGGAGTTTCCGTTGACCCTGGAAAGCACCAGTAAGACCAGTTCAAATACCAGAAAGACCGGCTGGAAACACCAGTTGGAAATACCATTTGAAAACACCAGTAAGACCAGTTGGAAATACCCGTTTGAAAACACCAGTAAAGACTAGTTGTGGAAATACAAGTTGCAAATTCCAGTTATAAGACCAGTTACAAGACCAGTTAGAAATACTCCAACTGGTTTTTGACCAGTTCAATTTTAACCGGACCAGTTAGACCAGTTAGCCCATTTTATAGGGTTACATGTTGGCTTTAAATGGTTAAAGTGGACCAGTTGCAACTGGTTTTTCCTTTTGGGAGGTCAAGTTCGAAAATGAGGTGAATCTGACCAAGGTCTAAGGTCATGACAATTTGCGTAATGCAGGCGAGACCGCCATGGGCGGCGTTTCACTTATTTATTTTTTATATAATTATGTATTTATTAGAAAAATCATAGAGAATCATAATATTTACATGTGATCAACATGATCAAAATACAAAATCAATGAACATAAAAAAGTGTAGTAAAAAAAAAAAACACCGTGAGTTAGGCTCAAATGAACATGTAGCAGTGTTGTTCGTTTAGATAGTGAAGATACATGTAGATAGACCTGTGAATTTCTTATTTTAGTTTAAACATTGTCAAGATTGTTTTTCTGTTATTATGACTGCAAAAATCAGATAACATTCATGGGGCGAAGTAGTTCATGAAACAAACATGTGACGATTTGGTTTAACCTCTTTAAGTCTCGTGACAATCATGATCGTATCCTGCTGCGTTCTTATTCTGGGTCAATGCACGGATGTGGAGCAGCTACACGGGTAACGAGGCCCGTTCCACTCTCCCCCGTTAAACCTTCAAATGGTGGCAAAAATAAGGGCAGAAAGAAAAGAATGAGAGAAGATAAAATGGTTTTTGCCGCCCCACCACTGGATTTGTTATTTCACATTTCATTCACACCCCCCCCCCCCGCGTGATTCCCTTAATATCTTCGGCATGCCAACATTATAATGTTGGCATTATAATGCCATCCATTCATATGACATGTTTTATCAATATCCTGTTTTATCAATAACCACACTGGCGACTAATATCACGTACGCGATTTTTAAAAAAAGTCATAAAAATCATCTTTTTCTTCTTTTTCTTTCTTTCAGAAATTTCTCAGGTGGCTTTTTGTAGTAATCAACATCTAAACTTAAGAGTTGTAAAAGTAATAATAACATCTTCAAAACATCCTCAAGGCAGGATCTCGATCCCTCTGTGTTAAAAATGGTAACGTAGGTTACAAAATAAATTGTGGAATGCTATCACATATGAATCTTCATTTTTCACTCAGAAATCATTTTTGTTGCAAAATTCTCTTTTTCAAAAATCTCTTTTCATTATCACATAAAGGTCAATGGGCGAAAAAACATGGGGGGGGGGGGGGAGCTCAACTTCAAGCAGAGTATATAGGAAGAGAAAGAAAGAAAAACCGAACGACCGTGTTCCGGTAGCACAATATGAGAAATAGGAACGCAGAGATGAGAGGTTCATAAGCAGATTAAAGAAGACAATACAAAAGAGCCCCCCCCCCCCCAAAAAAGAAACTTTTGAAAGCCTACATGAAGGAGATTATATTGATCTGCCTAATGATTTAGAGGACAGCGATTTTGATCAGCTAGTTCGCCAGAGTGTCGCCTGTGCCTAGACCAAGAACGTACACAGGCACATCTAACAGCTAAGTTGCAAATACAGACTGCTAAAAGGGAAAACCATAGACATAATTATAACAAGCCAATGAGTAAACGATGTGAAAGGGCATCAAAGAAAATCGCTGTGACATTTGTGAGTTAACCAGTCTGTAACGGAGGTACTCCGCGATCAAAAACAGCACCAGAATCTCTGGAATCTATCTCTGTGGAACCTATTTTGCAATAGTAATGTTTTTAATTATACCGACGACCAATTACTTTGATTTTCCAAATAACACAAAAGGGGCCTAATTATAAACTATTCGTTAACATCAAACTTTCTAAACACATCACTTTTATCTGATCATTTAGTTTGCAAATAACACTTTGCACTGGAAAATCACGTTTGTAGTTGTAGCACGTTTTGGGGATATCTTTTTCTCCCTCGAGTGGTTTTGCGTATTTAATTATCGTTACTTATAGACCAATTTCACCTCCGGTTTATGTATTTGGCCCTCTATCGGCGACGCCATTGCTGCGGTGGGCAAGCGCGCTGACCGCGATTGGCTCTGTGTACAAAATGAATGTAAGATATGAGATATGCCCCGATATTGTTCCATTTACTCTATTCTAGATCAATAAAATAAAGCATGGTTACATGGGTAGATGAGGTAAGACAAAATGGTCATTTCTGACAGATGAAGGTATGATGTATTTTTGTACTTTCGATGGTTTTTCAACTTAGTTTTGTCAGTAAAAGTTCGATTTCAGCATAGAAGCCATAGTAAACGGGAGCCCTAAATCTTACCCTGTTTACAAAGTCATGTTTTCACTCACTAAATTTTACGCCAAAGTACATAATGATAATGTTTCTTGACTTCAAAGTCCTTTCTGTTGATGTTTTTACCCACTGGCGACGAATTCCTTCACATTGCTTACGGAAACCGTAGGGAGTACGGCTTCTCACACAAACGGGCTTCATGAGTCAAAAGCGAGTGAATTTCGCACTCAGTTAGCTTCCAATTTTTAAACTTTCTCTAATTCTTGTGGCATTTGAGCACCGCACAGCTGCGACCTGAACTTCCCTGATAATTTCTCATTGCAAATATTAAAATAAATCTGCATGTACTGGTCAAAATAGAAAAAAAAATCGAACGAGTGTACATAACGCGCTACTGACTTGTGTACTATAAAAGTTGGAGCGCCCACCGCAGTACATGTATGTCGAACTGTGTCGAACCCACTCTGCTTTCTCTGTGTATCATGTGTCACGTGAGACCGACGCGTCGTCTGCTAGAGCCAGGGAGGCAAATATTGAACGGGTAAAATTTAGAATTGATTAGAATCACTGTTCTATTGTGCATCATTTGTATTAATGAAGTCAGTTTTACAGATTGGTTGTGAGAGTAGAGAGTATCAGAAAATAAAAGGAAAATGAAACTCTTTGAGAGGGAGAGGGAAGGGAGAAAAAGACAGAGAGCTCGTGGGGGGGGGGGACAAATGGGATATGCCTACTTTTTTATAACGTAATTGAGGATTCAGTAGCAAATACATCCTCAGCTGGTATTGTTATAGAAGGTTGAATAGTATTTGATTAAAAATAATATAGAGGCTGGGGCTTTTTTCTTCTTTTCCCTCCTCTTTTCATAATTGTAGGCCCTAATTCAACTAATACTAGGCCTACCATGTTTTGTGTGTGTGTGTGTGTGTGTGTGTGTGTGTGTGTGTGTGTGTGTGAGACCTTTAGTCTCCCATGTAACCTTCCACTATCCGAACCCTCTCCATTAATGAACCTAATGATGATGATGTTGATGATGATGATGATGATGATGATAATAATGATAATAATGATAATAATGATAATAATAATAATAATAATAATAATAATAATAATAATAATAATAATGATAATAATAATGATAATAATAATAATGATGAAAAAAAAAAAAAAAAAAGTGTGTGTGTGTGTGTGTGTGTATGTGTGTGTGTGGTTTTTTTTTCGACCGCCTGACTCCTCAGATTGCTACAGCAGAATACATGTATTAAAAAAAAAAACTCAGTTTCAGTTATTCTTATTGGAGGCGTATCCGAGAATCCCCGTTGCCCCTAGGCACACATCGAGTGAAAAGGAATGTGCACCCCTGGCATAGAAGGAACGTACATGACAAAACTTTTTTCCTTGCTTGTCCAAAAACTCAGAGTAAGGTACCTGATGTTTTTTGTTGTTGTAATTTTTAATTCTTTTAATTTTTTGTCAGACGTGCTAAGCTAAGACCCAGCTAAGACAATTTTGAATAGTCTTTATATTGCTCGTACGCAATCACATTTTTTTCAAAGCCCTTTGTTATTTGCATAAATCATAATACATTATATTAGATAAAATATTCTGATTTAGAGAAAACTTGAAGATCTCCTTTTTATTAATTTTATTTCAGAATTTCCCGACATCCCTGTCAGATATCCCAGCGTTTGCTCATTTAGAGCTTAATATCAGGGAACGTTTATACCCCCCCCCCCCCCCATTAGCATAGAATTTCACAGCAATCTCTCCTGTATAACTTTTAGCTCTGGCCCCTTCTGATTCTCACCCTTACTCCCTTGCCTGTTGCAGTTAGAGTTGATCATATCTGTTGGTGGACATAAGTTTCATTTTATCACGGGACAATAATCATTATTGTTATGCCCTTCACCTCTTTACCCTCTTTACCAAAAGCAATGTACAGAAAAAGAAGAAAAATAAAGAAGATAAGTGGTGGTGGTGGTGGTGGTGGTGATGGTTTTTACAGACGTGTATCAATCATTCTGATTTTTTACGTCTGGGACCGACCTTTAACGTCGCCATCCGAAAGACGTGGCAAATGTAGATTCATGTCTTGCCAAAGGACATTAGTGCTGCTGCAGAGATTTGAACCACGGACCTTGGGGTTCAAAGTCCGGAGACATATCCACTGAGCCACAACACCTCTGCTAAGATAAGAAATACAAACGTCTAGATAAAGGCTATAATCTTCTTTCCATACAAATAAGTAAATTTTGGGAAAATATTCGATTAGGAATATGTAATTTTATACGAAATAAAAGAAAAATTTATGGCGAAAATAGTAAATTCTGACTAACTGCCAAATAAAACCAAATTAACAACAACAAATGGGCCGTCCTGATAAAGGCTATAGCCCGGGGGGCCACTCTATGTACAACACTGTAACCATGCGCGTGCACAAAAACGCGGAATAAGGGGTGTTTTTTTTCAGGCAGAGCACGGATCCGCGCGGATCCGCGATAAGGGTATCAAAATCGCCGATTTGAGAGAAAAAGGGGGTCTTTTCAGCGCTAAATCCGCGCTAAGGGTCATTTTTTGCATAATCTGAAGTGAAATAAAAATGTACCTAATTCACAGTATGAAGAATACTGTTCATAGTGGTAATTGAGAAGAATACAAAATACTCATTTTTAAATGTCCAGTTTCTCTGTTCTGTTGTTTATCTATTTGAGAAACACGGATTTCCTTAACAAAATAATACTGATTGGAGTACTGAAATGTTCCAGTGAAATGTGGCAGCTCTGTTGATGCAACCCGAGGAAATGGCATGATTTTAGAATTAGTTAATTTTTGATTTATTATGTTAAAACTATTATTGTTTACCACCCCCTTTTTTATTATCAAAATATGAACTTAGTCCCTGCTGCTTTTGAAAGAACTTTTAAATGATACATTCTTACTATTCCTGCAGTCTTGCTCTAATGATAAGAGTTATATTTGACCTAGTCCTTGTTAAGGGTGCTTTTTAAGTCCAATGCTCTCAATCATTGTTAAAGGTATACGGAGAGAGAAAAATCCTAGTTTAAGGGTATGCGTTGAGAGAAAAATCCTAGTTAGGGGTATGCGTGGAGAGAAAAATCCTTGTTAAGGGTATGTGTGGAGAGAAAAATCCTAGTTAAGGGTATACGTGGAGAGAAAAATCCTTGTTAAGGGTATGCGTGGAGAGAAAAATCCTAGTTAAGGGTATGCGTGGAGAGGAAAATCCTAGTTAAGGGTATACGTGGAGAGAAAAATCCTAGTTAAGGGTATGCTGGAGAGAAAAATCCTAGTTAAGGGTATGCTGGAGAGAAAAAAAATCCTAGTTAAGGGTAGCTTTTTTGAGCTCCGCGAATCCTAGTTAAGGGTACTTTTTGAAAGGGTGTGCACGAGCATGGTTACAGTGTTGTACATAGAGTGGCCCCCCCCCCCCCCCCCCCGGGGGCTATAGCAGTGAGACTTTCCCCGATTGTTGTTGTTGTTTCGCCGTAAAAACCAAAACAACAACAACAACATTGACATGTACCTTTCTTTGCCTTTTCTTTCATCTATTCTCTCTGTACGATCTCCGCGTGCACCGCTGTAAATGGTATGAGAGCTGAATCTATGGTTGAAACGAAACCTAGACTTTGAAACCAGCACGTTTGATGCAATTAATCGAAAAACTGCCTAGGCTACGGTGTAAAACTGAACCGCGCGTACCGTATACACACAAATAGAAGACGACCGTCTTCTATTTATATTTCTGTGGTACCTGTAGGATGGGGGGTTGGGTGTCCGGACACGTAACAAAAATGAAGCCTTCTTTTTTGTCTTTGGATTAAACAAAAACTATGCACTGATTTGTGCTAATCATCATCAATATTTGTTCGCTATAATATTTTCTAACAGTTTGTGCTAAAACATTTAAGAGATTTGCTTGTGAACTCTTTTCAATTGGCTGTTTAAAATCAACTGTCCGGACAACCTGTCCGGACATCCAACAACTGGGTATACTACGTACGCGTGCATGCTCGAGGTACGGTGCTCCTGATCCTTGGTTCTCGTAAATCGAATCCGCTGTACCGTACTGTGACGGTGTCGTCAGTGGGACTCTCACTTCGACCAACCTTATAGCCCAGTTCCACGCAATTTTTGAGGAAAACAGTATGGTGAATGTCATAAGAGGTGTGCTTGTGGAATGGTAATTTCATTAACATTATTCATATTTTTTATACAGTTATTTTTTTCCAATTAAACTGGAAGTTTTGTCCTTACAAACGTGTAAGTGCCCCCACTTCGGTCCCACACAAATAGACACACGTTTGTAAGGACGGCTTTTACTAAACATGCTAAACACACGGGTCGTGTCTCGCTGGAAAACACTCGGGTCGCGGCTCGCTGGTTATGGGGCGCCAAGTGTTAACTAAGTTATTTGGTCCAAAACTGCACAATTTAGTGTCAAAAGTTAACTCAAAACTTTATTTCTTTATAGAATTCACGAACGGTGAACCATTTCATTACAAAATGAAATTCGAGGTTCAACAGACGATTTTGCAACAAAAACCTCCAACCAATTATGAATAAACAGACAGGATTTATAATTATGATACACTTCGCCCGGGCATTTACTTTGTTTCGATACAAACACTTTGTGCATAGCAGAGGGCGGGAGGATCAGTTTACCAGAATATACTTGTGGGCATGGCTATGAAAGTATGAGGGTTTTGGTTTTACTGTACACCGACTAGTTTTGGACCGAATAACCCAGTTAACACTTGGCGCACCATACCCTGCGAGCCGCAACCCAAGTGTTTTCCAGCGCGACGAGACCCGAGTGTTTAGTAAAAGCCGTAAGGACGGGGGGGGGGGGGGGGGGGGGAGTTCCATGGCCCGGCTGGGCAACTACTGACAACTGAAAATGACCCAAACCCGGGCACTAATGCATTTTCATATCCAAGCCTGACGGAATAAAGCACACAGTCACGCACACCACCGTGCTGTGGCAGCCCAACCTGTGCATGCATCAGAGCCATCAGCAGCACTTTATTCAGTCAGTCATCCGATATGGATATGAAAGTGCATTAGCGCCCAAATCCATCAGTTTGGTTGCCATATTTTCAAGTACTTTCATAAAAAAGTGAAAATTTGTACTTTTATGTACTCACAAACTCTAGCCAAACAGCAAAAACCCTGTATAATCCTTATTTGAAAATGACTTTGATCTTGATGAAAGAAAATGTGATTTTCTTGACCTATTCAACTGAAACGTTCCCGTGTTGTAGCATCCATATATGATGGGGGACCATAGTTCGCGCACATTTTAATTTTCTGAAGAAGGCATTTTTCAATCCATAATTTCTCAAATTTTATTAAAAATTATTTCATTTAATTGACACCAAAGACAAAGCAAGGTTTTAGACTACAAATGGGCGCATAATTTGAAGAAGACTAATTTATGAAGAATTCCTATTCCCGAGATATCGCGATCGCAAATTTGATGTTACATGTATATTGCAATGCCCTGGACCTGGAAATTTAAAGTTTTACAGAAATAACGAGACTTATTTTCGCGCACACCAGTTTACAAATGATTAATACAAAATAGAGCTTCATAAAAGGTAATATAATTGCATCATTAGCAAGACAAATTGCCGTAGAATAATTTGACAACACAGTTTACTTACAATTTTAATGACATCATCTCTCGAAAAGACGAATTCTAGACCCTTGTCGGCAGGTTCAATTTTTTTCGGAACGGACACAAAACGCAAAATTTGCCGATTTTTCTTTAATAATTTCACAATTCCTTCCCAAATTTCAAAGAAAAGTTAGGGTTAGGGTTAGGGTGAATTTAGGTTGCTCTTTCGTTGGTGCCATCAGATTTTCACAATCTTTTCTAGTTTTTGAGATAGGTTCATAAACCTGTGCTCGAACTTTGGACCTGCGCGAAGTTAGGTCACCCTGCCGTACAGACTTCAAAAATAGAGGGCACATGTGCAAATCTGCAAATATTTGAGTGGAATAGAGAATGCAAAGATTAGAAATATTAGCAAGGGGTTATAAAACAAGATTCAAATTAGGCAGATAACACCAAAGAAAAACTAGTAAAATACAGTTGGAGTAATTAAGTTTATTATCGTTTTGAATGTAAGATGGGTACCCGGTGACACGACATATGCTCCTCCGACATATGCTCCGCCGACAACTGCTCCGAAAATTCTGACAAGGGCTCCGCGACAATTGCTCCGCCGACATATGCTCCGCCGACATATGCTCCGCCGACATTTGCTCCGCCGACATTTGCTCCGCCGACATTTACTCCGCCGACAATTGCTCCGCCGACATATGCTCCGCCGACATATGCTCCGCCGACATTTGCTCCGCCGACATATGCTCCGCCGACATTTACTCCGCCGACAATTGCTCCGCCGACATTTGCTCTGCCGACATATGCTCTGAAACGACGACATTTGCTCCACCGACATATGCTCCAAAATGACATTTGTTCCGCAGACATATGCTCCGCCCACAATAATTTACTCCGACTAGATATTTGCTCCTCCGAATTATTTCGACAATGATGTGACAACTGCCTCACCAACAATTTCTCTTCCAAATTAATTTCGTTGACAGTCCACGGGTGTCAATCCAGGGGGACGGGGGGACGTCCCCCCCTCAAATATTGGAGGGTGGGGGACACAATAGGGCATGTGTCCCCCCCAAAAAAAAATCACGATCGCTGTTGGTAAGTGAGAGAGGGAGAGAGAGAGAGAGAGAATGGAAAGGGAAGAGGAAGGAGGAGAAAAAGAAAAAAAGAAGGAGTAAGGTGCCCAAATAAAGTCATATTTGGCTTATTTGTTTGTGTATTTTGACAATGAAATAACACTGGTACAAAGAGAGTGTATATTTTTCCTCGCTCGCTGCGCTCGCTCGTATAATATTTACATGCAGGATGTTTTCGGATGAGCAAAGTTTGAACTAAACTGTCACAGAGTTGCAAGATCCAAAGCAATTTGTATGTATATAATGACCTCTATGACCTTTGACCTTGAGACCCCCCAAATCTAATCGGATCATTGTCCCTCCCATATGCATGTGAGCCAAGTTCAAGGTTGATCCGTCACACAGCTCCCTTATCGCGAGAAAGGAAAACGGGACGGACGGACGGACGGACGGATAGATGGACGGAAAAACCTATAACATAATGCCTCCGGCACCTACCTTAGGTGGGTGGAGGCATTCCTACTTTCCATTCTCTTTAAAACACCTATGAGGGGCAATTTTGACACACCGCAGTATTTTTATCTCAGTGCATACTACTTTGCAGTTTAGATCTGCTCTGATTTACTATGAATACTCTGATTACGTAGATTTATTTAGATTGATAATTACAAAAGCAAGCCCTAAAATCCATTGAATGGTGTCGATGGAGCAATACATGTATAGTCACCGGTTCAAGTGTCGTGGTTTCCGAATATATTTCGGCGGAGAAATATTATTGTCGGCGAGGCACTTGTCAAAATCATGATCAATTGTCGCAGCAGAGTAGAATTATTGATTTATTGATGATTATGATTAATTCGGAGGAGCAAATGTCGGCGGACCAAATGTCTTACTTTCCCACCATGTGTTTGGGGAGCAAATGTCGGCAGAGCAGATGTCGTTTCGGAGCATATATCGGCTGAGCAATTGTCGGCGGAGCAAATGTCGTCGTTTCGGAGCAAATGTCGGCGGAGCAATTGTCGGAGGAGCAAATGTCGGTGAAGCATATGTCGGCGGAGCAAATGTCGGAAGAGAATATGTCGCCGGAGCAAATATCGGGCGGAGCATATGTCTGCGGAGCAATTGTCGCAGAGCAATTGTCGGAATTTTCGGAGCAGTTGTCGGCGGAGCAAATGTCGGCGGAGCATATGTCATGGAATCGGGTACCCCTGGGACATAGTTTATCAAAATATACACTTTCTTTCATGATCCTAAAAGAGGAGGCCATAAAAGATTTATCCAGCATCATGGCTTGATGAAAAACTTTTCTAAACTATTTCACTCCCTTATACCAGATGATGATGATGAAAACTTTGATATGCAAAATTTTGGCAAATTGCAAGCTAAAATATGGATCTAGAATATGGAGCTAAAATATGGATTTTTTTGTGTAAAAATCTAAAATACCACTTATCTTTAAAGGGGGTACCCAATGCTGAAGCAATTCTAGTTCATTTAAAAGAGCATGATTTCATTAGCAGCAAATCATCTGCTTAAATTTTTTTTAAAGTCGTGTTGCCAAGGAAACCCCCAAATGTGGTAAGATTTCAGGATATTTTTGACCCTTCAGCTATGACCCAGTTTCAACTGGGTACCCACTTTGACTTCATTTTGACATCAAAGTGGGTACCTTGTCGCGCAATTCTAGCAAAATGCGTGCAAGGTATAATACAAATCGTATAGTCTAGCGCGCAGCACAATTGCAATGCGCGAAGCTGGGTACCCACTTTTACGTCATATACCTCATACTCAAATTTTTTGGTCAACTCTTTGACTTTTTATGAGAAAATTAGCCAAAATGCATTGATTTCGATTGAAAGTCATCAAATTTTTAACGTTATTCTTCTTAGAAATTCTATTCTCGATCATATATGAATTTTTTTTTTTTTACCATTGTGTAATCACTTTAACCCATTCGTGGCAGGAATTATTTAAAGCCTAATTTGATCAGCTTTTATTCTTCAAATTGGCAACACTAACATTTTTCTTTTATTGCTACATTTTCTTATAAAACGTCATGTATCTGAAATGAATATAAATTGACCGAAATTATGATGAGAAGTCTAAAAGTTGCCAATTTGCAGGGTAAAACGGTGATTTTAAACTTTCTATCACATTGCCAATTTAAGGATTTTAATGCTTATTTTTCTTTAAAAAATTTTCAGCATCAAACAACGAATATTAACGCAACCAAAATGGGCCCAGTTTGTGTAGATTTTTTTGCTCTTTCTGCTCATGTATTTGGTATGATTTTTAGGGCTTTGCATCAAAACATATTAGGCCAAACCACAAAATGTGGACCTCAGTCATGAATGGGTTAAATGATATTTGACTACATGTATGCTTGCTTGGCATGGCAGAATTACATTCTCTTGTCACATCGCAGGAAACCTTTTTTGCAGATAATTTAATATGAAACGTGAAATGTAATATTCATACATAAGCAAGGATGAATTACTGATTTCTGGAACTTTTAGAAAAGGTAGATCTGAACTCTAATTAGCTTCCATTTTGCCATTTTGGCCAGCCATTCTACCAAATTAATGACATGTGATGGCACTGCAATTCGACTAAAAGTGATAAGATAGGGTGGCATCATAAGTTCTTAGTCGGGATGTTGGCGTTGATCTTGTAAGAGACGACTTCATGATACACATAGCAGACAACTAGCCAACTAGCGGCAATCTTGGTCACGAAGTTGGCTTATGATGGTTTCAAGTATAAGAGCGGTGAATCCAGTTGTTTTGCTTCCTAAAATGGCGGCCGTTGCGCTCCAAGGTTTACTACGTGCGTTTGTGTGTGAAGTCGAGTGAGTATTTCATCTTAGCCCATTCCGTGCGCTTTATGATCTTTGGCCACACCCTAGCTAGAAGACCACTGGGCAAGTTTAAATACTCACTCGATTTCACACACAAACGCACGTAGTAAACCTTGGAGCGCAACAGCCGCCATTTTAGGAAGCAAAACGACTGGATTCACCGCGCTTATACTACATGACCCTATGGAGTAAATTTTCTCTCCCTTTCATTTTCTCCATTTTCAAGGCATTCGGGGGGCACAGGGGAATTAGGACCTCATTATTTTATAACAGAAGCATCATGCCCTAGCATGACGTAAAACCGAAAAAAGGCCCATTATTTTAAAGTCTTTTTTTCAGCCATGTACAAAACTCTTTGACTGGGAGGTCCAGTCTAATATCTAGTTGATTTAAGTAATGAAGTAAAACTAAACAAGTGAAATAGTAAAAATTTCATCAAAATCGGAATGAAAATAAGAAAGTTATGGCATTTTAAAATTTGCAACAATAAAGGCATGGAGGTGATGATGTCATAATGGGAGCATAATGAGATTTTTACATGGTTGGAGAAAAAGACCGGAAAATAATGGGCATTTCTTCAATTTCACTTCAGCAGGAATATATCAGGCATGATGCTCTTTTATAAAACAATGAGGTCCCAATTCCCATGTGCCCCCTTAATACCCCCAAAATGGAAAAAATGGAAGGGAGAGAAATTCACTCCATAGGGTCATGTAGTGTAAGCATGGAGAATCCAGCGGTTTTTGCTTCCTTCAATGGCGGCAGCACCGGCTCATGCGCGTACTACAGCTATTTCTGAGAGTAGTTTATCCTAGCGCACTCCGTGCGCTTTTATAATCTTTGTTTGTGGCTGTGAATGTGCTTAAATTATGCCTGCATGAAACTGAGTGATGGACTTGGGTCATAGATGCACTTTGGGGACCTTCATGTTATAGTGGCATTGGATGTCACATGGTAAGGTCAAAGGTTATTTTATTTCAAACATTCAAGTTTACCTGCAAGACTCTCTTATGACACATAACTTGACAACTGTTGGTCCAATGGCAACCAAACTTGGGTGATAGATGCACTAGGGGTAACATCATGTTGTGGTGCTGTCGGAGGTCACATGGTGAGGTCAAAGGTCATTTAGGTCAAATGTAAAGTTTACCTGCAAGACTCTCTTATGACAAATAACTTTGCAACCGTTGCTCCATTTTCAACTTAACTTAGGTCACAGAAGCATTTGGGGGACTTTCATGTTATAGTGGCATCGGATGTCACATGGTAAGGTCAAAGGTCATTTTATTTCAAACATTAAATTTTACCTGCAAGACTCTCTTATGACACATACATGTAACTTGACAACTGTTGGTCCAATGGCAACCAAACTTGGGTGATAAATACACTAGGGGTATCATCATGTTGTGGTGCTGTCGGAGGTCACATGATAAGGTCAAAGGTCATTTGAAGTCAAATGTTAAAGTTCACCTGCAAGACTCTCTTATGACAAAAAACTTTGCAACTGTTGCTCCCTTTTCAACTAAACTTGGGTCATAGATGTACTTTGGGGACCTTCATGTTATAGTGGCATCAGATGTCACATGGTAAGGTCAAAGGTCATTTTATTTCAAACATTAAATTTTACCTGCAAGACTCTCTTATGACACATAACTTGACAACTGTTGGTCCAATGGCAACCAAATTTGGGTGATAGATGCACTAGGGGTAACATCATGTTGTGGTGCTGTCGGAGGTCACATGGTGAGGTCAAAGGTCATTTTAGGTCAAATGTTAAAGTTTACCTGCAAGACTCTCTTATGACAAATAACTTTGCAACCGTTGCTCTGTTTTCAACTAAACTTGGGTCACAGATGCATTGGGGGGACCTTCATGTTATAGTGGCATCGGATGTCACATGGTAAGGTCAAAGGTACTTTTGTTTCAAATGTTGAATTTTACCTGCAAGACTCTCTTATGACACATAACTTGACAACTGTTGGTTCAATGGCAACCAAACTTGGGTGATAAATACACTAGGGGTAACATCATGTTGTGATGCTGTCGGATGTCACATGGTGAGGCCAAAGGTCATTTGAGGTCAAATGTTGAAGTTTACCTGCAAGACTCTCTTATGACAAAAAACTTTGCAACTGTTGCTCCCTTTTCAACTAAACTTGGGTCATAGATGTACTTGGGGGACCTTCATGCTATTGTGCCGTCAGGTTACATGGTAAGGTTAAAGGTCATTTTATTTCAAACATTGAAGTTTACCTGCAAGGCTTTCCTGTGACATCAAACTTGGTTAGGGATGTACTTGAGGAAACTTTCGTGTTATTTAGTCATGGGTGAGCGAGACACAATCTTGCTATTGGCTTGTTTATTTTCTCTTCCATAGTGATCCTGCCATGAAGCAGTTTCTTCTTCATTTGGATGAGCAGAATAAGCTTGGCAAGAAGTTTATTCTCCAGGATCTTGATGAAACCCATGTCTTCATCGACCCTGAAATTCTGGACGTCCTCAGAGAGAAGATAAATGATTTGATGGATCAGAATGCCTTCTCCGTTGTAGGCCAGCAGTAGAGAATGGATACCTGTGATGCTATGGATCAGCATATTATGGAGAAGAAATAGATGAGAGGAGGTTTGTGTTGCCATGATATCCATCAATGGAGATTCAAGGCATTCTTCAAGTCAACAATTGATGACTTGATGGACCAGAATACCTTTCCTGTCGAAGGTGGAGTGAAGTTTTTAGTGCCGTGGATTCTCCGTTGTAGGCCAGCAGTAGAGAATGGTTACCTGTGATGTTATGGATCAGCATATTATGGAGAAGAAATAGATGAGAGGAGGTTTGTGTTGCCATGATATCCATCAATGGAGATTCAAGGCATTCTTCAAGTCAACAATTGATGACTTGATGGACCAGAATACCTTCCCTGTCAAAGGTGGAGTGAAGTTTTTGGTACCATGGATTGGCCCACCATGGAATTACTTCAAGAAATGAATGAGAGTGTAGCGGTTGGTAAGCAGTGAAATCCAAACATGAATGTCTTTGGCATTATTTCTCCATAGGTCATAGATGTCCTTCAAGACTAAACTGAAGACTTACTGAACTGGAATGTCTTCTTTATCATAAGCCAGCAGTAGAGTCTGAGTATGGATGTTTGTGAGGTCATGGACCAACTCATCATAAACTTAATTCTAGAAATTGATGAGAGTGTAACGCTTGATTAGTCTTTAAGTCCAAAGATGGATAGCTGCAACATCGTTCATTCAGAGATCTTAGATGTTCCTGTGAAAGCAAATTAATGACTTTAAGGGATCAGGGACCATATTCCATTCATTGCACCGAATAAGTGAATATTTCATTCAGCATTTTACTTGGCTAAGTAAAAGTATGTTTAACTCGTATTCAGATCACATTTTAGCATTTTATTTTGGCAAACAGACTTAAACCCCAAAACCATGAGGGGGGGGGGGGGGGGCTCGATGATAATAATGGAAATAATTATGCAGTGCACAAAGCTGTCACCACATGTTTTCATTATTTTTTTCTTTTAGAATCTCCTGAACATTCTAATACGTAAACATACTTTTACTTAGCCAAGTAAAGTGCTCAGTTCCAAAGATATTACACGCACATCAGTCCAAAACATGGATTTGTACATATAATTTCAAGACGAAATGCGTTTTTCGCTAAGATCATAAATGTGCAATTATTTTTACTTCTGCTAATTAAATTAATAAATTTTAGGCTTTTTCTGACCGGAAGATTGTTGATGAAAATTTTTAGTGGAAAAAACATAAATAACAAAAGGACCAAAAAAAGAAAAAAGACAGAGACTCACCATTCACAAAACAATAAAATACATAGGAAATGGATATCTGTGCCTGATTTTGTTTTAAATACTATTTCTTGGGATGTCACAAAGAATATGTACATGTACATGTACATGTACATACTAAGAATCAGCAATCCATTATCTATGAGCTTTATGTAGTGAAAATGTGATTAGATGCAATAATTAGCATATTTTCATAAAATAGAAGAAAATTATTTGGAAGAATCTAACTGTATAGTCGTGTAGATCAGATTGCTCTCTACCTTTAAAGCTCATGGACAGTATTTGTAGAAAAAAGAAAATTGGCATAGAACCGATTAAAGGCATTGGCTAACTTTGTGAGTAGCTGATTTAAAAAATTCTCAAACTAAGATGAAACATGTTGTTGTTGTTGTTGAGGTAAGTGATGGTGCGTCGACAAACTTGTGTCCTGTGCACCAGGCGCTATACAGAGATTCTTCAGGTCAACTCCGGTAAAATTTCCTCCAATTTCTATAAAATAAAAACTCTATATATGTGTATGAGTACTTGTATTTGTACTCAAAAACTCTGAAACCAACCATAATTTGGAATGAAAAAGTGTAAGTTAGACGCAAACGGCAATTTTATTGTCCTTCGTCTCACGAGACAATCACTAAGAGGACCACTTTGCTTGAATTTGAAAATGCCGTTATGTGCCTCCCGCCGCGTGATACGCCAATACCACAGTGCGGTAAGGTCAGTCATACATGCATGCGCACTCCTTATGTCTATTCTGTGCAGCCGACCCTCGTATATTTTTCAAACATTGGTTCACATTTTTGATATTTAAAAATATTTCCTGTGGATATTATTCTTCGAAACTTTCAGACTGGTATTTTTACACTATAACCCTTATGTTTATCCCATTTTCAAGTAACAAAAGAAGATTTTTTAAAATCATAACAATGTTAACCAATGTCTTTAAGTATAGTCTCACATTGTCCACCTTCAATAAAAAGATACATGCATGAGATCATGTGATATTTCATTTATGATTTCTGGTGTATTTGAGTGCAAATAAATGTACAGTGTAACGGTTACATTGTGTCCTATGCTAGGACGTACCCCTGCATTCAAACTGCTCTCAGCTCAACAATCTCAGCACTTCGTACACTTGTTGTGTAAACAGAACTTTCATCAATTTTACATGTACATGTATGCAGTCTTATTGTGACTTTTCATCCCCCCACTTTTTACTGTACGTCCCCCACTCCAGTCGCCAGGGATCAAAAGTATTTTTATGCCTCCGCCCTCCAAAGGTGGGTACCGCAGGCATTATTTGCCTTTCATTTATTTATTTTTCATCTTGAGGTTATCTATTATGTGTTGTATAATGTATTTCAATCTCTGTTTATCGGAAAATGTTTGCAGTAAAAACTGAATTGTACATGTTTTTTTACAGAGATTAAAATATCACAATAAATTTACATTTATGAAATGATAATGAAATGATACGATGAAAGATGAAGCATCATAGAATTATTAGAAGCCTTGATCTGCATCATGATTATTGGGTGATAGTAGGAAGGGCATTATTAATAATCTTTTAATCCTCAATTCAATTTGTTATATTTTTTACATTTTGTATGAAAATTGTATTTGTTTGTTTGTTTTCTTTGGAGGTAACCATGAATAACACAACATTTTTTTTTTCAAATAAAGGAGCAAAATTATTAGTCACTTTTTCTTTATGTGGTAAAAGAGGTGGCAATTCTACAGTGCGTCCAAAGAAAACTTTACACTTTTGAAATGGCTGCCAAATAAAAAATATATGATTCTGGCGGAAAAGGTTTATATTTATGGATAGCTCATGGACTCAACTTTCATATGAGACCAAAAAGGCTGAAAATAATTCATGCTTGGGTGAGCACTGCTCACTTTTGTAAAGGGTATGAAAATTAGGTTGCGCAGGAATTGCGCCTTCCAATTTGTGAGAGGTAAGTCCTTTGGAGGTTACAAAATTGAGGGTGATATGATAAATTCATGATCAGTTGCAGTCAGTTTAGGTTTGCTGAGTGAATTTTATGGTTTATTAAGTCAAAATTTTACGCATGAGTGAATGGGAATTGCATTCATTATTGTAGCATTGTACCTTTCTCTGGTAGACTCAGTGGTGTGTTTACGGGAGTCAGGATTGGGTGATGGTACATGGTGCAGGGGAGGTGAGATGTAAGGTAGGACTTTGTTGCGTAAATGGGATAAGGGTTAAGAGGACATGCATGCTCTCCCCCCCCCTCTCTCTCTCTCTCTCTCTCTTCCTGGGTGTGCTTGTGCATATCTTGACAATTCACATCCGTTGGTCTCCTCTCCAAAATATCTCGACCACATTCCCTTATCCAGAATTCTACCTGCATTTCCAAAATTGGACTGGGACCGTCATCACCCACTGACACCTGAAGTAAATTGCATTCTATCGGTCAAACAATCAATACCATAAGTTAGACAATCAGCATTTAGGTATCAATCAACTAATCAATGTATCAGTCAATCAATTAATCAATCAAGCATTCAATCACCATTCAGCTGTTTCAATCAATGAATTATTCAATAAATCAATCATAATTAATCAATAACTCAGTCAATCACTCAATCAAAGTTTATCCAACCAACCAGTCATTTTAGCAGTTGCGTTTCAGACAAGAAAAACGGTACAGTGTAACACAAATTGGTAAAATGAACATGTCATTCTTTGTTTTCAGTTGATTTTCATTCATTTCAATTTTACAACTGTTTCATCCATCTTGTAAGAGAAAAAGGGGGAAAATAAATGATAATAGAAACTAAAAGTCAAAGTCTGCTAGTTCAATGGTCCACATGTCCACCTCCTCCTTCGATGCACAATCTTCATAAGGGATAAGGGAAGGTGGTTTGGATATTTTGGAGTGGAGACCAAAGAATGTGAATTGTCAAGATATGCACCAACACACAGGAAGCAAGAGAGAGAGAGAGAGGGGGGGGGGCATACATTTACTGTCCTCTTGACCCTGATCCCATCTAGCCAACAAAGTCTTACCCTATCTCACCTCCCCTGCAACATGTACTACCACCCAATCCTGACTCCCATGAACACACCACCGAGTCTACCAGGGAAAGGTACAATGCTACAATAATGAATGCAATTCCCATTCACTCATGCATAAAATTTTAATTTAATAAACGGTAAAATTCACTCAGCAAACCTAAACTGATTGCAACTGATCATGAATTCATCATATCACCCTCAATTCTGTAACCTCCAAAGGACTCATCTCTCACAAATGGAAAGGTGCAATTCCTGCGCAACTTAATTTTCATACCCTTTACAAAAGTGAGCAGTGCTCACCTAAGCATGAATTATTTTCAGCCTTTTTTTTTTTGGTCTCATATGAAAGTTGAGTCCATGAGCTATCCATAAATATAAACCTTTTCCGCCAGAATCATATATTTTTTATTTGGCAGCCATTTCGAAAGTGTAAAGTTTTTTTGGGGACGCACTGTAGTGTTGCTACACATAACTTCATAGCATCTTAGTTTGCTTCTATTATCTTAAGAAAATTTTACGAAAAGTTTTTGAGGACCTACCAAAAACTGTACATAAACTGTAAGCGAATTTTCACAGTGATCGGTGGACGAGGTTTGGGTGTGGGGGGGGGGGGGGGGAGAAGAATCTGCCCCCCCTAACAGTTTAAGATACATGTCCCCCAAAAGCCAAATGGGTTTTAATAGGGTTGAGGCAAAATACTTAACAGATAAGATGTGATGATCGTTGTGACATATGGTCCATCCAAAATAAAGTGCAATAGAAGCATCGCAATGTATGTGCGCTTATCAGGTTACAAAAATTATGTGCAGCAAATCATGACTGCATATATGTATTAAAAATCAAAACTTCAAAATTGAATTGCTTAATTCTGCTTGGTGGCTGCCTTACACTTAAATACAGTCAACTCTGCCTAAGTGGATTTCTTGGGACTGAAGAAAATGCTTCGACTTAGAGAAAATTTGACTTATCAGGGTCAAAACAATAGAAAATAAAGGAATGGGTACAGACCTTCGACTTAGGCGATTATTCGACTTATGCGACTTCGACTTATGCAGAGTTGACTGTACTTTGAAAAAGGTTGTAATTATTTTCATGCATTGTCATTCTTGATAATTTCTCTTTACAGATTACTTGTTTTAATTTTCAAGTTTAGTTAAAGACATTGGTTAACATTGTTATGATTTTTAAAAATCTCATTTTGTTACTTGAAAGTGGGATAAACATTAGGGTTATAGTGTAAAAATACCTGTCTGAAAGTTTCAGGAAGTATTTTTAAATATTAGAAATGTGAACCAATGTTTGAAAAATATACGAGGGTCGGTTGCACAGGCCAAACATAAGGAGTGCGCATGCGCGCGTGACTCAACGGACCGCACTGTGTGTATTGATGTATCACGCGGCGGAAGGCAGGTAACGGTATTTTTTAATTTGTGCAAATGGTCCTCTTAGTTTATTGTCTCTCGAGATAAAAGCTAATAAAATCGCTGTTTGCGTCTAACTTACAGCTTTTCATTCCAAAATTGGTTTCAGGGTTTTTGAGTACAAATACAAGTACTCATACACATGTTTCATCTTAGTTTGAGAATTTTTTAAATGAGCTGCTCACAAAGTTAGCCAATGCCTTTACATGTAAATTCACTTGAATTCTTACAGAATAAATGTAATAAATGTATACAGTTTTAAAAAATAGATGATTGCCAAAGACTAGTTTGTTTTATAAAACAGATCTCACTGAAGCCTTATTCATAGTTTCTAGAGTATGAATGGTTATTGCATTCGCAGCAGAAATGAGAGTGTGGACATATCTTTTTTTGTTGTTTAGTTTTAATACCAGAAGTACCAGAACAATAATAATAATAATAATGTATTTATATAGCGCATTTTCCATATGTTCAACTGTAGTATCTGTAGTATCTGTAGTATCTATTATCTATTACCTGCTTGCCATCACATTTGCGGTTCTCCTTCTTTCTTCTTTTGTCTTTTCTTCTGTTTCCCTGGCCATTCATGTTTCTTTTCTTTTTTCCCTTCTTCCTCCTTGTGTTCTTTTTTCTTCTGTACTTCTTAGCTGTCTCTGTCTCCCTTTTTCATTTGGCAAGTTCTTTTTAATATTTTTAAATGTCTGTTACATGTAGTAGTTCTTTAATGTGTAGTTTTAGTCTTCGAACTTTTCATTTGGTATACTTTAATAAACCGCAATTGAATTGAATTGAATTGTAGTAGGATCAAGTTAACCCATTCATGACAGGAATTATTTAAAGCCTAATTTGATCAGCTTTTATTCTTCAAATTGGCAACACCAACATTTTTATTTTATTGCTACATTTTATTTATAAGACGTCATGTATCAGAAATGAATATAAATTGACAGAAATTATGATGAGAAGTCAAAAAGGTGCCAATTTGTAGGGGAAAACAGTGATTTTAAACTTTCTATCACATTGCCAATTTAAGGATTTTAATGCTTATTTTCCTTTAAAAAAATTTCAGCATCAAACAACGAATATTGACGCAACCAAAATGGGCACCGTTTGTGTAGAATTTTTTGCTCTTTCTGCTCATGTATTTGGTATGATTTTTAGGGCTTTGCATCAAAAGATATTAGGCCAAACCACAAAATGTGGACCTCTGTCACGAATGGGTTAACATGAATGCACGGTAGGATTGGGTGTCTGGATTGACATTCCCCAGGACTGATTTGTTCAAGGGGTTTTTTTTGGGGGGGGGGGGGGAGCTGTGTGTCCCAGGTACCTTTAGTGTCAAGCCCTGGGCCCCTGTTTCATAAAACTTGTTATCAGTAACAACTGCCTCATTTCTATTACAAAATTATTTTCAGCCAATCAGATGCAAGGATTTCAGTAGCTTAGAACAGTTATTGCAACTTGTTAATGATAAGTTTTATGAAACGGGGCCCTCATGTTGCATACCGTCTAACTTTATAAACTTTGCAAGAAGTAATTCTTTAAAAAAAATTATCATTTTTCTGAGCATCCATTTGAAAAGATGGCTCCTCAGCTATAGATGATAGTCCTGGTAATTTTTGAAAGCTTTTTATTGGATTCTCCATCCTGTTTTTTCATTCTTAGCTTATATTTATATAATTTTTATATGTATGTGTTATGTTCCTAATTTCTTTTTTCTAACTCATCTCCATTTACTATCTTCACTCTCTCCATCTTCTCTCTCAGTGAGAGAAAGGGAGCTCTCTCTCTATCTCTCTCCTTTGTTCCTCCCTCTACATGTATCTCTCCTCCCTTCCTCTATCTCCTTTCTCTATCTCTCTCTCTCCTCCCTTCCTCCGTCTCCTTTCTCTATCTCTCTCTCTCCTCCCTTCCTCCGTCTCCTTTCTCTATCTCTCTCTCCTCCCTTCCTCAGTCTCCTTTCTCTATCT
>CM057170.1:10430592-10518092 GCA_029962745.1 Echinometra lucunter
TTTATAAATGAAGGTAGGGCTCAACAGCAGTTGAGAACCAGTATACATGTACATTGACCCTGAATGTCAAACTCTGTACCCTCAAATTTTCAATTATTTACAAAAGGAACCTCATGCAGACGGAATTATATTCTTATCAACACCCCATGTGAAAGTAAAACATAGCTAGCGTTCTGATTTCAATGATGTCTTCAAATTATGTACATACCTGCCAACCTTCTAAAGCGAAAACTAGTAATACCTCATCACAAAATAAGGAATACAGCTTATTTTGTATGCTTTTTACATGCAAGTTTGCAAAGAAAAAGAGGAATCTAGCATCAACAGAGTTGATTTGACGGCCATGAATTTAAGAATCAATACACCGTACCTCGAAAATAGGAATGGTTGGCAGCTACATGTAGGTTACATGTCCTTTTCATTTCCTAACCTGTACTGCTATATTACTAAATTTGATTAATTGTACAACAAAATGTGACACATACATGTACACTCCATTCATTTTATTTGGTATAATTTAATCACATAATTATGATCCTTGGATGCATAGGTAGAAAAATAGAAAGAGCTGCACAATCACACAAGTGAAGAAGAAAAAATTCAAAATCATTTGAAACTGACCCATATATGTAACAGAATAAAACATACCAAATACATGAACAGAAAGAACAAAATATTCTACACATACTCTTGCCCATTTTGGTTGCATTAGAATTTGTCATATGATGCTGAAATTTTAAAAGAAAATAAGCACTGAAATCTTTAAATTAGCAACATGATGGAAAGTTTAAAATCACTGCTTTTCAAGCATGTTGGTAACTTTTTAACATATACTTTTAACTTCTGGGGGGTGTAACATAAAAAATACAATCAATCTTACGATTGATATCAATCGTAAGTCTATGGCAAACCATGTACTAAAGAGATACAATTGATTGTAAGATTGATTGTATCTCTTTATGTTACACCCCCCTGAACATATACTCTCTGACTCTGTAAATATATATTCATTTCATATATGACATTTTATAAGAAACATGTAAAAGTGCAATAAAGAAAAAAAATACTGGTCTTACCAATTTTAAAAATAAAAGCTGATCAAATAAGGCTTCAAATAATTCCTGTCATGAAAGAATTAAAGTACACATTCAAAGAAAATCACAGTATCAGTTTTACGTCAACTACATATCAGTTAATTTAAAAATGATACAAATAAAACCACCTTCCAGCATCTGTGATATAGGAGCGATTCGCCAAAAAAAAATAACGATGTTTTACTGACGTCACGAACGGGTTCAACCCTGTCCAAGCAGACGACTTCCCATGAACATAATTGCAGTGCAATTATTTCTCAAATAATAAAGAATTTAGTGTATTTTGACAAGCTCATTTTTACACCATTCTAAAAGGAAAATGAAACCAATTCTCATAACTGAAATCTCATTTTTGTAAATATACAGGATAAGAGTTAATGAAAGAAACCACACTTTCAAATTGAAAAGCCCACCGAATGATTGCATGGACAGTAGTCGCTCCCTCTTGAAATGCCGAAAATAGCGCAGTGTGTGCAGCTGAAAATGCAATTGCATCTATATTGTTGATTCCTTTATCACTGTAACGCCTCATTTTCCATCTAAATGATACCATGCACGGGGTTTAGGGAAAAGAATAGATTAAACATTTAGGACGACAAAAGAGGCACTGAAAATGTGTGAGATGTTATGGGACATCGTCTACTTGTGTAATTAACATCCCGCCCGTGACGTCACACATCTCAGCGGTGTTTGGAGAGCTCTTCAGGTGCTATGTCGGGGCTGTATTTTAGCGCCTGCTAATTGATAATAATTAATACTTCGAATATTTCTAAGCGATGTATTTAGACAAACTTGTTCAATCTAAGCTTCACCTATGCAATTATGAAAATTGAATCAGTTTTTAAATCAGTATCTACTTTAAAGCAGACTAAAACAACCATAATTGGTGCTGTAATGCTGTATCAGTATATCCCAAACTAGTCAATCTTATATAAAAATGAATAGCCTTTGGTTAAACCTTGAAATGACACCATAATTCTAAAATGTTAGTGTAAAAAATGATGAAAGTACATGTACAGGTATTTACATTCCTGAATTTGTAATAATAACCACAAACTCTGGAAAGTAAATTAGCAAGGAATGATGATCATGCCAGTATACAATTATCAATATTCATAGAATAACATCAAAAGGCTCTGAATAATAAAATGAAATCTGGAAATGAGGAACAGCTGTGGCTGTGAGCAGAATGGCCATGGATGGTTAGCCATGAGATAAAATATCAAGGATTAGTAATTCATGTTTTGTATAAAGACGGCTGCACATGGGTTTAAATAGACCTGTTTACTAATGTATTCAAACTTAGGCACATTTATCTCCAGAACCCTTGGTTACCAACTATTCAGTTCATCCATTATAATGGCATCTGACTAGATAAAATGCAGTCTTCATACATTACAATAACTGTTGCTATGTGAGGCAAGCCTATGGCAAACTTCAAAGTTGTCAAGGGAACATTTGTTCAAAAAGTATGCATAAAATTAGCAAACAAGTCTGCAAGTGTAAATGCAAATGCAAAATCTGAAGTCGTGTGGTTGGCAAGCAAAGCTTTCTTGACATAATACCTTTTCAATCACTACATGTATTTCAAGAAGGTCAGTTGTCAGATCTGTGGAATGTTTGAATTATGCAATCGCATTATAAAGGAACACACATTTTTACACTTCCTGAATGTTTAGTTGTACTAAAAGACCCGAAAAGACAACTCCTCAAATTTTAATACTTATTGCATAGTTCTTATTTGATTTCTTGCAAAACTTTGCCATTTTGCTAACAATAAAATCCACAATAAATGAAATGGACACTTCGGTATATTAAAGTACAGTCAAATGCATAATTACAGTTTATCAAATACACATTTCTCCAGAATCGTAAGACTACATGTAAGTCCTCCATATAATGAATTTATTCTCTTGAATTATTGACATGATATGAATTTCTCAAATTTATCAACATTAATTCTGTTACCGCCTTTGATTTATTGCACTAAATTTCATTACCAATATCCTTTTTTATGTTCTTTGGTACAAAATGAACTCTGACCCAGATTTTCAAGCTGTGAAGAGCACATCAAATGATTCAAAATTGCAATAGAGTAAATATAATGACTGCTAAAGGATTAGCAGTACCTGTGTTAGAATTCTCTCAACACTGGTGTTGAAATCAGAGACTGATATTCCTTTTGGTATCCTTGAGCAATTGTACAATTCACACTGCATTGATCTTTCAGTTCACATACAAATCAATATGAAATAAGAAAGTGATCACTGTCTTTAAATCCTTTCTATTGTAAATAGCTCTCCAAATTCCAACGCTGGGGGCACTCTAATTTGGAGCCATTCATTGGGAAATCTACCTCCAGTACCTACAGCTATGATACTGATAAAAATTGTTTTGGAGGACCCATTCATCCCAGCAAAAGTCTTCTTTTATTTCTCCCTAATCTAGCGAGTATCTGTATTTTCATGGATTTGTTCTTTAAATGGGATTCTCCTGAAGAACAATTGTTAAAAATCACCCAAAATGTATCAGTTTTAAGCAAATGATCATGCATGATAAGAAGCAATAATTCAATAAGCAACTGTGTACTGATAATGAATTGGACTGCAAGTAAGTGCCCTAGTACCTGCTTGTTCCTGCAATATTTAATATTAATTCACATTGGTTATATGTAACAGAGAATTCAGTACACTCTTCCTCTCACTGTAGTTGAATTTGATTCATCCATCTTAAGATTATTCATAATGCCATATTTTCATGATAATTCATAGTATCATCCTCTGAATCATGTATTACAAACATTGGTACAGCACCATGAATCATGTATTATCATCAAGGCACTCGTCAATCAAATTCATTCATGTTGAAATCGGAATCGTAATAGGTTTCTACACATATACAAATTAACAAACATATAAATTCACTTCCTTTAAGAAGATTGTGTATGAAAGCGGATAATTACAAGCAAGGACAACACAACAGAAGTAGAGTAACACTACAAGTTCAAATATTATATCTGGATGATAATATCAAGCATACTTTTTTAAACATTTCAGTGTCGAAGATCTTGCCATAATGCTGCTGATTACAAGACTGTAATGAACATTTTTGTCCTGTCTCCCAATAAAGATTGCATTAGATATGAAATCCTCATAAAATCATTCCCTCACACGTATGTTCATTCACTACACAACAAATGAGGGTTTCATGCACGCTGATATCTTGCATGGTTTATACTGGGGTTGTGGACAAAAACGGTCAATGAGGGCGGAAATACTCGTTTATATATTTTTGAAATCTCTTAACGCAATCAATTTAATTTTATTTAAGTATAAATTGTTCAGAACATTCAGAAAAATACCGGGTCAAGTATATGAAATCTACATCTATCAGTGTTCTATATGAGTAAATTATCATAAGTATAACTTTCCAAAAGCTTAATCTGAAGTTCATTTTCCAACAGGCTGTCGTCAGGAAAAGAGGCTATATCACTTTCACGCCACATATCATTTATTTTTTCCCCCCTCATAATTCAATATTTAACTTTTCCGTGCTTATTTCATAGACATCCTTTTAAGTGTACACTTTTCTAAAACTGGACGAGATTTGGTTCTGCATCCATGGCTAGATTATATTTCATCTTCAATTTTCTTGAGCAATACAAATCACAAGTGCCACCGCCGAACATCCCCAGGGCAATGCCTGTTACCAGCATAGTACATGAATCTCATCAAATATATTTTAATTACAAATCTTACTGTGTATTCAAAAGTTTTCCATGAGAAATTTAGCCATGCATCCAACGCATTTTGTTTAAATCGTAGTTTGGATCTGCTGCTATAAGAGCAATACTACATTTACCTTCGATTAAGTTAGATTAAAAAAATTATCGTAGAAAGTGATATGCAGTACAAGTTTTTGCATATTATTCATAAATTTTATAAGACGTTTTCATTCTTCATTTTACGCAATATCTTTTAATATCTATGTGTTATAATGTAGCCTTCACGATAGAGCCAGATTCATATTTTCATACAAATTCATTTTTCAAATCATATGGATACGGGTATCGATTTTTTTCTTATGTTTTCGAGAGGACTCTTCTGCTCATTAGCGGGGTACGATCCCAAGATAGAGCCAGATTCATATTTTCATACATATTCATTTTTCAAATCATATGGATACGGGTATCGATTTTTTTCTTATGTTTTCGAGAGGCTTCTTCTGCTCCTTAGCGGGGTACGATCCCAGGAGATGGAATCGGCGCTGCCCATCGAACCAGTTAATTAATTCAGAAAAATACAATAGTCATTCGCCAATATGGCAGCGAGCATGAAAACACACTTGTGAACATACGTGCTCACTAAAGAAAGACTAGTACAGATTGTGATCTCTTAAAACTCCTGGTTTGTTTTTTCATGCATAGTTAAAAATCTCAACATATCTTAAGATGAAAGAATTGATGCAACAAACAACATGATTCCAAAATTAACGAAAGAAAAAAAAAACGAAGATATGCAAAATCAGATATCATCATAATATCAATTTTCGACTCGGGATGGTCCGACCCGTGCTGCCACCGGGTACATGTACTTTCACAGCAAACAACAAAAAAAAGAAAAGTACCTTTCTTGCACCTTGTCTGTAAAAGTTTTAACCATATCTGTCATAATTTCACACGGTGTCTGTTATTATTTGTTTATATACATCATGTCTTTTCATAGTTTACACCAAGTCTGTCATAATGTTATGCCATATCTGTCAGTATTTCAACACAACACTTGTTTTAATTCATCACCATGCTTGTCACAGTTTTAAACAGATTGTGTGAGGATATGACACAATGTCCTTGACAGTCAGGGTGACTGTCAGGGTCTCTAAGGATTTCTACATGGTGTCCGGGTACATCTCCTTGAGTTCATTGGCAAAGAACTTCCTAAGGGCAACACGCTTGAGCTTCTGAGTCGGGGTAAGCAGGCCGTTGTCAATCTCAAATGTTCCAGGATACAGGTGGATGTACTTGGCCTAGAATGTAAAAAAAAAAAAAAAGACCATATCTCCATCATTCATTCATTTTATTACCATTTGGTCAAATGCCATTTGGTGACTGGACAAAGGATGATCAGACCATCTGGATATGAGACTGACTGGGATTACATGAAAATAGCTACTGGATGAGATGATTATTGGACGAATAGTATCAAAATTAGTACTGATTTTCTTAAATCTATGCATGTACCTACTTTGCTAGACTTCATCTACGCCTTAACTTACGGGCATTTCAAACATATAAGCCCCTTCCCGATCCCTCATCACCACCATCCTCTGCCATATACACAATTAGATAGCTCTATTCTTCCTCTTATGAAGCCTACTAGAGGGCATTAAAGAGAGGGATGACTGGTTGGTCATAGGTAGGTGCATAGATTTATTTGGTACATGGGTAATTCCAGTGTGACAGATGGGACATCCAGCCTTCACTTTTTCATATCTTGGCATCCTATTTTCTATTTCATGTAATAATTATGCTATCATTGATGTACAATGTGACCTATGTTTTATATGTCAGTCTGCATGATCCATTGTGATCACATTGTTAGCTGTCAGCTTTAGATTCACAGCTAAAACAAATAAAATTTGACAAAATGAAGCATTCCTGATCTTCTGAATAGGCACATTGTGATTTACATGTAAAAAAAGAAAGGAATATAGATTTATACTTTTTTAATCAATAGCTCCAAATATTACGATAGTTTTGGGGAGTTGTTTATACATGTATATTGAATGTTACATACTTTATGTCTATATAAACAATGTCGATTTTTACGTTTGTTTGTTTGTTTGAAAGAGAACTGATTAAGATCGAATGAAGTTTAATGAAATACAATACATGTAAACATAAGATCTATATCTTACTTGTTCAAAGGCTTTGAGTCCTGCCTCCTTGCCAATCTTCATCAGATCATCCAAGACACCTTTCTTTACTTTCTATTTAAAAAAGAAAACAACCAGTAAACAAACAATTTAAAAAAAAAACCCATTAAAATCAAAGTTTTACTGAATGTATTTCCTTTGAATACTGGGTTTTCCCTTATATTCAACCAATAGGAATGAGAGAATTCAGCCATCTTTCATAACTTCTTAATTAAAGCTAGAGTTCAACTAAGGTAGTCATATGATTTTTCTGACATAAGTAAACAGTCCAAAGGCCATGGTGAAATAATTCAAAGTGAAACTTAAAAGGGCGACTTTATGCTCTATGCCTACTGCCGAATGTGAACCATGCTCTGATACTTAACCATGTGTACTTAATAAAAAATAATTTTCTGTTTGCTTTAAGTCATTGTAACAAGAAATTTGAAAATTACAGATACAGCCAATAAATTATAACTTGAAAGCAGGAAGCAAGCTACTCCTTACTATTGCGTTGAGCACGTAGGTTTCTTTAGGCATTGTTCTATCTTATCTTTTCCATAAATTCAATTGACCGACAGACAGATTTCGGTCACGCCTACTGCTGGTCCACCTCTGTGGTCTAGTGGTAAGGCATTGGTGTTCTAAGCCAGTGACCCGGGTTCGATTCCCGGCGGAGGCATTTTTTCAACCCTTGATTCAAAATGGATGACAGCTCTGGGGAACATTGAGGGAGCTACGCAATTATTATTCTCCCATTTTCATTTCTTTCAGTGTTTATTATATACAAGGGAGTTGCCAAAGTTGTTTGCATTTGTCAAATTTCTTTCAAATGTATTGTCCCCTTATTCTGACTTATGCATGTATCCAGGCTTCTAGCTGAGATCCAACTGCGGCATGCGGCTTCTCATTGTTCATTAACTCATCTGCACCAAAATAAAGAATCAAAAAGGGTTGGAAATCTGTGTGTCGGTCAATTGAATTCGGTCATGCCTAACTGCTGGTCCGCCTCTGTGGTCTAGTGGTAAGGCATTGGTGTTCTAAGCCAGTGACCCGGGTTCGATTCCCAGGTATATGATATTATATATATATATATATTATATATATATTATATATATATATATATATACATATTTTCTTTTTCTTTCATTTATGCTACGTGACAATTAACTTTTCTCTTTTATTTCTAAATTTTACTGTTCTATTGCGGACGAAGACTTTATATATATTTTTTTTTTCTTATAGTACCATTAATGCAATGAAAAATGCCTGAATCATATTTATGTCTTAAGGAATTTATATACCTTGTTTTGTGGTATCATATGATTTTTTTTTTTTTTATCATATATTTCTTTCTTCCCTGGTCAATACATTTCCTACCATGATATTACCAACTCTTCCATATATATATGACACCCTTCGATCGTAAAATCTGTATGGCAACCCATTTTCCCCGGACCATCATTATTATTATTATTGACACAACTGAATGACAATTTACGAAATATGACCAATGTCGGCATACAGCCTTGATTCTCTCCATTTTTTGTTTGTTTGTTTTGTTGTTTTGTTTTGTTCATTTTATATGTACTTTGTACAATTATTAATCGGTCTCCATAGGTTCATATTCTGTATATATTATGTTTGTGTATTTATGTTTTATGATCTATTAATTTGTTTATATACCCTGTCATTGGCACAATTGCAGTTTATAATATTACACTGTGCCATGGACCTGGGTATTTCCTCTTTGTTTGTTTTCTTTACTTCTTTATGAATACACTGAATAAAGATAATACATATATGACAAATGTATAGTTTTACCCCAACCGCATATACCAGATAATAAAAACTAAATTAGATTAAATTATCTTTTTAGCAAGTCATCAGTATACCTCATTTTTGCAGATTTCTTCTAAGGACCCTTTGACATCCATCTTGGCAGCAAATGCAGGCAGACTCTCAGGGTTGACTGCTCCTAATGCTACAGCATATGACTGCAGAGAAAGGAACCAGGCCCAATTTCATACAACCTGTTATCAGTAACAACTGCCACATTGCTATGACAAATTATTTGCTCTCAACCAATCAGATGCAAGGATTTCAGTAGCCTATAACTGTTATTGCAACTTGTTATTGATAACAAGTTTTATGAAACCGGCCAGTAGTATCAAAATAAGATATACCATCATTACCAAAATACTACCTCAGAAGTCCTTTGTTATAAACTTCTTGGAGGCATGACCTATGCCCCTTACAAAAGAGGAATTTTGAAAGCGTATATATCAATGCCCTAAGACATTCTACTCTGTATGTTATGGATTCAATGTCACTATTATCATGCATTCTTTATATATAATCATAGTGATGATGATTACAATGAGGAAGTTGATGATGATGACGATAACAATAATAAGAATAAGATTAACCCATTCATGACAGGAATTATTTAAAGCCTAATTTAATCTGCTTTTATTCTTCAAATTGGCAACACCGACATTTTCATTTTATTGCTACATTTTTCTTCTAAAACATCATGTATCCAAAATGAATATAAATTGACAGAAATTATGAGAAGTCAAAGAGTTGCCAATTTGCAGGGGAAAAACAGTGATTTTAAACTTTCTATCGCATTGCCAATTTAAGGATTTTAATGCTTATTTTCCTTAAAAAAATTTTCAGCATCAAACATCAAATATTGACGCAACCAAAATGGGCACAGTTTGTGTAGAATTTTTTACTCTTTCTGCTCGTGTATTTGGTATATTTTCTAGGGCTCTGCATGAAAAGTTATTAGGTCAAACCACAAAATGTGGACCTCTGTCACGAATGGGTTAAGAATAAGGATGCTAGAAATAGTCTTCTTCACCATCATCCGGCCGGGCGCAATTATACAAGCACACAATGCAAATCTAACCACACTGACCATTACATCCTATCGGGTACTCATTTAACACCTGGGTGGAAAGTGGCAAACGCAGATTAATGTTGCACTGGCTCGACCATTTACAACAGGTGGAAGATGGTCGCATATCCAAAGACATTCTGTACAGCAAACTTGCCTCAGGAAAGAGAGCTGTTGGTCGACCCAAGCTGTGCTTCAAAGACAAGTGTAAGCACAATATGAAAGCCCTGGATCGGGATGTCGAATATTAGAAAGCAGCAGACGACCATGGCAACTGGAGAGACCTGTTTTGGTATCTACTAAAGAAAGAGCGAGGAAAAAAGTCTGGACATGGTTGACCAGAAAAGCACCAGAAGAAAGGCCAGCAACAACACATTTTTTACACTGTTTACATAGGTGGTCAGTGTGCAGGAGATTTCCACATTCGAACTAGAAGTATTGCAATCTCTGTTGCCACGCAACAGAATGGCATCCCCCGGCTTGTTGTGAAATCTCTACCATACAACTTAACCTCCCACGTCTTAACCTTAACCTTAACGTCCCTGTAAGGCATATACCATCCAAGTCAGGTTACAAATGGGCTTATTGTTTAAAAGTTACCAAGTCCAGTAGAAACTTGCCTGTAAATTTTACATTTGACCTCAAGTTGATCTTTGACTGGGCATTGTGACCTTCAGGCCACCAAATATTATTGAGGTCTCTGTATTAAAGGCATCCAAGTTTGGTAACAAACGGGCTAGTGGTTCAAAAATTACTTACAACAGTACAAAATTGCAGGAGAATTTAACATTTGACCTTGTTTGACCTTTGACCTACATACATGAATCATTGAGGTCCCTATAGAGCATCTATCATCCGCATTTGGTATAACATGGCGGCTGTATTTGACCCTGTAAAACACGGAACAAGTTATGCGGGTCCAGATTTGACTATGATAGATCTCTGTACCAAACTTGAACGAAATCTGTCAAGAAATGTGACCAGTAGAGTGCACACAAGCAGGCCCTCCAAAATCAACCTTTTTGTACATAAGGCGGAACAAGCGAGGGTGCTTTCACCAAAAGCAATAGGTGGCTAGATTAAAACATGATACACCTCTGTACCACATTTGAACAAAATCCGTCAAGAAACGTGGCCGGTTTTGCTGCTGAATCCAAAGTATCCTCCGGCATACTGCCGGGGGATACAATAAGACTCACTAGCCATAGCAGGAACATGCCATCTACATATAAACGAACACCTAGGGCACTATCCATGGTCTACTATTGACAGATGGAGGCCTGCTATCGATGTCTCTTTGAATGAGAGTCAAATGAATGAACCACTACACTCTGACACCTCCACTTGTAACACTAAAATCACACAAAGTGACAGAAACTACTGCATTTAGACTCTGTCTGCTTGCCAAGAAAAACAAATCTAAGATGGTTACCTGAAGACTATCTCCATAGATCCAGATTTGCTGAAGGAGTGAACATGCTGAATACACAGTCTCAATCTTCTCTGGTGCTAAATACTCGCCCTGGGTAATACCAAGAAGAGAGAAACACACACTGAATAGTCAGCATAATGTGAAGTAATAATAATAATTGACTTACTTACTCAGGGTAGCCACTTCAGCTTTTATCAGCTGCTCTTCCAGCGGGCCCTGCATAACATAATTTGTTATCATTACCCTTCTCCATTCTTGTATGCCGAGTGCCTGGCTAGAAGGCAGAAGGTCCCATTTTTAAGTCTTTGGTATGACTCGGCTGGGGATCGAACCCGTTCATGAGGTGGACGCTCTATCAATTGAGCCAACATGCCCAGTTTTTATTTATTCATTTTACTTAATATTTATTTTGTTTTATTGAAACAGGGTGGCCCCACCAGTAATCATGTACTGTTTCCTGGGGGCCCTGTATACAAATATAAACAACATAACAATCATGACAATACAAACAAAATTAACATACATGCAACTCATTTCAACTGAGAACAAACAAGAGAATAGAATAGAGGAATATAAGGAATGAGACTAAATAATAATAGTTTTCAACACGCATTAAAAAAGTCTACGGAACCAAAAGCTGAGTGAATTTTATAAAAAAAATTGAAGTTTTCTTCCCTCCCCCCCCCCTATGATCTAGATAAATGTGATACCATGACAACAATTAGTTAAAGGTGGCAAAGTAAGTAACAAGGCAAACGCCAAGCGTTGTCTCGCCTGCATATTGCAGTCATGAAGAGACTGCATGTCAAAACTATGCTATATATCAAAATACACAGACAGAAAAATGCATAATCATATTGTAATAATAAGTGAAAGGGAGTTCACAAATTATCATTGCACAGGCCTGGTTATGGATAAATTAAGTAAATAAATTTTAAAAAATGCACAATCATATTGTAATAATAAGTGAAAGGGAGTTCACAAATTATCATTACATAAGCTTGGTTATGGATAAATTAAATAAATAAATAAATAAATAAATAAATAAATAAATAAACAAATATATGAAAAACAGTAACAAGTAAAATACAAAATCTGGTTCAGGTATAGAGAGTAGTGAGTTCACTGCTATTATACAGTAAACTGTAGAATGAACTCTGTTGAACTGAAGTAAAATGTTAGTGTTAAAAAGTATCAAATTATAAAGTTCATGTCATTACAGGAACAAAGTGGTGTAAATCATAGCACAGTGCCAGTCATGGAAAGTTCATTGACCTTTAACCTTAATCAAATTCAATTCACATTCAAACTTGACCTGCACCTTCAAGAGATGGACCTCTGGTATGAATTTGGTGATTCCACGTCAAAGCTATAGAAAGTTATTAGGTGTACAACATAGCACAGTGCCAGTTATGAAAAGTTCATTGACCTTTGACCTTAATCAAATTCAACTCACATTCGAACTTGACCTGCACCTTCAAGAGATGGACCTCTCATATGAATTTGGCAGTCCTACCTCGAAGGTATAGAAAGTTATTGTGTGTACAACATAGCACAGTGCCAGTCATGGAAAGTTCATTGACCTTTGACCTCTGACCTTATTCAAATTCAACTCATACTCAAACTTGACCTGTGCCTTCAAGAGATGTACCTCTGGTATAAATTTGGTGATCCCACCTCGAAACTATAGAAAGTTATTGTGTGTACAACACAGCACAGTGCCAGTCATGGAAAGTTCATTGACCTTTGACCTTTGACCTTAATCAAATTCAACTCACATTCGAACTTGACCTTCACCTTCAAGAGATGGACCTCTTGTATGAATTTGGCAATCCTACCTCGAAGGTATAAAAAGTTATTGTGTGTACAATATAGCACAGTGCCAGTCATGGAAAGTTCATTGACCTTTGACCTTTGACCTTATTCAAATTCGACTCATATTCGAACTTGACCTGCGCCTTCAACAGATGGACCTCTGGTATGAATTTGGTGATCCCACCTTAAAGCTATAGAAAGTTATTGGGTGTACAACACAATTGTTGACGACGACGCCGACGCCGACGACGACGCCTACGCCGACACCGGAAATAGTGATACCTATGTCTCGCTCCGCTACGCAGGCGAGACAAAAATTGTGGCCTGGAAAATACTGCAAAATAGTATAACCCACAACAAGTTCTGTTAATTAGAATTACAAAATAAACTATTTTACACTGGCAAACTTAATTACCTTGATCATCATTCTATTCTTATTTGATTATCCTGTATAATGATTCCATACTAATATTGTATCTGGCCTTGTCTTATCTTGTCTGCAAGGAAACACCATACAGGCTATAGTCATGCAGGCCATCATGCAGTCACTTCTGCACTAACGTTTGGCTGTTTATCATGTGCTTAAAATGTAGCCAGAGTAGTGGCATTTTTTGCAGCTGGAGGAAGTTTTAATGAGTTTACCACACTTTTCATTTCAAATATCATTGTAACTAAATACATTAATGAATACCAATCAATTCTCCAATAAAATTCTATTTATTTTGTTCCACTTACCTGAGCAAGCTTGAAAATATTTTTTCTTCTATCAATGATCTTGAGGGTTCCATTCTGTAAAAAAAGAACAAGACAACTTTTCTTTTCTCACAAGATCATCAGAATAGAAAGGGTAACATACTTCAGTGAAGCTAGGTAAAATCTTTCTCAACATCTTCTAGTATATTACCAAGCTAAAACAAATCTTATGACAACTAGAAATATCGCAATATCCATTGCCACGCAACAGAAGTGTATCCCCAGGTCGTTCTGAAATATAACCACCCATAAAATAGAAGGGTTATTCCATGAAATACTATCTGCCTTCCATCCCCCCGCTGAGATAGGATAAAAAGCCCCCACCAAGCCCTATCACATAAAACAAACAGCATCAAAATTAGCTGAGAAGAAATAGCATTTTTGTGATTTGCATAAATTTGTATAATTAATGATTTAAAAATTTCAGAGAAAAAATGAGGAAACCTTCCCCTAGCTTTATCAGTCAGAGAAAAATCAAAATCAAAATCTGTCAAGAAATCGCAGAGAAGCAAATCCCTTAACCAATTCGTGACAGGAATTATCTAAAGCCTAATTTGAACAGCTTTTATTCTTCAAATAGGCAACACCAACATTTTTATTTTATTGCTACATTTTTCTTATAAAACGTCATGTATCTGAAATGAATATAAATTAACAGAAATTATGATGAGAAGTCAAAAAGTTGCCAATTTGCATGGAAAAAAGGTGATTTTAATTTTTCTATCACATTGCCAATTTAAGGATTTTAATGCTTATTTTCCTTTAAAAAAATTTCAGCATCAAACAACGGATATTGACACAACCAAAATGGGCACAGTTTGTGTAGAATTTTTTGCTCTTTCTGCTCATGTATTTGGTATGAGTTTTAGGGCTTTACATCAAAAGATATTAGGCCAAACCACAAAATGTGGACCTATGTCACGAATGGGTTAATAAACTGAGGTCCCTGTAAGGCATCTACCATCCCAGTTAGGTTACAAATGGGCTTACAGTTTAAAAGTTACCAACTCCAGTAGAAACTTGCAGGTAAATTTTAACATTTGACCTCAACTGACCTTTGAACTTGGATATGTGATTTTTGGCCCCCAAATAATCTAAGGCATCTACCATCCAAGTTTGCTAAAAAAAAAATGGGCGAGTGGTTCAAGTTACTAATCTCAGTAAAAACTTGTGGGAATATTTAACATTTGACCTACATTCATGACCTTTGACCCCCCCCCCCCCCCCCCCCACCAAATATCATTGAGGTCCCTACAGAGCATCCACCATCCACTTTTTGTTACAAATGGGCAAAAGGTTGGAAAGTTATTTAAGTTTCACATGCATGGTAGAGCTCACACAAGAACTATATTGACCCTGTAAAAGGTGGAACACTGGGGTTAGCATTACCAATAGTTACTGTGTAGGGGTCCAGGGCGTTGTGGCATGTGCCTGTAATGCAGCTAACAGTGGAAGTTATATGCTGATTCAACGGGCTGCAGGTTCAGATGATGACATTAAAGATCAGTCCCAGACGTAAATAATCATACTTGATTGATACAACCCAATTCAATAATAACATCAACATATGATAGACCTCTGTACCAAACTTCAAAAGTCCATAACGCTGCTGCATCAAAAGTATCCTCCGGCGTACTGCCAGGGGTTACAATAATTTTCTTTAACGTATTTAAGCGTGGCTTATTGTGAGGTAAGAAACACCTTCCACAAACCTCAACCCCAGATTTCTAGGGCATCATTGCATAAGGGTAAATCCAATATTCCTGTAATGGGACAAAATTGCAACATTTTACACAAGGGGGACAATTTCCTTGTTGAGTTCTTGAGATGAAATAATGCCAATTTTCACCAAAAAAAAAAAAAAGGAAAGATAAAGTGTTGCTTATACTAACCGGAAGCCATGTTCCAATGTCACCTGAATGAAGCCATCCCTTATCATCAAGAGCTTCTTTCGTCTTCTCAGGGTTGTTCAGATAACCCTTGAATACATTGGCTCCACGGAAACATATCTAGGGGAAAAATAAAAATCACTAGTTGAATGACAGTCTAAGGTACCTCTCCAATTTACTGGATTCACAGAAATAACATATCTACTCTAGCACAGGTTTAGGCAACCCTTACACACACACTGGCCCCTGAAAAAAATACTAAACTTGGTAAAAATTTGTCTGATATAATGTAGCTCCTAAACAGAATTACCAAAACACATCTAATCAAATAAGACATACAAAGTAACTTAATATGGAACAGATTTACTTTTCTCTGAATATATTGTAATTCCTACACCTACAAAGAGGAAAATATGTTGACCAGCAAGAAGGGGTTACTCTGTTATAGATCTTACCTTATTTATGCCACTACAAAAGCATAAGCATATATTGAAAGAAGAAATTCTGATCTCATCAAGTACAAGGAATGGACTACATGATTTGCATATCAAATACATGTATGTTTCTTACTTCTCCTTTGTTGTCCTTGGCATAATATTCCATTTCTGGTACATCAATGAGTTTGATCTCACAGCAAGGAAGAGGAGGTCCAACCTGACCTGAAAGATACATTATCATAGGATACATTATCATAGGATACATTATCATAGGATACATTATCATAGGATACATTATCATAGGATACATTATCATAGGATACATTATCATAGGATACATTATCATAGGATACATTATCATAGGATACATTATCATAGGATACATTATCATAGGATACATTATCATAGGATACATTATCATAGGATACATTATCATAGGATACATTATCATAGGATACATTATCATAGGATACATTATCATAGGATACATTATCATAGGATGAATGGTGTACACTTGTGTGCAAGCTAGAAATTCAGTGATCAGGGCTAATAATTATATGGTAACTTTGTAAAGTGCAGTGCAGTTTTCTGACCTGAAAGATACATTATCACAGGATGAATGGTGTACACTTGTGTGCAGGCTAGAAATTCAGTGCAGTTTTCATGTAATGGGCTTTATAAATGTAACATTATTTTATTACCAAGTTTCTTGTAACACGCTGTACAATATAAGCTGACCAAAGTGCTTTAATACTGTATTATTGTTACCCTGGTGACTGAATTCAATTACACAATTCCCAATTCCACACAATACTGTACACATTTTCCATTCCTTGGGGAGCATTCCAGTCAGTTGCCCATTTTACAGGTGCACACATGTTAATCTAATCATACTAACCTACCAGATACCCACTTAGCACCTAGATGAGAGTGGCAAACATGGATTAATGTCTTGCCAAAAGACTTTAGTGCTCGGATGGGATTTGAACTCTCAAGCCTTTGAATGAGAGTCACATGAATGAATAGCTACACCAAGACACCTCCACAATTCAATAACAATTCAGTTTTCTTTGGGACTGCTATTAATAACAGGATTGCTTTTTTATAGGATCATCTCTATTAGGGTTTTCATGGAGGGGACGTTCTACAAGATAGTTTTCAAGAACAAGTTTCCCTGTTGGGAGGAGGTAGAGCTCTGTCCCTAGATGGCACTTTTGAGCAGGTGATAATCCATGCACGTTTATTATCATAGCACCACCATTTGAAAATTGGGGAAAAAATGAATATTAATAATAGTGAGAACTTAACCCACCATCCATGCTTGCTCATAATCCCAGCAACAGTTCTCTTAAAAAACAAGTGTACTACACATTTGTTTTAAACCAAGAGCAATTCAATCACACACGATTGACAATTATGCCTCTGTCTTCCATGAGATTTTTAATATATGGACATCTCAACATAAGCTACATACAAATTACCATTACCGTAAAATGCTATATATGAGGCACACCCCTGATTTCGGGATTTATTTCAATGAAAAAAAACTCAGGCACCATGCCTCTTCCATTTCTTTTTTTTTTTCAAATTTAAATTCTTTTTCAAAAATGTAATTGCATCAAATTATTTGTGTCTTTTTTAGTAATGGTTAACAAAATACCATTCAATTTTATACTTAATTTTTATATTAACAGAAACTAGTGAAACTAGGGGGAAGGAGGAAGATGTGCTATATTTTTATTAAAAAATAGAATTTTTGAATGCACAATTTGTTGAAAAAAAAACATGCCATAAAAAAATTACATTTATGTAAATTATAATACATGTTGGTCACAGAGGCTACATTTATACCACCTGATATTTCATATATTGACCTGTTACCTTGACTTTTGATCTACATACTCCATAATTTAATCAGATCATCTTCCTTTAATCATGAATAATAGCACCACAGTTTGAAGTTCATACCTCAAACGGTTCTCAAGATATCAAGTTAACTAGGCTAAAGCGTGAAATTTTGGAACTGACCTCTGTGACCTTTGACCTATGACCTACAGAACCCAAAATCTAATCAGATCGTCTACCTATGGTGATCTCCAATATTTCCCAAGATATCATGTTAACAAGGCTAACACCCAAAATTTTGGAATTGACCTCTGTGACCTTTGACCTATGTAACCCAAAATCTAATCAGACCGTCCTTCTTTGGTGATACATGTTAGCACTGGTGCCCTCTTACAGAACCCTTGAAAAAATTATTAGACCAGCTCTATTTTGGCACATATGAGCAGTGTTAATTCCATTATTTGTGGAACTCTAAAATGATTATCATGAGCTTATTTGACAGGAATGGACTAATACTGCCCAGACAATTACAGGACCCCTATGACAATTACCCCAGGACAATTACCACAAGGACAACTTCTGCCAGGACAAATTTCCCTGGAAAAATTACTCCCTCCTTTTATTTCTCCTGTGAAGACAGTTTTGACCACCTTATAAACTATAAATGTTCAAGAGGATGAAGAGCTAGTGTTACTTCTCCTGGGGCCTGTAACATGAAGAGATACAATCAATCTTACGATCAATTGTAACTCTTTACTACATGATTTGCCATAAACTTATGATTCAAATCAATCTTAAGATTGATTGTATTTTTTATCTCACAGGACCCAGGTCTGTACACTATGACCTTCTCATTATTCTAATGAGGACATTTTGAATGACATGAGAATCAGACACGATAGAAAATTTAAGTCATCAAACAACAAATAATTCTTGAAAAAATGAAAGGGCTACTGCGAAGGGAAATTTTCAACACTACTTGGAAAGTAACCCAAGAACCACAGAATTATCATTAAAAGTAGCAAATGGCCCCCATGAAATGGACGAAATACCCACAGAAAAATGAAAATGGCTTGTTGAAACAATCAGGCTTACCCTTGGACAATCATCCCAAGACCATTACTGCCTTGTAGACATTTTATTGAAGACCTCCTCCCCCTGGAAAGCATCCCTTGGACAACTACCATTTAGGACACTTAAGTTCTCTTAATGGTTCTATAGTATCTATCCTTATGATGTACCCTGTGATGAACTTGTCCTTTGGGGATACATGTCCTGGGCTACTTGCCCCATGGGTAATTGTCTAGGGGATAATTATCCTGAGTTTGTAGCTAGTAAAAAATAATTTCAAAACTACCAGTAATGCTGTAATAAACACTTACATTAACCTACTAATACCACTGGTCTAATAATATTTTCCATGGCTGTAGATTATACACAGCCCCCCCCCCCTTCCTACCAAACCAAAAAAACAAAACAAAATCACTACCCCTTTACAGAAAATAACCCCAAGCATAAATATCCCAACCACCGTTTCATTACAGTAAGGCACATCTTATATGGATTATTTGGCAGAGATGTCTACATTTTTTCTCAGAACTGTACAAAGTCTCTCACCTGTAGTGTGATCTCCAGGTAAGGTTAATGTACTGATAACAGCAGACTCAGTCTGGCCATAGCCCTCCAATACCTGTAAAATACATAGATATAGACTATACATTCATATCATATCCTATCAAATAAACCATTAAAGAAGCACTTGTGGGAGATTTTTGTCTTTGTTTTTATTCATAGACTAGGCCATGGGCTAATTTGAAAATTTTCACAAGATGATTAGGATCATGGAAAAAAGGGTGTGTAAAAACAAAGGGAGAAAAGGGCCAGCACTCCCAGCACACATCTCAAGAACCACTAAACAAAAGAATGGATAATACTTTCTGGAACTCCTAGAACACATCTCAAGAACCACTAAACAAAAACAATGTATAATACTTACTGGAACTCCTAGAACACATCTCAAGAACCACTAAACAAAAACAATGTATAATACTTGCTGGAACTCCTAGCACACATCTCAAGAACCACTAAACAGAAACAATGTATAATACTTGCTGGAACTCCTAGCACACATCTCAAGAACCACTAAACAGAAACAATGTATAATACTTACTGGAACTCCTAGCACACATCTCAAGAACCACTAAACAGAAACAATGTATAATACTTACTGGAACTCCTAGCACACATCTCAAGAACCACTAAACAGAAATAATGTATATTATTACCTGAATGATGCATTTTGGAGACCAGATATAAGCGCGTATTTTGTCTGAATGAATGAATTTCCCTCACTAGACCCATATTGCCCTTGTCTTCGACTTGGGACAATATGAGACTAGTTTGGGAAATATATGTGGTATCTCCCTCAAGGCCAGTCAATGTTATATAAATACTTACTGGAACTCCCAGCACACATCTCAAGAAGGAAATGACTTCTGGTGAGAGGGGTGCAGCTCCAGAGAATACAACCTCCAGGTTACCACCAAGTACAGCCTAACAAAAATCAACAGAAGAAGAAAGAGAGAGAAAAAAAAACCACAGGTACATATATTAGCTGAGTTTCATGTTACATAGCAGTAGGTAAAATTTACTGAGTTTTCGTTGAAATTGAATGACCAGTAAGAGAGTATTGTCCTATATTGCACTTCTTTCAGTTCACTTTAAATTGACAGGTTGAGGGACTGAATCCCAGTGAAGCATATACATGACTTGGTAAAGCATCAAGTTACTTTTGTCAACTCAAGTGCAGAAAATGGGAGGTAACTTCCAGTGAGAGGGATGGAGCATTAGAGAAAACAACTTCCAGGTTACCACCAAGTACAGTCTACTACATATCAATCAAGGAAAAGAGAAAAACTATATAATTAAACCAGACTTGATATTGCAAATCTCATGAGAAAACTTCATTTACTTGTATTAAATCCTTTTTACCTGTGCACCAGATAATTCAGGCTAGTGCCCATGGAAAATGCATGTTATAATATATATTACCTAAATCAAAGTGAGCTCATCAGGTTAAAGAAATATCTTGAAAGAATCAATAAGAGAGGTATCACAAGTGAATAATCAGAAAACTGTTCCATAGTTTTGGGGCAAGGGAAATGAAGGTAGGATTATCCCATCAACTTATGGTACAGGTTTCAGGAGATTCATAGCTGTATGTGGGCAAAATACACATTAATATTACAGTGCAATATATCCTTTCTTGCCTGGTGGATATAATGCAAAGACAAGGCAACTAAATAACACGAAGGTTTACCCAAGTACATCCCTAACCAAGTTTGATGTCACAAGAAAGTCTTGCAGGTAAACTTTAATGTTTGACCTCAAATGACCTTTCACCTTACCATGTGACCTGATGGCACAATAGCATGAATGTACCCTTAGTGCATCTATCACCCAAATTTGGTTGCCACTGGACCAACAGTTGTCAAGTTATGTGTCATAAGAGAGTCTTGCAGGTAAACTTGAATGTTTGAAATAAAATGACCTTTGACCTTACCATGTGACCTCCGATATCACTAGAACATGAAGGTCCCCAAGTAAATCTATGACCCAAGTTTAGTTGAAAAGGGAGCAACGGTTGCCAAGTTTTTTTGTCATAAGAGAGTCTTGCAGGTAAACTTTAACATTTGTGACAGAAGAACGATGGACAGATGCCATTTGGATACCTACATGTAAGTCTCGCCTTCACCTCCGGTGGGCGAGACAAAAATCAAATCAATGTACCTGTATTTTCTTGAATGCAAGCTTGTCCCAAATGGTGTTATTTCTGCAAATGCCCCTACAAAGAGAAAACAAGTACAAAATCAGTCCTAGGAAATACTGAGTTCTACCCAGCCCATAATTAGATGAAAAAATAGGATAGATTGGAAATTCTATATATTTGAAGAGTTGAAATCATTCACAAGAAATTTATCACTCAAATTAAGCATCATACACAGTAGGAAAGAATCACAAATTATGAGAATTTCTGGATATGTAAACACCAAGAATACTTTTGGTTGAAAAAAGTTTACAACTTTTCAAGGAGAAAAGTCACATTCTGTTTGTTGATATGTTTTTTGGGGGAGGGGTGGGTTTGGGTTGAGTGGGGGGGGGGGGGGTTCAGTCAGAGAAATAGAACAAACTGAACAGTAACGTATGAAAGATTTAAACACTTAAAAATAAATCAGCCAATCATCTTACTTTTCAAGATCAGCCATCTTGCTTTTCATTCCCATGTTGAAGACAGTCTTCTTGATCCAATTACTACTATTAACACCTTGCATGACCTAACGTAAACAATGGGAAAAGAACCATGTTTAGGAAATACCATATCATTGGTGTAAACAATAACCATCTTGCAATATTAAATAAATCTTTCAATTTAGAAATTCAGATTTAGATTAGACAGAACTGATCACAAAGCTAAGATATTTAAAATCACTGTAGCCCTATACTGTGTAGGTGCATAATAAAATATAATATTCATACAAAAATCAATACAATTGATCAAACATTTGGTTTATCTGAAATCTCAATGGGAACTTGGCACAAAGATTAAATTAGGCACGAATTATCAACCAAGTGAGAGAAGGGCATTGACTTGTATTCTTTAACACTAAATGTGCCAGACCTTGAAATTATGACACTGTCAATGATGCTCTCCATGCTCTTACCTCTCCATCATAGACTACAGTAATTCCATCCCAATCATCCACCGCCCCCCCCCCCCCTCCTTTTGTTAGGAGTATCAAAGATTTAAAAGCCTACCCTATCAGGAACTCTGTTGAGAAGTCTTGGTACTGAGCAGAATCCACTGGGTTTTGCCATCTTCACATCATCGATAATGACCTTCACATCACCACGGTAGAATGCAATCTTTCCACCATGCATGAGCATCATAAGCTGACATAGGCAACAAAGATTAGCATCAATACCATGAATAAACACAAATCAAACGGTCCATATAGACTAGTTTGGGATGAGCTCATGTCAAAAATGACCCCACATTTCCACAAATATTCTAAACACAGAGAGGTTTTTTTGTGCACTTAGAATAATCACTTCCAAAGTGACAGAGGTGCCTCATGCTTTTTACTTCCCCTTTTGAGAAGAATACTTCTGCCTGAGTATCATGGAATGCACCATGGGTGCACATTTCCACTTTTCAAGTATTTATGTTAGTGGGTTTAAGATTTTTGTCCCAAATTACTTTTATCTGCTCATGCTCAGATTGTATCCATGAACTAGCTTATTCAAGTAAACAGTCAGAGGCATCTTTAATCAAATTTGTCAGTTACTGGCTGATTACTACTTTTGTGAGTGACATAGGCTAAGTGAAAAAATATGACTATATTATGGTGACCCTGAAGTACGCTCAACAACAGGTGATGTGCACCGTGAATTTTGCAGCCAATGGACGTGAACTTTGCGTCCCAGTTGTGAAATTCGTGACCTGGGATGCGAAACTCATGACCCGAGATGTAAAATTCATGACCCAGGACACAAAATTCATGACCGGGATGCAAAATTCGAGACCCTGGACGTGAACTTTGCATCCCAGTCATGAAATTGCGTCCATTGGCCGCGAAATTCACAGCACACATGACCTGTTGTCGAGCGTACTTCAGGGACACCATATAATATTCTTAATTTAGTACTGAAATTATTGGTAAAGTCTGGCAACAAACCTCAAATTCAACTTTTCAAATTCTCGTGGAACAATTCATTTTTGGTTTTGCTGTATCAAATTCTTTTTTTTTTTTTAAAGCTACCTCCTCTTGTCTGAAGAAGCCTTACAGCCTGAGGAATATGTGTGAAGTGAAAAATTACATTGTATCCACAAGTTAATGAGAACATTTGTAAGTTGGAAAATGGAAGACTGTACTTACTACATTCAATCTCTCATACATATGAGCTAGAGGGAGATAGGAAATGTGGCACTGGCCTGGACTAAATTCAAGGGCAGGCTAGGAGGAAAAAAATAAAAACATACATAATAACACTTTGTATGAGTAGTAGCAGTGCTATCATCTTCCAGTTCATAACATATAATTGTGTCATGAACATTCTTAATATTCTCTTTACTATTCAATACTGAATCCCTCTCACTTTGAGCATCTTTCATATCAGTTCTAGATTTTCTCATTATTAACCAACTGCACATCAGAACTGAATGATCTCAGTATAAAACCTATGGGAATGAGAGAATTCTGTGGTGAACAGGTTCAACTACCTACGAGTAATACACATTCTTCTTAAGGTCTAAATTAATCACCTTTCCCTCCAAAAATTGGCAACAACTATTTTAATTTTCAACTCTTAAAGCTCACATAGAGAAAAGCTTGTGTTGATATTATCAGTGAATTGGAATGAAAGTTCATGTACAGTTTGGGAAGCAAAAAGAAAATTGACATGAAACTAATATAGTCTCACACTGTCTGCCTTGCATATAAAAGACACATGTGGAGATCATGTTATATTCCATTCATTATTTCCAGTGAATTTAAGTGTAAACGTTTGAAAGGTATGTGATATAACTGTTATTATTATCTATACGAGGCGTTTTTCCCTGGCAATCATTTCCATAATTTGCGTTCTCTGATTTGGCAGTGGTCAATATCATACCATATTTTCTCTCTTCCGGGTTTTCTCATTGACTCTATGTGTATATTGAGCAGCGGGCAATATTCATGAAATCCAGTTTGAACCGGTTTGAGAAGCAACGCAAGCCATGCATGCAGTGCGCGAATACAAAGATACGCAACATGCAATGCGCAAATACATTATGACATCATTAAAAGGTATAAGCCGTGTGATTAAAGTTAAGGCACATAATGGGTACTTTGAGAGATGACTTTTATTCATTTTTTCATCAATTTCCTGTGGGATATAGATAATAATAATAATATTGACTGCACTGAATGAGATATACAACCTCTATTGCCCTCTCTGAATCCAATATTGCCTGCACCTTCGGCTTGGGCAATATGGATTCAGATCGGGCGATATAGGTTGGTATATCATTAATGCCAGTCAATATTATATAATTATTTCCATCATGATAGGGATCTCTGCAACTGATTGGTCCAATGCACATCACATGATAAAATACAATTCCCACAAGCATCATGCAAATGAGCAAATTTGCCATGGAGGGTAACATCTGACGTCACGAACCATTAATAGTACTATTCACGGATACTATATACGGTGTATGATATCACACTCAAAAAATGCGCACTAGATTGTGACAACATTAATTTGCGCATGCCTATTGTATTAGGAGCCAAAGCGTGATGATGATGCCATCATTTTGTTAAATTTATATCCGTGCAATACAAACACTGCAATAGCGCTATAATGTTATCTAGAATCTGATTTTGAGAGTGCAGATTCTGCTCTTTTACTAAAGATGATGGATATAAACCAAATATATACGGCAGTGAGAGGGTCTGGTTAAACTATGGTGCTCTCTTTCCTGAGGGGCGCAGCCCCGAAGGAAAATAGTCGCATTTACGTTACTTTGGGTACCATAGTTTCCAACCAGACGCACTCATAGCCATATATATTTGTATACTCTACCCTATATGCTGGGACACCTGTTCACCGACTGCTCAATGATCACCTCGCTTCATTATACTTATGGCGTTAGAACTCCAGGGCATAAATTAATCGACGGCCATCGACGGCCAGGCCGTCGATGCCCCTATGACTGGCCGCGATGCCCTCCAAAAAAGTGATCAATTCATGGCCAAAAAGGCCGTGCCCTTTCTTTTCAAGCTGACCGTCGTGCCCTTTTCCGTAAGTCATAAAATGCCCTACTTCCGACTGCAAAATTAACCATTGCCGAGGCTGATTTTAGAGTAAAAACCAAGGTCTAATAAGTGCTAAATAATTTTGATCGAAAACGCGACTCCGGCCTATCCAAACAAGATCCCATCTCACGTAAGAAATGCTTCATTTCGATATCACAAGTAAATCCGTGCGCACACGTAATGCACCTATAATGTACGTGTACCGTAAGTTTTAATTTCGCGCGCGCTGTCATTTGAGCTTTGAGTTTAGGAGTTTAAGTCCAATTTTTAGTCTGTTTGAGTGAATTTAGAAGTGGTTGTTTATTTTTTATGGATATCTCTGTGGATTTACTGATTTTGTATTGATTTTTATTTGATCTGAGGGCTTAGGCTCTTCTGTTACTTGTTCGAGCCGAGTGCTTCGCCTTCGAGTCGAATTTGCTGTAGGACGGGTGGGTGTGTGTGTGTGACTATTCATAACTTTGTGAATGACCAACTTTGCGTGCCTGTCGATTATGAAAATGATAGCTATGTGTCTTTCTGCTTTGTTAGACATTGAATTTTGAATTGAATGAAATAATTTTATGAATTGCAATCAAGTATTGCGCCAATTATTATTATTTTTTAATCTTTCTGAAAGACATTTGCCCCTCGGCCCCGATGAAAGAAAGAAAGAAAAAAAAAATGCTAGGTAAAGGAAGGACATGCTGAAACAATTCAAAACACTACATACAAAATTACTAACATTTTCCCGCACTTACTCTAATCAGTATGGAAGGATCTTAAAGAGATTTAAAAGAAACTTTCATGGATAAATCCCACACACAAACTGATAACTCGATAAACATGGAACCAACATATTTATAAGTATAACATGATTAATCAGTTTCCCATATTCAGGTTTGTTCCTTATAAGGTCCAAAACACACTACCTACAGGGAAATATACATTTTCTAAATTTCAGAGGCTGTTGCTGATGAGACATTATTTTGATACACATCTAAAAAAAAGTATGCAGAAAAATTTTTGGCCTTCGATGCCCTTTTTAAAAAATAATTTTGGCCTTGGTGCCCTTCTTACTGGTCTTAGTGCCCTTAAAAATTGGAGGCGTTTAAGGCCAAAGTGGCCTTGCCCTAAAAATGACGAAATTTAAGGCCTGGAACTCTCATTGATTTCACACGTATACATGCACTGCCACTGTGTGATACACGTTGATGTTGTAAACTTTAAAAGTATTTTCTCCTCTCATTTGCTCGATATTCAACTTGGGGAGGAAAAAAATAATCAGTGTCTTATTTTTCCTTTTATCTTGCTACTGAGCAAATAAAAGGCAAAGAAATCCGATGAACAGTTTTTGAGGGCCTACCAAAACTGCACATATACTTTAAATGGTTTGAAAAAATAAAAATACACATAACATGAACCAATATGAATGAAAATTGCACAACTGAACAGAAAAATTTCCAACTGTTCACAAACTAGTGACTACATGCTTCACTCTGTTTTGAAAATCTTAGATAGATCTAAATCTTGATTAGTTACAATTAAGTCCCTCTCATTGCAGAATGACACATCATACAGCATTGAAAATGGACTCAAAATTTTCTTTCTACTTATGTATAATGTGTAATTCCTAGCATTTTGGACCAACAGATACTACACAAGTGTAACTAAAACTAAACACTGTACTGCTATGGGTTAATCCTCATTTAATATTTTGTCATACATTAGAATGCTCCAATTTCTTTTTAATAACATAACAAAATAGAATTAACTTTCTTGCTCGCCCTTTGAAATCAATCTCCATCAATTGATACTTTAATATACATGTATGACTCTAGGAAATTCCTTTCCTACTAGTTTATCCCAGTGTATAAAAAACAGACTTCCAAAGTCACATACACTGTTCCACATTTTTGTCTCAAACAATTTTTTTTGTTTATTTTGATATTCACTTCTTGTTCAAGTCTTTGTTTTCATCAAAAATTGAATAAATAGAGAAATGTTATTCAAGTACAACAAGGGAACTAACTAACTAATTCAGTAAGAGAAATGATTGTACAGAATGACCAGACTTACATAGCATGCTTTCTGCAAACCTGCTCCTGCTGCTATGATGTTTCTATGTGTCAACATTGCCCCCTTTGGATTGCCTGCAATTATTGTGATTAAAGAAACAAGATTACATTATTCCAGAAGCATGAAACATGCAACATGAAAATAAGAACACATCAATAAGAACTGCTTTTTCCAAGGCAAGGAATTTTTCATGAATCTGGACATGGATAAAAATGTGCAAGTTTCTTCCAAGTGAGAGTTTCTGTTAGATAGTATTCAGATAGGCACGATTATATTTTATTTCATTGAGTTCAGTAAAACCCATTCATTCATTCATTCATTCACTCACTCCACTCACTCACTCACTCACTCACTCACTCACTCACTCACTCACTCACTCACTCACTCACTCACTCACTCACTCACTCACTCACTCACTCACTCACTCACTCACTCACTCACTCACTCACTCACTCACTCACTCATTCATTCATTCATTCATTCATTCATTCATACATACATATATACATACACACATAATCAAAATGACAACCTAAGCATACTCCTAGAGAATACAAAATATCAAACAAACTTTTCTGAAAAAAAAATGAAAGCTTTCATCATCACTTTGCAGCTTAATGTATGACTTTTAAACATGATTTTGGAAAATATGATGCTAAATCACTGAATCATTTAAAAATACTAGACTAAGTATTAGATTATAAATTTCTTATTCAACCAGTCCTACATGTAGTTCTTAGTTTAAGTTTAGTTTTTTAGACTTCTTCTTGAACTCAGCCATTAACACAAGCAAAAATAAAATGCATATCAGTTAACAGATATAACCTGATTATGGTATATCACTGATTTTCAGAGAACCTAATTTTTCTCTGACAGAGTTTTCAACAAATCAACAACTGGAACATATTGAAATTGTGAAGCTATTTACCTGTCGTTCCACTTGTGTAGCATACAGTATAAAGATCATCTTTGTCTGGAGGCTATGAAAAGATAATGAACATAACTTGTATGTAGCACAATTCATTTGGGCATTAAAGAAAGTTTTGTTTAAAATTAATAGCAATTACTTGAAAGTGAAAGATATAGCACATCTACTTTTACCAGAAGACAATTTTGTACAGTACCAGGATAATTGTCCTTCTTTTACAGTATCCATTTACACTAACCTGATGACAGTTTTAAGGAATTGTAATTTTAAAAATAAATTCAGAAGACTTGCTTTGATCATTATCATACAGTGTGATTCCTTTTGAATGGCATACATGTACTTTAACTTTGAGAGACAGACAAGGTGCAGAATACACAAGAAGCCAAACCTATCACTATAATAACTAGAAATATCTGTTGCCACACGAGATATATCCCCCAGGTCATTGTGAAATCACTGCCATACAATGTAACCTCCCATAAAATAGAAGGGTTATTGCATGGAAACTACACACCCCCCCCCCCCCCACCCCCAAGCTGTGAGATGGGGTCAAAACAAGCACCTGGCTTATCAAGGGTTAAATGGTGGATCTAAAATGGGTTAAGAGTATATCATGATGGACCTGTATATAGCAAAGGGATAAAACAAAAACAAAAAAATCAGTCTTCATTGTGGCCAGTAGAGTGTATACAAGTCAGTAACCTAAGACTCTATAAAAGACAGAACACTGAGGGTAGCATCACTAACAACATCAGGAGTCTAGATTTGACCATCACAAATTTAAATACAAAATTTCAAAAATATCTGTGGAGAAACGTCACCTGTATGGCCTACACAAGACACCCACCAAAACATGACCTCTGACCCTATAAAAAGGTGGAACAGTGAGGGCAGCATCACTAAAAAAAACAGTAAAGTGGTTTTAAGTTTCACCATGATGCACCTCCATATGAGTTTTGAAGAAAATCAATCAAGAAATGTGCGTAGTAGAGCGCACACATGAAATATAACATGGTGGCTGCCTTTGACCCTGTAAAAGGCAAACATTGGAGGCAGCATCACCAAAAATTATAGGGGTCCAGATTTGACTATGATACACCTCTGTACAAAACTTAAATGAAATCTGTCACAAAATGAGGCCAGTAGAGCGCACACAAGCAGACTCTCTAAAATCAACCTTTTTGTGTATAGTGACAGAACAAGCGAGGGCACTACCACCAAAAGTTATAGGCAGCTTAGATTTTCTAATGATGCACCTCCGTACCAAATTTGAATAAAATCTGTCAAGAAACGCCACCAGTACTGCGCAGACAAGGGTGACACAGCGGATGAAGAGGCTAAACACTGCTGAATCCATAGTACATGTATCCTATGGTACTATGTAGCAGGGGATACAGTCACAGAAATAGAAGACGTAGAAAGCTCATGCGGACTCAAAAACATAGCCAGCGTTCGTACGGGATCACATGATATCCACCATCTTGGTTAGTCCTCTGTTTATGTCCGCCCACTGTATTTTCGACCAGCTAGAATTTCCTGCATTTTTACTGCTTTCTGAGCTCTGTGTTGTTTTTACGGCATATAACTCTACCAGTCGTTAAGAGAATGGATGCAGGAAGGCTTCTACAGGTTAGTGGATTTTATTTAATGCAGTCTTGAAACATTATAAGGGTATAAAGAGACTGTCAATGACGGTGTTCTGGGTAGCCCGTATTTGTAGTTGTAGTCCCATCTGTTCATTTTGATGTTTTATTTTAATGGAACAACAGTAGTGTATGTTCAAATTCCTACCTGGAAAGCCTAGATTAACGTAAAGCTTTTTTTATTTGGTATTTGCAACTTGTGCTTTTGTCTAACAATTATTATAATGAAATTGGATCTAGTCAAGACATGGTGGTGTAGTCTACACCGTGTAACTTTCTAGATGTCTTAACAGTTACTTCTCTTTTTCATTTTTGTTTGAATTTCCAAATTTTTTTGAATACTACTTTTTCTTGTCAAAGAGATTATTTACATGACAGCTGGATAAGTTTTACTTAGGCCTATACCATATTTTTTTCAGGAAATTGATTGCAATTCTTACTCTTGAGTCTTGTCACAGTTTCCAGTACAGAAAACTTTGAGACCGGCCTTGATAACCTTTGGTGCAATAGACATTTCCATATTACCTGACATCCACGCATACCGCAAGCCGCTAAAGTTATGAATAGCTACAGTGCACGAACTATTGGTTTTTTTTTCCGCAAGGACCGGGAGACTACAGGACTACCTCACCCCCGTATATCAGATGATGATGATGATTAGAAATTAGTTTGACCTATGGTATTTACTGTTACGACTTACAAGGTAGGCTATGACCTATCAACATGGATTTTTTTCTTTCCAATTCTAGATTTCCAAGAGGACATCATTCTTCTGAAGGAATTCCCAGCGAACATGATAAGAGATTGTTTTATGCCCAGCCAGTATTCAAGTTTATGTTCCAACCACTGTCTTTGTAGAGGAAAGCAGAGAAAAGCTTCGATTCTACTGGGCAGGCAATTCAACTGTGATGATTCAGGCATTTTCTTGTCCTTGTCGTCAGAAGCTTCACCACAAAGATGCTTTCTCATATACTGATTTAAAGATTGATGCATCTGATCCATTTGAGTATGATGCAATATGTTTTGTTATTTATCACTATGGATGTGCATTCTGTTTACTTTTTGTGCTCATTTGATACTTTGCATTATGCTCATGCAACACAACTTGGTCACTGAAATGATATTCCAGTTTGTGCCTATTTCCTTAACTTGCCTTAATTTGCCATTTTCAGAGATTATATTGTAAATACATATATATGTATATGTATATTTTGTACTTAAGTGTTGTACAGTTGCAACAGTTTTGTACTTAAGTATTGTACAGTTGCAATAGTGGAAGATTGATAAATGCATGAGTGGTGCTCATCTCAGCTTGATGTAATATAGCATGATGCAATATACTGTCTTTAAGAAAATCCTTGCTTTCACAGCTGAGTGTCAATTCAATTCAATTCAATTCAAATAAAACATTTATTTTCTTCCATGTCATTACATTTTTCGTAAACATAAATTCATACATAAATCAATTTGTTATAAAAAATATATAAATATGTACATATTGGGTTTAAGGAAGAAGGCGTATACCCTAAAAGCTGAGGCTTGTGGCGGGATACGCCTGTAGACATAAATACAATACAATAAACAATACAAAGGAAAAAAGGGCAGAGAAAAGAAAAGGAAAGGGAACAAGAGAGGGAGACGTGAGCGGGGAGGCGGGCATGAATTACTAAATAAAATAGAATGCTCAACAAAATATCAGTGGGGGCAAACATAAATGCCGCAACAACAATTTGTCATGGTTCATGTTTTCATGTTTAAAGTCAAAAGGAGACATAAGACGGGAAATATTTATTTATAAAACGACAGAAGCAATTTTTTCATTTTATACTTAAAGCTGGTTGTCGACAAAGATTTTTTATGTAATCCGGAATTTTGTTCCATATTTTGGGGCCAGTATAACGAATATTGTGTTGGAAGATTATTTTTCTGTGTTTGGGAATGAATATTTGATTATTTGAGCGGGTATCAAAATGATGTATGTTGGAAACATGTGTAAATAAATCACGAAATTTTGGTGGAATTTGAGAATTTAAACACCTGTAGAGAAAATGACATTGTTGAAGTTTGTTGATGTCTTCTAATTTCAACAATTTTAGGGAATGAAACAAATTCGTGGTATTTGCTAGTGGTATATTGTCGTCTGGAGAAATTATACGTACAATTTTATTTTGAAGGGAACATAATTTTTTAAGATGGGTTTGATATGTGTTAGCCCAGACTAAATTGCAGTAATAAAAATATGGCAGGATTAAAGAGCAATACAATGTACGCAATACAGTTTTAGGCAAGTAAAAACTTAGGCGATATATTATTCCAATATTTTTTGCAACTTTGTTCTCAATTTCATTTATGTGATGTATCCATGTTAAATTACTATCAATGATAACGCCAAGAAACCTAGTATTTTCAACTCTGGGAATAATTTGGTTGTTAAGCTTCACCACTACATGATTAAGATCAATACGCCTTGTGGAGTTACGGAATATAATATAATTGCATTTCTTATAGTTAATGGTAAGCTTGTTCGCACAAAACCATTTACAAACATTTGTTAGTTCAGTATTTACAGTTTCACATAAGTGATAAAGATTTTTATCAGAATAAACAATATTGGTATCGTCGGCATACATAATAAAGGAAAGGAGATTTGACGAACGATAAATGTCATTAATAAATAAAATAAATAAAAGTGGACCAAGTAATGACCCTTGTGGTACTCCACATTCAGTTGTCCTAAGTTCAGACTGAACGGAGTTATATATGGTGCATTGTTTACGATTTGAGAGGTAACTAGAAAAAAGGTCAAGGGCAGTTCCACGAATACCATAGTTATTTAGTTTTGATAAAAGTATATTATGATTAATAGTGTCAAACGCTTTTGACAAGTCAATAAATATCCCTATTGCAAGTGAGTCGTGCTCAAAGGAGTCAATTACGGTATTTGTTAATTCAAGAAGAGCTAGTTCTGTTGAGTGGTCACTACGAAATCCATATTGAGATTCAAAAAGACACTTGTTATTTTCAAGAAAACTATAAGCCCTTTTATAAATGATCTTTTCCAATATTTTAGAAAAAACAGAAAGCACTGATATGGGCCTATAATTACCAACTTGCTCTTTGTCACCAGTTTTAAAAATTGGAGAAACTCGCGCCATTTTCATTTTGTCAGGAAATACCCCAGAGGTTAACGATAAATTGAATATATGACATAAAGGTTCGCTTATCAATTCGATTACAAGTTTAACAATCTTGGGTGAGCATTCATCAAGACCTGGGGCTTTATTGTTATCGAAACGCATGACAATGTTACAAATTTCACGTTGGCTTACCGGATTTAAAAACAAAGATTTTGAATTTGGTTCAGATAGATAAGTTCTGAAATCTGTATCATTTTGAGGAGTGATATTAGCTAACTTTGGACCTATTTCAACGAAAAAGTTATTAAAAGTATTTGCTATTTGGAACGGGTCTGTCGACCGACCTTCAACACAAACTATGGTGTTGGAGGTTGATTTTCTTCTTTTATTTAATATTGATTTGATCATTTGCCATGTACGGTTTATATTATTTTTATATTCTTCAAATTTGGATTTATAATAATGTTTTTTAGCCTGCCGTTTCAAATAGTTCACTTCTTTAAGAGAATCCTTGTATAGAATTTCATTTCTAACTGTTGGTTTATGGATATATTTTTTATATAGATTGTTTTTATGTCGAATAGATTGAAGCAAACCATCGGTCATCCAGCATTTCAGTTTAATTTTCTTACTGGGTGTTTTTTTAATGGAAAATTGTTATTATACAATGTAGTAAATTGAGTTATGAATATGTCGTATGATTGATTAGCATCCTGCATATTAAAGATTTCTTCCCAATTTGAATTTTCGATTTGATTTTTAAATTTCGTAATATTTTGTGTTGTAAAAGATCTACGGAGTACGTTATTATTTGCCGATTTAGTTTTATTAACATTCATGTAAGTTACATGAAATATTGGCAAGTGATCTGACACGTCAGAGTATATCACTCCACCTTTAGTATCTAAGTCAAATTGATTTGTCAGAAAATTATCTAAAAGGGTGGCACTTGTCTTATTAATTCTTGTGGGCCTGTGAATTATAGGAAGAAAAAAATTGCTGAAAAGACAGTTCACAAAGTTCTTGGATTGAGAATTAGAGTTGTGTTTTAAAATATCTATGTTTAAGTCACCCGTCAAAAACACCCTTTTGTTTTCCCTGGAAAGACGGATCAAAAGGCTATCAAACTCCTCAATAAATGAATTAACGTCCAACGATGGGGCTCTATACAAGGTTCCTACAATTATATTTTTCCCTGAGCACTGTTCCAGTTCGATGAATAAAGAATCGCATGTTGCTTCGCTTAAATTAAGGTCAGTGCGTACTAAGAAATTAAAAGAATCATGGATATACATTCCAACTCCACCACCTCTGGAATATTTCCTATTATTGCAAACGAACGAGTAGTTAGGCATATAAACAAGAGGACTTTCGAATCTTAGCCAGGTTTCGGATATGGCAATAATATCAAATGTAAATTTCAAAGAGTTAAGACAGCTTGAAATGTCATCAAAAGAATTCAAAAGACTTCTTGCATTAAAGTGAATGCTTGAAAATTTACCGCCGCTCGGAACACCAAAATTTTCAAAGTTTGTATTAAATTCTTCATAACAATAGTACCGAGAGTCATTTGAACTCTCAGTATAGAACTGGAAGTCTGGGTCAACATCGTCATTTGGGACAATGCTTTCATGTGCTAAAAAAGGATCAAAATGTAAATGAGAAATTCTATCAAAATTGTCTTCTAAGGGTTCATCAGCCGATATTACATCATCGAGCTCGTTATCATTCAACTGGTTGAAAGGAAATAAGTGTTCAAGACAGTGTTTACAACAAGAAAAATATTCGTTCCAGTCATGGTTCCGACACATTTGCTTACACATGTAACAATATATTCGATTATGTAGTAGGTCACTAAATTCTTGTATAGGTTCACTCGTCATCAAAGTAAAAATTCGTCGCTTTATCATGTAGGAATTTCAATCCAGACTGATACCTAATTTGACAAATGTCATTAAAGTATAATAGGTTACATGTTATGTGCATTGTAGTTTTGGCTATGGGAAAGATAACAAAACCTGTGCAAATTGTTGTTGCAAATTGAGTAAGTACAAACAAAATAAATACATACTGAACGTCAATTACATGTCGTTTGGTATACACGGTAGAGTCAAGCCCACAAAAAAGTTGGAGAAAGAAAATAAAGTTGGCAGAAAAGAAAAAATGTGAAGAAGAAATTGCCCTTGTAATTAAGCTAATTTTGTACAAAATTATAAACATCATGGGTATAAAACCGATATAAAAATCCATCATATATCCACTATAAGGAGCCAATTTTAAGACAAATAATAATTAAGTGGATGCGTCTGCATCAATACATAATATTATTCAAAATAAATTGCTTTAAATGCTATCATATCTCTTTTCTTTATACACATTTGGTGAATAAAAATTAATACCATAAATCAATTAAGAGACAGTAAAGAGAGCATAAGCAATGACCTTATATGGTACATGTTATATCTTTCATTGATTATCAGTAATACAAGACATTGTATACATGCATATGATAAAAGTATCATAATTATAGGGCAGGGCCCACGCTCTCTGTTACTGATCTTTTGTATATATATATATACTGTGCATTATCGGACCTAACTGAATGAAGGTTAGATTGAAAATACTTCAATTCAAAATTACAAGTAGGCAACTGACAGCATGACTGGTATTGATATCATGAATTACAAGAATGCACCTACTATAGCAACAGACTATAGAAATTATGTTGTTAATAAATTGCATGAGGTCAAGTGTTCAACATGTTCAATGCAAGGAATATTCGGACGCCAACGTCAGTAACATAGCAAAAAATAAAAAGATTCAATATTGGGATCAAATTTTTAGGCACTTGCTAAAAGGTAGACCTACTGAAGTGAAGTAAATGAAAGAAATTGGGTTTTTCATTCATGTGTATAAAATAGGTTGGTTAAAAGCAAGACTCATAGAATGTTGAATAATTATGATAGTCTAATAAGCAAAGCCAATGAGATATGGCTTAGCTTTTAAATAAAAGAATCTCAATTTGATACACATGCCTGAAAGCGTGGACCTACCATGTTCAAATGAAAACAAATACTATTTACAACTAACGTCAGTGTGAGTCAATAGTGATGTGTATAATAACTTTTTAAAAAATCAACAGCAAGGTCTATTGTGTAACGGATGTAGATTTACCAAGCAAAATGTTGTATCAAAACTTACAAGATACACGAGTGATACATAATCATCATAAGTTAGTGTCAACATCCAAAATAGACCTGGCCACTGCTGGCAGGGGGGGGGGGGGGGGGGGTGTCTGAGTCTAAGGTATATTGATATATATTTTAAAATGACTACATATAGAAATACAGTCAACTTTGAGCTTGTTTCACTTACTTGATTTATATCTTTGCTTATTTAAAGGGTATGCAGGAATAGTTTTCTCACTATATAGGTTCATGGTTTTACTCTGTTAAAGTTATTATACATAGGGTTATTGAAAAATAAAACAAAGGTGTATTCATTGGGGAAGACTGACTCAACTCCTGCAATTAGAAAGTCATCACCTTTGACAACCCCATAGATGTGGCAGATCAAGAATCCAACGAATAAATGCAATTCTAACATGTCTAATAGCTTGAGGTTTGTAACAACCACACTATCATGCATACCATGGTTCAAATATTTTGGTTTAATCAATAAGTTATGCCATAGGACAGTATACATTTTCTGTGTTCAGATATTTAGTTTACATAATATCCTATGATATGAAAAGACTCATCAAAATATAGGCCAAATTTTCGAAAATTATCACTTGATAAGCTCGGATGAGAGACTTAGATTGATGACAAAGGGCATTCCAAGAGCACCAAATGCAGTACTGGTATTAAAAATAACGCAAAAAGCACTTATTATGAACCATAGGTATGTGAAGTTGGGATTCATATTAATTGGCAAAGAGTCATGACAGAGCAAAGAAAATACCACCATGGTATAGTTTATGTTTTGTAAGAATGGTAATATTTCATACATTCTTTGTAAAGAGTCAAACGGAATATAAAAGTAGAGTAAAATACGTTAATCGGAGAGAAAGCATGACTTCTCACCAGTTGCTACTATAAAGCATAGACAATAGCCATCATGGAATATTTTTGTACTGTAACTTATTGTTTATACATTTGTAGATGGACTGCACAACGGCATAATGGTGAGTAAAATGCAGTAGTGATTGAAGGCATAGATTTCTCACCAGTTTCATGGAGTTTACTCTGTGTATATGTCCCACGGAGCTGCGGCTTTACCCTTGTCCCGTGTTTCTAGTTGAAGCTTTGTACCGATGAGGCGAACTCTGGTAGATTTACCCTTGTCTTTGCGTAGTGAATAAGCCAATTTCTCAAGTTGAAATCGCTTGGCCTTGAGATGTGGGGGGAGATCCGTGCGGATAGTGAAACCAGGACGAGAATTTTTGTCGCGAACCTTGCTCTCGAAAGCTTGTAGGACTTCGTCGCGGTCAAACATTGATCCAAACCTAGCAATTATCGGGTCCGGTGTCATGATCAGGACATCACTGATGATGTCCTGATGGGATGTAGATTCCCAAGTCAATTTTTTTTTTCTTCTTAAAAGTACTCCATGTCTCATGAAGTGTCGCAAGTGCAGAATTTATTTCATTATCACATGTCACACCAGAATATTTCAACTGCCAATAAATCATTACCATTCTACTTTGCTGCGGTATGAGTTGCCCAGAAAAATGGAAAGTGATAGGTGTGATACATGTGTGAGTGGTACTTATTAAGTAAAATTTGCAGCAGCATGTTGCACAGTTTACTCCTGTAATAGGTTTTTATGTATGAGCTGTGATTCTATTTTGATATGCTCTAGTTTACTTGCCTTTGTTGTGCCTTTTCCCAATTTTATGCCAATTATTTCCAGTGCAGTTTTATTAAGACACGGTTGAAGAAACATAACACTGTGGAGAATGTAAACTACACTGTTATTTTTTTCTCTTGTATGAGTTAGTGTGAAAACATAAAGTATTCATCACGGATATTGAAGAACGATCACCATTAGAATTTAAAAGGAGTTCTGAATTTTTCAATATAAGCCTGTCGACAAATGCACCTGTTTGTTTGAAAATATGAATAGCTTGTGCTAAGTTTGTTTAGCAAGAAATGTTTTGTGCATTGGCATAACTCACAAAATACAAAGGAAAAAAAATCTTGAACTTGACTAGAAAAATATTCTGACAAAATTATGAAATGCATGTACATGTAACGTGTCTTGTAAGTTTTTGTTGCATTTTTATGCTATTGGGCTTATATGATGATAATATAGCAATTGACTCCATTGGGGTCGTATGCAGAATTTTTTTTTTTTTTTTTGGGGGGGGGGGGGGGGGGGCAAGACATGTAAAAATTTTCGAAAAAGCCCAAGTGCTAGGGAGCAAAGCCACCGAGCTGGTCACGAGAGCTTTTTTGCATTTTTCAAAAATTCTGGGGTCCCCCCCCCCCTGCGTACGGCCATGGACTCCATGTAATATACGTACTGAGTAGGGAAAAAATATTTCTGTACAGGGCCTTTTTTCCTACTTCTGTTCAATTCATACAGAATTACATTTTGTATTGAACCTAATGACAATTTTATGGGGACTCTTTTGCAACTTACAAGGGCTATTTTTTACATTTGGGGGGCAATTCATCTGTAGCCCTCCAGTAATTTTTCCCTTACTAATTCCCGACTAAGTAATTAATTGGAGGTTCATAGCATTTTCCCTAATTTATTACTTGTTACTTGCCAATGTGTTTGCCAGTTTCTACATCACCATTTTCACATTATTGCTGTTACTGATAATGTGAATCTCAATTTTTCTTGGAGGAAAGAATAAACATTGAACGTTACTTAATTGAAATAATCTGTAGCCTGTTAAATTTTATTTGGGTGGCATAGTTTCGCAAATTCTCTTCACATATTATATCTTTTGTCCTTTTGGTTGTTTGTATGTGTTTTTGACTGTTTGTTTGTTGTTGTTTTTTGTGAAGTGCGCTGAAATATATGAAGTTGATTGAGTAAATGTTTGTTTAAGCATTTGTGTAATGAAGAATGACATCGTGTGTGTGAGTTTATATGTGGTGTTGGGAGGACTGAGCATGTGAATGATATTACATGTGCACCTGTGCATGTACTGTGATTGTGTGAAAGTGACTCATAAGTCCCCCCCCCCCTCCCCTGAGGGAAAAAAAAATCAAAGTTTAATCAACTTTTTAAATTTAGATTTTCAAAATCAGGGGGTATGAATGAATTTGGACGAATTATGATTAGGATGTTCATTGAATTACATGTACAAATCACATCCCTCCAGCTCAGTTTTTAAAAATGAAAAAATAAAATAAATAAAATAAAACAATACTTCATTCCACGTATTTCTTTTTTATTTTATGAGAAGCTCCCTCCCCAAATATTAAAAAATCAAATTAGATAAGGAAATGTGTCTTGAAAGAGAACCAAAACTTTAAGAAAACTGACAAGAAAATTATAAAGAAACTAACTGTTAAAAAGAAACTTAGGTACTAAAATGGAGAATAACGTATTATCTTTAAAGAGTTAATTAGAAGCTTTCTTTATTCATCTTGGCAAAAAATAATAACTTATACTACCGGTGTGCAAGTACATAATGCACACGATCAATTGGCTTATGAATAGGTAGGCCAACCTCAGAATGTATGGCCTCTTTGGAGAAAATTTCAAAACAGAAATTGACAGTGTCATATACGGTCGAGTGGGCTTGCCGAAGAGACCGAGGACTAAGCAAGATGGCGGCGTGTGCACTCAAGCGAATCGCCCAGCGGGTCCGACGGCGATACCGCGGTGCGTGCTTTGTGAATGGGTATGCGCCTTCTACGTCTTCTATTTCTGTGGATACAGTATACCTTTCAAGGGTCTAGCAAAAATATGAGCCAATGAAGAGGCATAACTAGAAACTATCCCAAGGGCGATTTTATATCCAATAGTAAATTGAATATAAATTTGCCTGGAGGGAAAGTTACTCTTATGCCTCTGAATGCTCATAGTTTGCTAGAGCCAAGAAAGACATCATATATTTGTTTTATATCCCTCATGAGAGTCCCTCTATTACAAAGAAACATGAGAAGCCTGCATTGTTTTCTTGCTGTAGTCACGTTTTGATTCAAAGCTCCAGTGTAGAACTGGGACAGAAGCATGTCTAACACTGATAGATCTAACGTTAATGGGTTGGAAACACAGAAAGTCCGTACCTGACCCGTTTCTTTGCGTTTTTGTTGTCATTTCCTTCGTTGAATTTTAACTTCTCCAACATTTAACAGTATAAAATGGGGATAATTTGCAGCCATTTCACGGCGCTCACTGCAGGAAGCAGCCATTTTGTCGAATGAGCATGACGCGCTACCTATGTTGTAGCTCAGGGTAACCCGGCTATATACATGTATGTGCTGCGCTGCACAACATGCACACGCACTGCAAAATTGAAGAAATCTAGATATTGATCGCCAAAATATCGGTGCCTTCGCGGGGAGAAGGTGGATTCCGAAACGTACTATACCATGCCTAATAGTAGATGACCTCCCGCTCTCAAATATCTACAGTAAAACTATCCATTTTTCGCACTCTGTACAATCGTAATGCAAAAAACTATACATGAGGGATATAATATCTATTACAATGCAATAGTCTACTATCTAATAACTGCCTATCATTTGCATTGCACTTCTTCCAAAATGTTTGCTGAGGTAATGTATTTATTACCAGTACCTAATTAGAATAAAATGTTAGAAAAAAGAAATATTTGTTTTCCTACATAGTGTTTCAAGAAATAATACTTACTGATGGATCATGCATGTGTTTCTTTCCAAGTTCCTGCATGAAAAACAAGGAATACAATCATGATCAAATAGCAATCATTATATCCATCATAACTAGAATCTGTGCATTTAAATGGTGTATTGCACATCACGTGACAAAATACAATTCCCACTCTCTCCATGTAAATGAGCAAGTTTCCAAAGTGATGTCACTAGTCGTGAAAAGTAATACTATTTAGTGATATTATTTACAAATGCTATTCTCAGATGAAATCACACGCAAAGAGCACACTGTATTGTGATGTCGGGAATTTGTGGGCATCAGTCGTCTTGGGTGTGATGATGTCATCATGTTGGTAATTTGTGTATTCCCACTATGGAACTGCTGTCTGCATTTCTCATTTGTTTGAATTGAATTATGTCTAGGCTTTATGCATTTACTAAATATTTGTATACCGTTGCCAAATTATGAAATAATACTGAATATCTGTCAACAAGATCCATTTTTTGTTTTCATTTTAGAAGGCACATAAGTCAAGACAAAATAGGAATGAAATTCAACATCATTGTGTGGTCGCAGGCTTTCCAACATAGCAGTTTTACACATCCAGCCTAAAAAATGGGAAACTGTTTGCAAAAAGAAAGTACAATTGATATGAAAACCATATTCCACATTTCAATCTATGTCTAGATGAAGTAGACAAGATAATTTAAGAATTATTGACTCTATCAACCTCCTATCTGGGTATGAGAATACAAAGAAATGTACATGTATCTACAATTATCATTCATACATTATATGTTTGAATATACATGTATAGTAGATAAAACGTTGAATAAAAACATTTTATAAGACTATAGCCATTCTGGCTGTTTGACTATTCTACCAAGGGTACATAAAGTTCTATTTCTCTTACTTTCTGTACCCTGGCATTCTCCACTCTTCACTTCTGGTGCCTGAATAAATTGCATCATAATAGTTCTGGCAAAATGGGCTTTTTTTCTTATGTATTAGCAGAAATGAATAACTGCAATATTTTAAGCCACTTCGTCTACTTTTATATATTTTGTATGATAAATACATGCGCCTTTCCCTCTGAAAACAAAGACATTTAAAGATGTAGTGAAACTCATGTCCTAAAATTGAAGATACGCAGAGTGAGCGCTTCATTTCATCCATCAAACTTGCATGAAATCTACCCTTATTTACAGGCATTGCATGTGACCTACAATGGAATTTGCTGAGAGTAATAATATTTCTTTGTCTCAGGACAAAAGAATATCTTTCAATCTTAAGATCGCTTTTTAAACATTCAGTAATTTGTACATGTACAGATACGGTTAGACCACACTGATGATTTCCATTCCTGTTGGAGCATGTCAGAGAGTCTCAGTTTTAAAGCATTATCCACTGAGAACTATAACCATTACCCTGAGATAGCCAGATGTTCCTAAACCTGCATATTGAGAAGTACATATGTACAGGGGTATCTTCAATAAACTGAAACCAAAGTGATGTGAATGGCAAATCACTGTCTTCATGCATGCTCCTCCTGCTTCCCTTTCACTATCCTCAACCAAAAGCCAACCATTCTACACTTTACATACTGTAGTTCAATACCAGTTTCACTGTCCGTACACAATACAGTCTGGCGTACACTTATTTACATGTAAAATTGTCCTTAAAAACTTTCTATGAAAAACTTCAATTTGATTTATGCATTCAAAACCTCAGACTTCACTACCATACAATAATATAGGTAACAATAAGTGGTCAAATAAGTAGCACTGTGTATGAAGTGAAAGCTGTAATCTTTTTGCTTTCACCAATATACATGTACTATATAAGGCCTTCCTAGCCTATGTTACTTACAGACTGCTTGTTTTAAAGTTACCATTATAATTGAATCTAAGGCCAAGGTAAATAAAATCATCTACTACATCAATCACATTACCATCATAAGTAAAGGTTAGCATTCTTTTGATTTTCCCTTTGGAGAAAATAACAATTTTAGTCTTACTTGTGTTTACAGTAAACTGTCGTGTATTGCAACAATATGCCATGCCATTCAATGTTAATTGCAAATCTTCCTAACTTTCTAACAAAAATATACACTGTAGTGTCATCTGCATAAAAAAGGTAATGTATCTTTAAAAAAAATATCCACTTCTTCAGCGTTTAGATAGATATGAAGATCATTTGCCAAGAAACCCAGTCCTTTATAGAATGTCCCTATATGTTGCTGAAATTCATTCAAATACATGGTAAATAACAAGGGGGGGAGAGATTCTCTCCTGTATGTAACCCTATGTGTAGTATGTAAACAAATCTGAACATTTTCCATCGAATGCGACGCATGATTTTGCATATTTATAAATGCTTTTAATGATACAAAAAATCTTGCCATTCACTCTCAGCCTCAACATTTTCAGCCATAAGGATGTTTTGTCCATGAAAGACTATAACTCATGCATGACAGAGGGTTCACATGGTGTGGTTTGGTCCAAAAACTCATGCATGACAGAGGGTTCACACACATTGTGTGGTTTGGTCCTAAAACCTTTGATGCTAAGCCCTCAAAAATCATACCAAAAGACATGAGCAGAAGAGCTAATATTGTATAGATACTGTACCCATTTTGGTTACAGCAGGATTTGTTGTCAGATGCTGACATTTTTTAAAGGAAAATAAGCACTAAAATCCTGAAATTGGCAGTGTGATGAAAAGTTCAAAATTACTTTTTTATGAAAGCAAATTGGCAACTTTTCAACCTCTCAAGAAACTTTCTGTTGATTATATTCATTGAAAATACATAATATTTATAACAAAAATATAGCAATGAAAAAAAATACTGGTGTTTTCAACTGAGGAAGAAAAGCTGATGTAATGAAGGCATTCAATAATTCCTGTCATGATTGGGATATAGCTCTAGCAGCGTGTAGATTGGGACACAGTATGAATAGCTTACTTGAAGCTCTAGCAGCGTGTAGATCTGTATGTTGGCATCTTGTGCTTGTTGCTTGATCTCAGGAGTGATCTCTTTTGGTAGCATGCCAACGATAATCCTCAATGATGGACTGGAAGAAGCCTTTTCTAAGATGGCTGAAATTCTCTTGGTTGTATCACAAACCACAATGGAGATATCACCTACCAAGCAAAGTGTCAAAAGAATTATTTCTTCACTTAACCCTCACTGTACGGCTATTTCAAGCTCCTCTGTGACAGGGCGGGGGATGAATTTTTGCACAGACCTTGAGAATCGTACTTACAGAACACAAATCCATCGTTATTTTCATGTAAATGTCTATTTTTTATTTAATACTATAATTCATGCACATTATATGCGTAGATATTCATTTTACTTGATAATCAAGTAAATAAAGGCCTTGAAGAAAAAATTTAATGCAAGACCTTTCTAAACCTCAAAAACAATTCTTATGTATTCTATTGTTTTATTGAGTTTCTTATGCATTTCTTTGTTTTTCATCTTGAACCTTTTTATTGTTTTTTTTTTTAAAGTCTATTGCTTCAGAGTGTTATGTGAACCAATATTCAGTTAGAAAAGATGATAATTACAACTTAAAGAAGAAATTATAGATGATAAAAGAAAAAACAGGAAAAAATGCAATTTCCCTTTCATTTTGCACACAAAACTCGGAAATTCTCCGTTTTCAGGCTGACATGAGGTCACAAAAGGTCATGTGAGTCGTAACAGTATGACCAATTTTCGTAAACTTGGTGTCAAAAGATGCACAAGACTTGAAAGAAACTAGATGAATCCTCAAGCGTACACAGTCAAAATTTATGCCTCCACTTTTGCCAGTTCAGAAATATATCACTTTAATTATGGAAAATGTATTAGGATACATTTAGAGTACAAAACTGGAAATACCGGTTTTATTTAAATGATACTGTGTCAGCCATGTCTGGAGTTGATCCGTTGAATGGTTCTTAAGTTATCGTGAGAACGGGCAATTTTCACATATACAATAACATCTATGACCTTTGACCTTTGACACTGTGACCTCCAAATCTAATAAGATCATTGCCCCTCCTATATGCATACATGAGCCAAGTTTGAAGTTGATCCATCAAGTGGTTCTAAAGTTATCAAGCTTCAAATTATTAACCGGCCAAGTATAGCCAAGTAGAAGGTAATGGAAATTCAAGGAATTTCTTCCTACCAGCACTTTCTCTATATTTCTAGGTAATGAATATCAAAATTACTTCATAATAATAATAATAATATTCTGGATTTATATAGCGCCTAATACATCTCCAAGAGAGTCTCTAAGCGCTTTACAGAAATATTATTACCCCGGTCATCGGATTCAATGCTTGCCCGCATACAATGCATGCACCTTCTCCACTCCCTAGGGAGCATTCCAGCCAGGCGCCTTTTGCAGGCGCGCACAATGCTAAACAATCACAATGACTTTCGCATCCTACCGGGTACCCACTTAACACCTGGGTGGAGAGTGGCAAATGTAGATTCATATCTTGCCAAAGGACATTAGTGCCGCGCCGGGATTTGAACTCGGACCACAAGATCTACAGTCCGGTGACATATCCACTAGACCACGACACCTCTACTTCGTTAATTAGCTTGAGATAATAAGAGGGTTATTGATTTCATACCTTGGTTTATGATATAGGAGCAAACATCTGGTCCTAACGTATCATAGAGAGGAACAGTAATGAGGGAATATGTGATACAAGCTATCTCAAATAATCCCCACTGTAAGAAAAAAGAAAATAAAAGATATAACATAAAAGATTATTTATCTTTTTTTTTTACATAAATTATAAACAGGATATGCAATACATATATTCCTACTTGTCTTTTCAATGGCCTCACCACAATAGTTGAATGATTTCAAAGTTCAAAACACTTCAAAATGATTAAGTGTGCTCATCAAATTTAAACAAAATCCTTCAGCTATTACGTTATTATTATGGAAGAGATAATTCCTATCAATACACCAGTCACAGAATTTCGTTCTTCTCTATCATAGTTGTACATTTATACATTTATGGAAGAATTTACATTTGAATTTTAACATTTTGCAAAGGGAGTACTCACTTCTGTTGGATACTGTATGTGTAAACAAGGCTATACATGTACTTGTACGAGAATATAATATTACCTCAAGTCTGTTCTGTGCATATATTCCAACTAGGGTCTCTGCCTTTGGTTTGAGTCCCAGATGGATTAAACTGGACCCAATTTCCTTGGCTGATTCATAAACCTGCATACAAATATATCATTAAAAAAAAATAATACTCCAGTCAAAATCTATTTCAAATTATATAGTTGTGATGCTGACATTACGGTAAGTATTTAATCATTATACACACAAGTGTGTACATATTTATCCTTCTTTTTCTCTCCCCTCATGCCCCCCCCCCCCCCCCCTTCTTCCCTGCCACTCTAGAATTTTTTTATACTAGCCCTGGGTCTCTTCTATCAAATGCTATCTAAAAATCTCAAAACATTCTACACTTGAGGAAACAAACACACTTGTGAATGAGTACCAAATTTGAGCTTGACAAGAATTGGTTTATGTTCTGCTTGGTATCAGCTGGACTGAGAGTACTTGTAAACTCTGAAGGCTTAGAAATGTTCATATTCTGATGGCTTTTATACAACAATTTATAAATCAATATCCATGGCTGTGTGTATGTTCTGACATATTTCATTAACATGTCAAGCTTGAGTGAGGATTTTAATATTAGGTTTCCCGGTCAATTTCATAGTTTTTCCATTCCAATTCATGAACATGCAATCAATTACACACAACGCATGCCTGCGAAAATATTCGGGCTTTCAAATTCAGAATCCGATCAATCAATTTCATTTATGGGTGCTCTTATTTCTTTTCCGTAAAATCAAAATCACGCATGTGTGTTCATTTTCCAAATGCGAGCATTGTATTTCCTACTTGTGCATTCAAATTCATGCAGAATTCATGATGAGCTTGTTTGGGGCGTTCAATTTCATTTTCAGGTGATAAATTTCATTTTTTGTGCACTCAATTTAGTGGAGAAGATAAGATAGATATTTGAAGAAGGTTATGAGGGGGAGAGGGGGACGAGCATTGGTTGTTCTGATGACAAGCACATACATGTATACACAATATACACAATCATTCGCACCCCTGCACACATGAAAAAATCCCATTTTCATAGGCTACTGTGTAGTATGTTGACACTTTTCAAAGTTTCTATATTGCTCTGAATTTCCATTCCTTACAATGATATCATTTTTCTTACAAATAATTTCATGTTCATGTGTCATTAAAAAAAAATTACATGATAAGGCTCAGTCAGCAGTGCATCCATCCAAACAAAATAAAGATATTTCTAACTTATATTCATAAAAAAGACAACACTCAAACACTCCAATTCTTGCCAAACAATGCATCAATTCAAAGACCAAGTGACAAACAACAAGATCTCACATTCTCATATGGATGCTATTCTCATAAAGAAGCTAAAAGACAAGGCCGTACACAGGAATTTTTTCCGGGGGGGGGGGGAGAATATATTATTTTATATTTGAGGGAACACACAAGTGAGGGAATGAAGCGACCGAGCAGTGGCTTTTACATCATTAGAATTGAAGTTGAACAATCTGGTGCACATTTTGGGTGGAACTGGGGGAGATAAAAGGAGATAATAATAATATGGTCCATTTATATAGCGCAGCTACTATATGCATATACTCTACTGCGCTCTACAAAATATAGGTAAGGAAAAAAAATGAGGTTTAGAAAATTTCTGGGGGAGCAACTGCCCTCTGCCTCCCCCCCCCCCCCCCCCACGTGTGTACGGCCATGCAATAAGGTATGAATACATAACAAATAAGATTATTATTGTCCATGTTTCAACAGAAACATTTCTGCCATGATCATTTCAGATATTGGACTTAACCATGATAACATACAGGCTTAATGTCTTGATAATGAATCCCAATTTATTCAAAATTAAATGAAAAAAAACCCACATAGAATAAAACTGAATGCACTTATTTGGAACATGGTTGCCTTTTCACGAATATGAATGACCCAACATGACCAACAAGATTCCGTTGCCGGCTTGAAATGAATTTGAATGCTCAATGCTCAAAAAGCATGCTCCTATTTCAAATTTGAATGACGCAAATGAACAATTGATTGCTCAGTAAGTGAATTTGAATGTTCGGATTTGGAATTTGAATGCCGATTCAGTGCTGGGAGTGTGAAATGCGAGTAACTGAATGCTCAGAATATGAACTTGAATGACAAAATTATGAAACTGACCAGGAAAACCTATACTTTATTGATTTGAAATATTACTTTTAGGTAATTTCTTACCATTACAGCAAGCATACTTTGTATATCAGAGCAAGGCCATACACAGGAATTTTTTCCCAGGGGGGGCAAGAATATATTCAATATCTGAGTGATCACGCAAGCGAGGGAGCGAAGTGACTAAGTGGGAGCTTTTGCAATTTTAGAATTGAAATTGAATGATTTGGTGCACATTTTGGGTTGAATCTTGGGAAATTCTCAATAAAAAGGTAAAGAAAAATCTTAAAAAGTGAGGTTTTGAAAATTTCAAGGGGGCAAATGCCGTCTGCCCCCCCCCCCATGTGCGTACCACCATGTAGCAGAGCAAGAATATCAGCATGCAATCATGCAGACCAAGCAACATCAACCAATCATCAGTTAGTCAGTCAATCAATTAATACTCAATAGGTCAATCAATCAATTAATCCATCAATCAGAAAAACAACCAACCAATCATGCACTCATTCAATCCCAAAGGCAAGTGAGTTGAAACAAATGAATAACTGAAATCTGCTATGAAAGTTTCATGACCATTCCTGTTCACTTCAATGATAAAATACAATGAAACATGGTTTTGTCATGTCTTTCTCCCACCTGCCAAAGAAAACAACAGGCTAAAAATTAACAAAATATCAAGTCTCTTCCCTAAAAGAATATTCAAATTTTAGTCACATTCATGAAACTTACACATTTGAATTGCAGATTGCAGTCTTTCAATCGTATCAACTCACTTGTCATGTTGAGTGAATGAGTGTATGATTTGTTAGCTGCTTTTCTGATTGATGGAAAGACTGAGTGACCTTTTAATGAATGACTGACTGATTGAATGATTGACTGATCTTTCTGTATAACCATGCGTGCTGATATTATTTCTAAGACATCCAAATTTTGCCTGATTATATTTTTTAAAACTTACCAAAAATTAACATTACGAAACAATCAATAAACTATGCAATTGCTCATAAGTGTGACACGTAAATAAACATAAACTCAACATAGGATATCCATTCATAAATTGGCAGCAAGCTCTAAGATATAATAGAATTTCTAAGCCTCCACAGTTAACACTACCGTTAGCTTCGCTGATAGCAACCAACACAAATACCCATTCTTGTCAAGCCCGATGTTTGCACCCTTTCACAAAAGTATTGTTGCTCGCTCAAGCGTAAAATCTTTTTGAGATTTTTTGGTGGGATTCAATAGAAGAGTTTTTGGGCTATCCATCAGTATGAAATTTTCCTGAAAATATTTTGAAATTTTTAGTTTTGGAGACTTTTTTCCCAACTGTAAACTTTTGGGAGGATGCAGTGTATCTCTCTCTCCCCCTCTCCCTCAACTTTTTTCCTTTAAGGACGTTCCACAGTTATGTTTCTGTGTATCCCTACTGCGCAGGTTAAAATGTCACGTGCACAGCTGATTGATCAGCTGTGCGGGTCAGCTGATCATTGCTCGCAGTGCAATGATGCAACACCGAGCCTGGCGAGCTGGCCGGCCTGGAGCGCAGCAGCTAGCTGTCGCTGGTTTTGGTTTACAAAATTGACTAGATTTACATTCATCATGTTAATATGGTAACAATTACCTTCGATTGTAAAGCCTGTCTAAAGTTTTAGTAAAGATTCACAGGGCTCTCACTTCACTTTTTTTTCCCTTGGTTGCCAGCCAGGCAACCAATACAATTTGTTAGGTTGCCTAATGGCAAATTATGTGGTCACAGTTATTATATTCAAATAACAATAGCATTGTGTAATGAAATTTAATGTGAATATTGCTTGCGATTTGCAATTCGTGTGCTTTCTTTAGTGGGAAAACCCCTCTTTTGGAGGCCCTACTCTCAGAAAACTGAATACTGCATACCTGAGGGGATATTTTTACCTATTTCTGCAGGCATTATTCCTGTCTTTAATTGAGAAGTCCAATGAAAAGTGTTTATATAATCTCAGGAAAACCTGGACTGGGCGTCTGCACTATAGACTAATTAATGGGGAGATATTCCTTAAACCTGTTAGTAATGAACAAACACTAGTACTTGCCTACTTGGGCAACATTACTAATCTTGTTGCTCTGTCTTGAAAGCCTTTGGCAAGCTTTCCGGTTGTCAACAACAACCAATGATTGAAAGGTATGCATAAAATTTGAATATGTTAGTAAACAGGTCTATTAACTACAAAAATAACTTGGAATCAAGTTTGCATACACTACTTGTTGCTATGTCAGTCAAGCCTATGACAAGCATTCATGGTGTCAAGAACCGCCTTTGTTTTAAAAGGTATATATAAAATGCATGTGTGAAATTAGTTCCCATGACTGACAGCTTACCTCAGCACCACGTCATGTCATCATTATAACAATTGGTAAAAAGACTAATGTCAGACTAACTGATTTCAGTGTAGGACTATTTAGGGACCAATTCTTTCTCATGCAATACTAATTATTTCCAGGATTACACAAATAAAACATAATTTGATTGACTAATTAATATCAGTCAGTTTAAGAACAAAAAATGACTAATTATTAGTCAAATAAGACATAGCGAATGACTAATCTTTTTAGTCATTTGACCAACTTTCGTTTTCAGTGTAGATTCTCAGCCTTTTGCATGTTTTTTGCGCATTTTATGGTTTTCAAGCAGATTCGCAACTATTAGGGTGACGATAGTTCAAAAACAAGCACATGGACCCCACTTTTTTAATGTTTTAATCTCTTCAGTATACTTTCCTCTACAATTCTAGAGAGAAAGACGAATATGACATGGGTTTTGAATGTTTGGGACCATAAAATTGAATCGGCCGTATTTTGGATTAGATTCTCAGCCTTTTGCATGTTTTTGGCGCGTTTATGTGGTTTTCAAGCCAATTCGCAACTATTGGGGCGACGATAGTTCAAAAACAAGCACATGGACCCCACTCTTTTAATGTTTTAATCTCTTCAGTATAGACCAATTTCACCACCGGTTTATGTATTTAGCCCTTTATCGGTGACGCCATTGCTGCGGTGGGCAAGCGCGCTGACTGCGATTGGCTCTATGTACAAAATGAATGTAAGATATGAGATACGCCCCGATATTGTTCCATTTACTTTATTCTAGATCAATCAAATAAAGCATGGATACATGGGTAGATGAGGTAAGACAATGGTCATATCTGACGGATGAATGTATGATGTGTTTTTGTACTTTCAATGGCTTTTCAACTTAGTTTTTTCAGTAAAAGTTCGATTGCAGCATAGAAGCCGTAGTAAACGGGAGCCCTAAATCTTACCCTGTTTACAAAGTCATGTTTTCACTCATTAAATTTTACGCCAAAGTACATAATGATAAAGTTTCTTGACTTTAAAGTCCTTTCTGTTGATGTTTTTACCCACTGGCGACGAATTCCTTCACATTGCTTACGTAAACCTGTGTAGGGAGTACGGCTTCTCACACAAACAGGCTTCATGAGTCTAAAGCGAGTGAATTTCGCACTCAGTTAGCTTCGAATTTTTAAACTTTCTCTAATTCTTGTGGTATTTGAGCACCGCACAGCTGCGACCTGAACTTCCCTGATAATTTCTCATTGCAAATATTAAAATGAATCTGCATATACTGGTCAAAATAGACAAAAATCGAACGAATGTACATAATGCGCCATTGACTTGTGTACTATAAAAGTTGGAGCGCCCACCGCAGTATGTCGAACTGTGTCGAACAGTCTGCTGCCCTCTTGCGTTGTGAAATTGGTCTATACTTTCCTCTACAATTCTAGAGAGAAAGATGAATATGAAATGGGTTTTGAATGTTTGGGACCATAAAATTGAATCGGCCGTATTTTGGATTAGATTCTCAGTATTTTTGGCACATTTTTGTGGTTTTCAAGCCGATTCGCAGCCATTAGGGCGCCGACAGCTTGAAAACGAGCACATGAGCCCCCCTTTTTTTTAATGTGTTTACCCCTTTAGTAGGGACTCTACAACTTTGCAAATTTTCATGAAAATGACATGGATTTTGAATAAAGTGCAGCTTAAACTGTCCTTTCTATTTTTCGTATAGATTCCAAGCCTCTAAGATTATGTTTTTGTCCTTTTTGGCACCATTTTCGCCACATGAGGGCGCTGCTAGTTTAAAGAGAAGTACAGATGGCCTAGTTTAAACAGTCTTTCCATGTTTGTCATACATTTCGCTACAAATCTGGAAAGTTTGATGAAGTTTAATAGGACTTTGACAGAGTAAAAGTGATTTATACTCGTTTGTCGAAATCGTGAGCTCTAATAGAGGCCTAAATCTCTTGATTGCGTCATTTTGTCTGCCATCAAATTATGGCAACGTCAAAGTCCCGTAGAAAAAAAATAAGCACATGAACCTATATTATTTTTTGCATTTTTGGCCTACATAGGTACCAAAGTAACTCTATACAAAATTTGGAGAAAATGACATGGATTTCATTTTAACTGTGGAACGTCTTTAAATGCATGTATTTCCTTCTTTTCCTCTCCCTCTTTCTCATCCTCTGACTCTGCCTGTCCCTCCCCCTTTCCTCCTTTCTCTCTTCCCTTCCTTCTCTTTCCTTCCCTTCTTTCTTTCTCTCTTTCTTATTCCTTCCTCATCCCCTCCTTCCCACTCCTCCTTAATATTTGTTTTAATGTAACCTGCCGGCTAACCCAATGGGTTGCTGGGCCTGGTTTTATGTTATGTTATGTTCCACATGATCTTTAATAAAGACATGATATACCACCTGCTACCTTTCTCTCCCTGCTAGTATAATCCTGTTCCTTCCTCTCTCCCACCCATTCCTAACTTGGCACGCAACTCCCCTAAACAAACAAAGATTTCATAGTACCCTAAAATGTATGACCTGATAGACTGAAGTACACAAACTTGGGATAAATAAAACCATGCTTGACAGAAAACATCAGAGGCAAATAAGAATTCCTGCAAATCAAATTTGCATGGCAAAATGGTATCACACTAATCAAGCTGATTATAAGTATGATAGCGCATCATTTAACAAACCAGTTACTTTTGATTTGACTACTGAACAACCAAAAGAGGTGAACAAAGTCTATGAATAGCAGATAGTACAGAATGTCACCCAGAAACATTGATAATATTAACATGATATCTTGTCATATTGGTAGGATATCTTACTGTGCAACAAAGTGTCATTGTTTCTTGATAACTAGAATTCAAGTACAATGTAGCCATATGCCTACACCTTCACAAGGTCAAATCTCTTTTGAAGAAACATTAGATTTGCTCAAGCAGTGAATAACAGACCTACAGGTGCACGTACTAAAGAAAACAAAAATGATGGATTTTAAACTCAGGAACTTTATAACAACATTTCTCAATACAGTATTAATTAATTAAGTGGGTATAATTTTAGATTACAGGAAATGTAATCAATTAATCAATTCATTAATTGATCAATTCACACACCCTAAACCCATACTCAGGACTTCATACTAGGGTTTTTTTTTTCCATGGCATCAAAGTTAGGATTCAGGATCTTGTACATGCATCGAACAATATGTTTAAATCTGAAAGTTCAGGGAATTCAGAAATAGATTTTTGCTGTCTCTGAAATCTGTTAGAGTCAGGCCCTTCTGTATTTGTCTTCCTACCTGATTGTAGCTCAGCCAATCCACAGAGCCTTTGTCTGTACATGATCCCATGCAATCAGCAGCACCTGTGATGATTGAGTAATCACATGTTCATTTGTAATATACCTGCATCAGAAATACTACATCCTTTATAAAGAGAAGCTTGAGTTCTGGGAAAGGTGTAAAATAATTTGTGAGCTTTCTCATTCTCTAAATGGCAGTTAAGAATAATATCACAGCAAAAAGTTCTCTAAAGGAAGTGTCACACTGTAGCCTATTGAGCCAATGTGTGCTCAACATATTCAAGAATTTGGGTGCACCTTGGCATAAGTTGAAATTCATTCGTGATACATTTGACGTATGTTGCATTCATTAGCTATTTGTAGGTGTTCGCAGAGATAAGCTGGAGCTGATAGCTGATTGTTTATTTTGGACATGTTCAAAATATTGAGCATGTGGCAACGTACTGATCAATACGCTATGTATACGTTAATAATTTGCTGTGTGAACATTTCACACGTTGTATATACATTTCTCATTGTTCCGCAGTTCATCCAAATACGTTCAGCCCACCTGAAATATTTGCCATAACAATTGCACAATGTATACACAGCGTTAGTGTAACAAATTGCTAATGAATGGCCAACAAATGCACAGCATATTTCAACCTACTTTTCAACTTTTACAATTCGTCCATCTGACTTGCTTGACGCTAGTCTACCGATAGAGTAACGAATGCGCACAGTACAGGTAGCGTTTCTTTAGGTCTGGGAGGTCACATCGGCCACCAGTAGCTCCTTCTTTTCTATTCAGCTGGCCGGCCGAGGTGGAGGACATGCGGAGACTTCAGATTCAATATCTTGTGGCTGTTCATTGGAATCATGAGGAATTGGAGGGGTGGGAGGTTTGGGAGACTCCAGGGCATCCTCATCAGAAGTGCTTAGAGATGATGATTTACTGGGAGGTGATGTAGATTCAGCCTCGGCTGCTCATGAAGTCTTGGCTGCCTGTTTGGCAGGTTTTCATGGGTGCTTCTTGGCAGATTGTTTCTTCCTTTTTTGCCATTAGAATGCTTTGGAGAACTGCTCTGGAGATGTTGACTGTTCAATTTATCTTCGTGAAGTATGGTTCAGCCAAGATACGTTTAACTTCTGCAGCACGCTATGCATACCTTGGTCATTTGCTAGTCATTTGTTTTGTACATGCACGCTATGCATGTCTTCTTCAGACGCTAGTCAGACGGTCAGCATACATTCCTCATTCATTGGGTATACCTCTGATACGCCCATTAGTTCGTTAAGAACTAGATTTTGGCAGAGAATTTGAGCGTATTTGAGCTTATTTCAACTTTTCAAATTTTGTGAAAAAAATTATGTGCTTAGCATTTTTAGCTCTTTTCGCTAATATGTGATAGGATCTTTCTCCATAAATATTATTGCTCTCCAAATGCTCCAATATTTGAAATATGATAAGAAAAGCTTAAGGCTGAACATTTATGCCACATTAGCATGTGGTCCCATATAATCACTTTGTGTGCAGTGCAAATGCCTTTTGTGGAAAGTGAATATTCCTTTCAATTTGATAATCCCCAAATCTTCATTTAACACAACTTTTTACGTACAACTAATCTTACATGTACTTTTCCAGTTACTATGAATGAGTGGCATAACATGCAGACCTGTATGATTAACTTACCATTCACTGATTTGCCTCTGAGGAATGCTTGGTAGACTGTTCTAGCATCTTCATGCATATACTCCACAAAATTCCTGTCTGGAGTAAGGGCTGAAACATGAACCCGTTCTTCTCCCTAAGAGAGAGAGAGAGAAAGAGAGGGGTACAGAAAGGGTGAGAGATAGAGAGAAGAAAATCTTTTTAAATGTCTGAAATTCTATCATGGCCACATATGTGTGCATTTGAGACACCTGCACACACCTGCACTACACAACAGTATGAGAATACACCAGACAGTGGCCTGTACTTACAGCGAAGGAGAAGAAGAGAGTCAGAGGTTTTCCTACTGATTGAAAATATATTTTATCGAAAAGCAAATACAACCAGGGGGTGTTTCATAAAGCTGTCCAAATAGTTATGCATATCTTTACGAACGACTTGAATATGAAGTGCCAAATGGGATGACAAAAGCTTTTCCTGACATTCAAACACAGTGTAACTGCACTTCCCATAACTTCAATTAAATTGCAGCAAAAAATATACTTCACAATAAAAATGTTAGATAAAAATAATGTAAATTTACATCTACATATTTCACCTTTAACCAATGCGATTTCAAATGAATGAGAATGCCATTTGGCTTGCCATATTCAAGTAGTCTGTAAAGTCATTCGTAACTTTATAAACATCTTTATGAAACATAAAGACATCTGACTAAAAAGACAGAACTATAAATGTTAAACTGAAGCATACTGATTGCTTATTAACCTCCTAAATACTGAATTCCTTCACTTCCAAAGGTTAGATATAGGGACCACTCAGCTTTTATTGGCCATGGGGTTAGCCTGATCAGTTATGCCTAGTTTACATTTGGCTTACAATTAGCATACAGAGCCCGTATCTTGCCCGTATCCCCAATCAGTGTAGCCTCCATGAGAAGGTAGAAGGCGGATCGCAAGATTTTCGTACGGATTCATGGGCTCCGTAGCCTCTACCATTTGTCTTGTTATTTGTAATCTGAAAAATCGAAAGCCCGTAGTCAGTCCGTAAACATGTCGTAAGTGGCAGTGCACAATTCTCGCACGGGTATCATAAGGAAGCCTTGAGCTGATCCTGCAGGCAACACATAATGCTTCTGTGGACTCGGACACTAAAAAAATGGCATGGCGGCTTCTCCATGCATCCTCTGCACAGGCCCCATACGATTTCCAGGGGAGGCGGGGGAGATTGCACAAGGGAACTGAAATCGCATGATTACCGTTTCAATCTCCAAGCAGTCTCTGTATGGATATACCACGGGTCCCCTGCCCCCGATGGTTAATACAGGAAATGGTACAATGCTCGCAGATGATGTAAACAAACACCATTGCCCATAGCCACCTACGATGCCCTACAAAATTGTAGACTAAAATTATCATACGGCACCCGCGGCAAATGTAAACTAAGCATTATGCATGATTACCTTTTCCAAATGACATCAAGACAAAGCACCATAAACAATGATTGAAGTAGGGATGATTTTTTTATACCCCAAACCTTGAGGGAAACCTATCTAAAATCTCCAATCTTTAAACCCTTGGTAAACATGGATGCATGGGATTATTCAAGGATTGCATCATCACCTCTGAATTTTCTTTTTCATGATTTTTGCCATTTAAGATACCTTTTATGACCAGCACGCATTAAATGCCTGAAGCTGGAAAAGTACCCTTTTCACATGTTTTCATTTCTAAGACACACGGATGATGTACAAGCCTCAATGAGACATTAGCCCGGGTCTTCAAGTAAATGTATGCTACACAACAGTCAATTTATGCACCGGGGAAAATTTTTTTTTTTTTTTTTTTCCAGGGCTATTTTTTTAGCCCAACTACCCCAAATTTTTACATTGTATTACAATTTATATTGGACCCTATGAGAATTTCAGGGCTCAGGGGCTCTGATGTACACGTACAAGCCTTAATGAGACCCCAACCCCCCCCCCCCCCCCCCCCCCCCCCCCCCCCCCCGGAATATTCAGCACTTACCTTATAATTTATTTATTCATTTATCTATTTCTGCATGGTTCATCATAAAATCTCTACCAGAACAAACAGGGGTAGTAAGCAGATTAAGAAAATTGCGATCTACGATTGTCAGTAATAAAGGTATGACAATATAAGCGTATGCTTGAGACACTGTGACCATCCAATATTATATATTTTCTTAAAGTCATAGAACAAAGAAAGTAATGTACAAACTATACTAGAACAGCGTACATTAGACAACAATCAACTACTCATAGCTAAAACATGTTACATTCAAAAGATATACTATAAAGACAAAGATATACTGCATAAGCTAATATTTTAGCGTATAGATTTTTTAGCGATTTGAGACAAGTTTGACATATCAGCGAGTTATTATTTTCATGTTTTTGAAAGATATTTCTATACAAGTATACAGACATCTTTCTGAGTGGAAATTTTGGCAAGGACATCATCGCGAAATTAGCGAAAATTAAACCACTGCGAAAATTTCAGCTCATACAGTACAACTTTATCTTTATAAAGTGACTTACAGGCAGTTCAATGGATTGGTGTTTGAGATTAACCGGTGAAGCCATGAGGAATCTCTCCTTTCTCCTACGCAGAAGATCAAGAAATGTAGCCACCACCACTACACCCAGTGTGCCATATACTGCTGGCTGGCGCAGGATATCATACAAATCTAACATCTTGGTCGTAGAAAGATGTAGTATCTATGTGTACATAGGTGAAGACAGAGAAAGAAATATTGTGATAAGAAGTTAATTAACCCTCTACCTTTGCTCATTAGGTTCTTATCACACTACTCCAGACCAAACACAAGTTTGCAGTGTAACTACAGTGAGTGAGATAACAAGGCCAAGTTATAATACACAATTTTGAATATATTTGAATGATGAAAATTGGACCTGATACAGATGGAGATAACATCAATATTACAATAGGCCCATTTAACTTGGTTTTTGATGCAGTTTTCAATTCCATGTTTTTTTTAATCAAGTTTGCATTTACACTTGCTAACTCCACTTGAAACTACGGAGTTAACGAAAAAAACCACACCTGCTTGGAGTTTTTCTGGACAAGACCCCACACACTTGTTCCCCTGTTTTGCTTTGTTCTCTCCCACCCCCCCCCCTTGCCATCTGTCTTTCTCTCTATCATCCCACCTCTCATTCTCTCTCTTCCTCTCTCTCTCTCTATCCATCTCTACATCTCTCACTCATTCCATCTTTCTTCCTCTCTTCCTATCTCTCTCCATATCTCTTCTTCTCTATCTCCATCTCTCTCTCTCTCTCTCTGTCTCACTGGTTAGTTTTCAGTACTTGGCTTAAAGCCCTCGTTGAAGAGGAGAACCCAGGAGGCAGACAAGATCTAAAACCACAAATCTGAGATCTACAGGTAACAAAAATAATAATATAATAACAACAAAAGTATTCTTGATTTTTGTAGTGCTTAATAGATCTCTCTGATGTGTCTAAGCGCTTTACAGAAATATCATTACCCTTGTCATCGGATTCAGGCTCGCCAGTACACAATGTATGCACCTTCTCCACTCCCGAGGGAGCATTTTAGCCAGGCGCCATTTTGCAGGTGCTCACAATGCTAAATAAATCTCAATGACTTTCGCATCCTACCACTTACCCATTTAACACCTGGGTTGAGAGTGGCAAATAATAATTTTTAAAAATGATATCGGTATTCTGCATTTAATGTACATGTATATAGTGCCCAATACATCACTCCACTGTGTCCAAGCACATAACAGAAATATCATTAACCTGGTCATCAGATTCAGGCTTGCCCACACACAACGTATGCACCTGTATGTATAGTAAATGTACATGTACATGTAGAATCATATCTTCCCAAAGTATAATGCCACGACGGATTTGAGCTCGGACCATGAGATCCATGCAGCCTTGTGACAAATCCACTAGACCATGACACCTCTACTGATATACACTCTTACAACTACTAGTACATTGTAGCAACACTGCCCAATATGTTTCCACATTAAAGCCAGGAAAGAATTACAATAATTTTGAAAAATTATTTTTCAAAAGTCAGTATTAACAAAGAACAGGAAAACTCATCACACAGTCACTAATCATACTATTACATGTATCTTGAAAGCTGATATCTTAAGTTGCTGGAAAGTCATACCTAATATTTTGGATCGGAAAGAAATACTAGTCCATGGCCCACTGCGTAGAACTTACTATAATAGTAACTTTACTATTATGGCAACTTACTGGAATTTGATTGGCTGTTGAGCAACATGACATCATCAACAGCCAATCAAAATCCAGTAAGTTACTATAATAGTAAAGTTACTATAATATTAAGTCTTATGCAACAGGTCCCATGTCTGTTAAATATTCCCACATAAAAGAAGATACCAGTATAAAGGCACTATATTAGAAAATAATTCTATTTTAAATTTACAACAGAACTACATGCATTATTCATTTGGTCAATTGATTCATTAATCATGGACCTCACATATCACTTTGGTAATTGTTAGTCTGCAGGAAATAATTTTCCAAGTATCAAATCGCAATTCGCATTTTTTATATGACCGCTATACAAAATATCTTTTCTATAGCAGTTTTCTCCCAAAGAAGTGTACAGAATTTCATTGGCTGAAATTGCTAATCAAATCAGAGGAGGAAAATTATTCCCTGGGTGGTGTTTCATAAAGCTGTTCATAAGTTACGAACGACTTTACACACAACTGGTGATACTTTCTTGTGCTTCATGAACTTCTCATTCCATGAATTAGCCCAATCAGAGAATAGCAGACTTCTTGATGAAGATGGAATGCATCCAATAATTTGCTCAAAAAGTAAGCCACACAAATCTTGGACATAGTAACAAAACAGCCTGCTAATTTGCAGAATAAAAGGCTATTTTCAACGCATCCCCATCAGCTTTCGCTCCAAGGGCTTGCCCCAGGGGGCTTGCTTATTAATTTCATCATGTATGTGCCCAAACACTGGGCGATAGCTAGAGCTACTTTGTACTGAAAAGTCCTGAAGTTAAGCTGATATGTACAGGATTGCACGCTTCAGCATTCAGCTTTTCTTCAAGCTACAGCTGATAAAGACCCACCTTTAAAACAGCACTGATGACATCTGGAACAATTTACTATCATCAAATAAATGGGTGATTTCAAGTACGTGTTGGTGTTGGTGTTGAGAGTGTGGAAAGGCTGCTGAACCGAGCTCCAACACCGACGGTCAGTTTAGAGGGACGATACCAATCTGATCCGATCACCTTATCGATAGCTCAACACCGAGTGATGTCATGCGCTAGTAGCGAAAAATCTTGACAATAAAATCATTTCCCCTCAGAATTTCTAATAAATCTACATCTTATTGGATTCGAATTGCATAGTCATTTGAAGAATCCAAGAGGAAAATTATCACTCTTCCAAGGAAAATATATAGTTTTGATTATTCCAAGTTGTTTTGACTGCGAAATGGGTTTAACCACCAACATGTCACGAGTGGCCGTAGCAAAGAGTGTTGTTGCTCCGCGAGGGAGAAGCAGCAATAACATGTATGATTACAACACCATACTTTTAATCATGAATTTCCCAATCCCTAGGCGCTGGTGTTGGCGAATGGGGAAATTACATGTATTATCGTCAACACGAACCGTGATACTCGGTTCAGCAGACGACATTCAATACCAGAAAGCAACACTGACTACCGGAAATACGTCACATCTTGCAAGGTCAATTCCAACACCAGCCTGATTTCAAGTTCGGTGTTAAGGCTGGTGTTGGTGTTCTCACAACACCAACACCAGCCTCCAACACTGTACTTGAAATCACCCAATGGGTCTTTAATGAGAAGTAATCATGATAATAATACTACAAACTCTTTTGTGCACAGTGTAAGAAGGGTTAAAAAAAAGACTTGATTAATCTCTTGATTGCATGCTGGATAGGATCAGGACAGGGTACAATGTATGCAGATAATCACTGATTTCAAAAGTAAACAAAACAATGTATGCAGATAATCACTGATTTCAAAAGTAAACAAAATCTCTCTTTGAGAGGTATCTCACTAATGATAATAAAATATGCTAGGCCTTAACTTCCAACCAAAATGTCGCTGCTTCACAATTTAAAAAAAAATTATTTCAGATTTGTAACATTTTTAAAATAAACCCCTCAAAAAAGTTCTGCATTTCAAGTCTGAGGGGTAAGTAATATTTCTCTTGTTGCTTCATAAAAGTCATATGTGAATGTGGTATCATTAGAAAGCTTGATTATTACGGTACTCTTTGCAATGATGTACAATTTGCCATGATTATGTACTAATGGAATGCGCAGTACTTCTGAATATCAGGGAAAGTCAGAAGTGGAAAGTTGCAATATGCATTGTTTTTTACACAAAAGTCTCCCTTTTTTTTAAAAGATCCAATGCTGAGGTGACAGTGCATGTCTTGCACTACGGTGAATGGTGTATGCATGTTCTATTCTTTAAGGGAGAAAATATGATTGAATGATGTTCAAGTGGTAATTGATGAAGGTCAAAGACATGAATGTGATTTCCTTGTGTGGAAGATGAATTTCGCCTTGAATTATATTTACGTGAGGTAGAGCTGCAGTTTACGGTGTGGATGTTTGTAAAATTAAAGATGCCATGCTTACTGAATCTCCTACATATATTAAAAGGCCCAAGAAATGGTCCAACCTCATACAGTTGTAGTAACCTATTAAAAGGGAATTTGTAGCCCGGTTTGGGGTGAGTGTAAGTACAATATCAAAATTGCAGGCAAATTTCTTGAAACGGAAGAAGGTAAAGACAGGACGAGAAGTGGGTGTCTGGACAAAACAACCCTGCAAGCAAATCAGTATATCATATTGTCCGCATCGAAGGATATCCAAAAAAAATTGCCAAGACAAATTTGCAAGGCGATTTGGCAGAAAATTGTCAAATCAGACAACTAGGAAACAATAAATTTGGCAAATCTTTATTTCTGAATAGTGAACTTTCACAGAATAAATCTCTAAATGCCCATATGAAAAAAAAAACAATAGTAATTAAGAAATTAAGAAAAAAATGTTGTGTGGCACGCTATATCCAAACTGGACAGCTGTGCAATGAAATCGTGTGTCTGAACACTGACTAACGAAACTGGGTTTCAGCAATGTCTCGAACTAGTACTTGATAAAGAATCACAGTATGTGTGTGTCTGAGCATATGGCAACCATAGAACAGTATAACTACATGTAGGCAGAGCTTAATAATGTGAGAGCATGCCAAAGAAGACAAGACCTTGCCATGACAACATGCGCGATAAAAAACTACATCTATATATCCTAATATTTCTTGAGGTAGTTCGGGATGTGTGTCTGGACACTGTTCATTACACAATGTTCGTTCCTTTATCGAATTTCGGGATAAACATTTTGTGTCCGGACAGACTGTAAGCATGAAACTACCACTATGAACATGACGGACAAAGAAAGCAGACAAAATAAACAACCCTTCATTACACCCTTCACAATGGTTCTGCAGATACAAGGTTTAAAAAGTGCAAAGTGCACAAAACTGAAAGACCAGCTGGAGAACTGTAGATCAACATGATCATCAAAAGTCTTGTATATAATTTTTATATTTACAGTGCAGCAGAGAACAGGATTGGTGGGGGAGGGGGGGGGGGATAAATTGCCTTGAACTATTGACTTTGTTGACACTTAACAAGTAAATGTATACATGCTAAGTACAAAGAAACAAAGTCTAATGAATAGAATTGACCATATATACAGTAGCTAGTGAACCTCTGCCACACAGATTTGCCAATACAAAACATGCATAGTATGAATAGCCACTTTGTCATGAGAAGGGGGGTCGGGTGAGTGTGAGAAAGATGACTGAACTCTGGAACAAGTACAGTGTATTCCCACTCAAAAATATGAAAATAATGCGACTATAATTACCTAATTATTTTCACAAAAATAAAGTTCTACTGTTGGATTAAATTATGAAATGATACAACATTAAAAAGAAAAATTATTGTATCAAAACATACCCAGTCCAAAAATGTTGCTGACGGTTTGCTTTAGAGGTGAAAAGAAATGGTACATAAGCATGTATGTCAACATTTAATCAATCTTCCCTCATAGCCCTCCAAATGCTAACGCTAGCAGCGCTTTCATCTATCACAAATATGATACTGATTGCCACTGACAATGTTTTGGTGGGCACATCCATCCTAGCAAAAAGTAATTTTCCCTCAAGGTTATAATTTAGAATTATTGCATTTTCATTGATTGGTCATTTACTTGGGATTCTTCTTTAGAAAGAATTATTGTTATTAATCACAAAAGATAGGCAATAATCAAGCACAAAGCCTGGATGTAATGATCTCCAACAATACATGTACATGTATGTCCTTGATATCAGTATCGATAGCTACCGTATATCAGTTTAAGGATAAAGTAACCCTACGGAATTCCACAAATGTTATGTCAAATACAATTTCCCATGATATATCTTGAGCTAAGAAGGAGACAAGCTGCCCCTTGAGAGATAATGGGGAAAATATGAAATTTTGTGTACAAAACATATGGAGAGTTGTCCTTCTACATTTGTAAACCTGCCATTTTGAAGCAACATTGCCAATTTGAGGATTGCCATAGAAAGTAAATTGAAACTTTTCAAACTTTCATAACTTTCTCAGTTCGTAACTAATTTTGATAGAACTTTTTAAAAAATTGTTTCTATCTTTTCTTTTAATTAGAATTGATTTATCCACAGGGTTTCATTCTGTTTCAATAGCTGCGATACAGTACATGCATACAGCTGTATGTGATGAAATCAACAGTGAAAAATACCTCAAGATCAATGTACTTAATAGAACAATGGACAATAGCAAATTAGCAATGTCATGTGATTTCTGCTTTCCGCTGAAATTGATTGATTAATCAAAGTAACCTTCAATAAAAGTGTTGATTCCTCCAAACGAACCGGTCATGATTTATCAATCAATGAAAAAATACAAATGATCTAATTTTGCAGGAGTCTGGCTAAAGTTCATTGAACCACACTACTACATGCATTACAGAGAACTTGAGGTTATTTCCCTTGAAAATGCACTGAAAGTATTGTCTATAATACTTGATAAAATATCTCATTCAACTAATACTTTTCACGAGGTGAAATGCTGTCTGCATAGGTTGGGCAAATCACGTTTCTGAATAATCTATCAATCGAATATGTATTTAATGTACATGTATGTTCTATTGAAGTACAACTCCTCTTTGACATGAAATCACTCATTACTAGGAAGATGTGTATACATGTGTTCATGCAACTATACTGAAAATGCCCTCTTTATACGAATGAAAACAAATATTGTGAATGATAATATTGAAGGATGAAACATAGAAACCATTCATGTACATGCAGCAACATGACATTTGATATCCCATACTCTCAACTGAGTCAATTCTAAGGGCAGCGGAAATGAGATATTTCTCTACCATGTAAAGCAGGCTACCGTATGTTACCGGTAACTGGCTTAACCCATTCATGACAGAGGTCCACATTTTGTGGTTTGGCCTAATAACTTTTGATGCAAAGCCCTGAAAATCATACCAAATACATGAGCAGAAAGAGCAAAAAATTCTACACAAACTGTTCCCTTTTTGGCTGCCTCAGTATTTGTTGTTTGATGCTGAATTTTTTTAAAAGGAAAATAAGCATTAACATCCTTAAATTGGCAATGTGATAGAGAGTTTAAAATCACTCTTTTCTCCTGCAAATTGGCAACTTTTTGATCTCTTATCATACTTTTTGTCAATTTATTTTTATTTCAGATACATGTTTTATAAGAAAAATGTAGCAATAAAATAAAAATGTTGGTGTTGCCACTTTGAAGAATAAAAGCTGATCAAATTAGGCTTCAAACAATTCCTGTCATGAATGGGTTAAACCAAGTAGTTCATTCCCAGCTTTCTGTCTTTAGCTTGAAGCACTTCATTCTTGCCTGTCTTTTTGTCTTTTTTTAAAGTTTTATTAACAATTCATTTTCACAAAAGATAATCTCTAAATAAATACAAATAACACAAAGACATTACAATGCCTCATTAATAATGTTTCAGATTTATAGTTATTCTGTATTATTCATAGAGTTACAGATAGCCTTCCATTTTTTCTTATGAAGTTCTGAATGATTAAGTTTGAAGGAGATTATGCATTCTGTTTTTTCTAATTGTATTAAAGAAAGTCTTTAAAAAGACTTAAAGGCCAAGTCCACAGCAAGATGAAGTTCATTTCAATAAAAAAATCCAAACAAAACAGTGAAAATTGGATAAAAATTGGATGCAAAATAAGGAAGTTATAAATTTTTGAATTTTTGCTATCTTTTCGCAAAACACTTCTTGGTCCCATAGTCAAGTGGTCTAAGGCGCTTACTGGAGACGCGAAAGTCGAAGGTTCGATTTCCGGCACGGCATTTATGCCCTTGAGCATTATTTTTAGGATCTTTAAATTACTGAAAGGTTTGCAGTACAAGAAAAAGGTTTTACATTGGCAATAATGTGAACTGCACGTTTTTGTAGTTTTAGTAGACAATATAACAGTTAATTGGCAGACAATTGGCACAGTGACCCCAAATAATACAATAAGTAATGTGTGGCAAGATCATTGAATGGTAGAGAGTCAATAAGATTTGATTTGGTGCATTTCAGTCGATTCATTGCACCAATAGTTTTGGAAAGTTTAGAACAAATATCATTTATGTGCACACTCCAGTTTAAGTTTTCATCAATGGAGACACTCAGGAACTTTGTTTTAGTGGCTTGCTGTATTTCATGATCATCTATATATATTTCAATTCCTTCCTCATCTATCCTCTTATTTTTTGGCTTAAAAAACATATAAAAATTTTCCTTTAGATTTAATACAAGGTTGTTTGCTGTAAACCATTCATGAATAGACTGAAGTTCAGCATTCAAAGCAAGATCCATTAATGTGATATTGTTGCCAGAGATAAACAAGTTTGTATCATCTGCAAATAAAATAGAAAAAAAGTTGTTGACTTACATATTGCAAATTCTTCACAAAAAGGAGAAAAAGCAGCAGGCCCAATACTGATCCTTGGGGTACTCCGTCCTTGATGACACACATCTTCGAATTATATTTAAAGACACATATTGTTTTCGGTCATTCAAATAACTATGAAACCAGTTCAGTGTTGTTCCACGGGGAAACTCCCCCCTTCCTGCACCCTCCCCCCTGGAGAGCGCGCTTCGCGCACTCAGTGATTCGCACACTTTGCATGCTCACTACCGCCCTCCCTAAAATGAAATCCTAGCTATGCCACTGACTTCGTCCACGATTTGAGCAATTCCCCCGTGGTATGGGGGCCAAGACTTCGTTCAAGATTGAAAAGTTCTCCGGTGGTATGGGGGCCGGGACTTAGTCGGTGATTCGCCGCCGAAGAGGCCCTGCCCGGCGGGGAAGTTGGAGGGGAAGTCGGCGGGGGTTTGTCAGCTTAGAGGGGCCGAAGTCCCCAGTAGTGCCCGGGTACCCAGGGGTGGGAGAAACAATTGACAGGCGCATTACAGCTGTCTCTAAAGAGATTTCTAAACAGTTTAAAAAACTTACAACTGAATGACTTGGTGGCCTATATACCACAGCTTATAATGAACCTTTTAGTTTTACAAAACACTTCAATCAACATAGATTCAACATCATCATTAAATATATCCAAATCTGGTCGCCTTTTGAAAGTTACTTTATTGTTGACATAAAAACCAACCCCTCCACCATGTTTGTCATTGCAGCTATGAGAAACAAACGTAAAATTTGGAATGAATAAAAACTACTGTCGTCATCCCTGAGCCAGGTTTCAGTGATACCCATTATAGAGAATTCAAAATCTATACTGTTGAGAAAACACTCTAAATGTTCAAAATTTCTCTTCAAATTGGAATATTTACATACTTGCCAACTCTACCGATTTAGGCGTTAGACTACCGCTATTCATGGAATTTAATCACATACATGATAGGCATGTCCAAGGCAGGTGCGGATCCAGGGGAGGGGGACGAGCGGGCCTGGGGGGGGGGGCACACATTTCTCCCGTTTTATGCATCTCACCTTAATATTCTAGCAGACAGTAAAGGGGGAATTCTTTCCCACATGTATATTTGGGGGATCCTTGGACCAGCCACGGATCCAGGATTTGATGGGGAGGGGGGGGGGGGGTGGCATGGCCATGGAAGATTTTTTTGTAATCTAGCGACTAAAGGAAAGGGTGTACATTACATTCCGGCAGTGAACCGCACCCTCCCAGGAGGGGTGCATAATTTTATTTTTTTGTGTGTGTGTGTCGTAAAAATCTTATTAGGGGAATAGGCGTATCCTATTATCCTATTACAGGTCCAAAGATTTTGCAACAAGCAAAAAAAAAAAAAAGGTTGTACATTTCCCATTTCGGTGTTCTTCTTCTTTTGGGGGGGGGACCCCCTTCTTTTTTCAGGGGGGGGGGGAGCCGAGGTACCCAAAATGGTCAAAAATGGGCGGAATGGTGGCCAAGGCCCGCTCAACCCCCCCCCCCCCGGTTCTGTGCCTGCCTTGGACACTCCATCAGGTGATAGCCAACTGCCTGTCTCCTTTCCTACTTTTTTTTTTTATTTTTTTTTTTACTTACATTAACAACAAATGGCTGGTACATCAGACTACTCAACACACCCTTCGAGACAAGCCCCCCCCCCCCCCCCCGGTTTCCACGAATGGGTGCGTTAATTTCACTCCCCACACGCAACCCACCCTTTCGAGACAACCGTGGGGGGGGCTTCTCTCGAAAGGGTGCGACCATCCCCGTTCCCTCCCCACTCCCATCCCGCTCCGCGCACGCACCCTTTCGACATAAGCCCATGAGCGGTGTAGTGACTTTGTCGTTTATCATGGTCATGAGCATATTGAAAAATAGACATGGCCCTTTTAAAAACCAATTTTTAGTATTCAGAAATTTATATTTGATGGTTAATCGATGGTTAGCAGCCCGTGGAATAACCCCCGACCAACAAAATATTTCCATTAAAACTCGACGATAAAGCAGATTAAAAGAAAGGTAACACTTGTATATAATTCCAAATCATTCCCTCATAGCTCTTTCTGAGAGGACAGAACAATAATCCAGGTCAAATAAAGTGAAGGTAATCCAAATTTGCACGCTATTCTCCGATAACTTTATATAAATTTATTGTCACGAATTCATTAATTCAGAAATAAATCAGTTGCCAGAAGATGCCGCTAAACCCTGAAGCACTAAAACCCGGAAGTGTACACAAATTCTATTCATTCAAGCTATGTTCACAACGTTGAATTACGATTACCGTATGCAAGCGTGGCATGGAGCATACAGTCATGACTCGAAATCGAACTTGGCCTGAATGATTTCATTCCCACCACAAGATGTAGTAAGAAGGGGACGAACAAACAAGCTATTGCTTGCAAATATTTTTTTTTTATTATGTCCGTTCATTTTTCATTCATTTATTTCTTCAAAAATATCTTGTCATACTTTCGTTTCATGATTCAAAATTGAACTTGGCCTGAATGATTTCATTCCCACCACAAAATTTAGTAAGAAGTGCACCAACGAACAAGCTCTTGCTTGCAAGGACGAATGTTGTTTTTTTTTTTTTGGGGGGGGGGGTTGTTTTTTTTTTTCAATAATGTCCGTTCGTTTTTCATTCATTTATTTCTTCAAAAATATCTTGTCCAGACTTGTTATACTCCGGGTTATACTTTCGCAGGGTTGTAATAAAAAATGTTTATTAATGTTTTAAAACATTTTAAAATGTTTTTTAATGTTTTTTTTTTTTGTTTTTTTTTTACGGCTCGGTTCTATCAATCAGAATTTCTCCCAAAAATTCTTTTGCAGTGCCACTACACTAATACATTAGGCTATTACAAATACACTTTTTGAGAGTTTGGAAAAAAAAAAATTCTTAAAATGAAAAATTTAAAAAAATCCACCTAATTTGTTTAGTCTAAGATCAGTTCATTTTTGAAACATGATCGCCTTAATTATGAATTCTGTAGAAAGAAAAAATATCCCAGTAGATCACAAAATCTATTATTTGAAATAAGAGTATTGCTGTCTCGTATTGTACTTATATTTATACCTAGTTGTCTGCCACCACTTTTTTTTTCGCGAATTTTTTTCAATCTTGTAAATGTGTGACTCTTTTGATTTGTTTCAATAAAACATACAAATAAAAATACACACTTGGATGCATTTTTTCCCTTAGACTACAAAAAACAAATTATATTTTTTATTCCTAAGTGATTAATAATTATTTAGTCTCATCAAAAAAAAGAAAAGGAAAAATTCCTTTACCATGTATGTATGCATATTTAATTTAAAATCTTAAATTTAAAATGGTGATAAAACAACAACAAGGATTCTGTTTATCAAAAGCAGTAGGCAACAGTCTCGCCCCAGGCCAGTTTGGTGTAAATGCAGAGCAAGGCCAATGACATCTCTACAAAAACATTTAAAGTCTGTCGGACCCGATGGTTGCAGAGGGCGCAGTTTTGGATTGTGAACATGAACGGATGGCCCAAATTGCATATTGGCATTGATAATATTCGATCATTTAGGGAATTACACTGTGGACCAGTTCTGACCTCTGCGTGACCCTTCGAAATGCTCTTTAAGCAAATTGATGGCTAGAAATTGTGCCCTCTGTAACTGTCGTGTTCATTTTCATATCAGATATCTTTCAGATCAGATATTAAATGACATCAGATATAAAATGAAAGGATATGTTAACATATATCTTAAGTATTTTGCCAATCAAAATGCAGATAAGTTGGAAAGTCCCACAAAGAAGATAAAGATTTTTAAAAAAAAAATTGAAAGCACCACATTATCAGTACATGTGCATGTACAATGACACAAAGGGTGACAATCTTGATGAATCAACTGATTGTAGACCAATTTAAGATTTTCCTGCACTGGTTCTGTACTAACCCAGTTGAATCATGCATGAAAATACAACAAATAAAAAAACAAACAAATTAATCTAATCATGAAAATGAATAAACATTGGTAAAATACTGTATAGGGCCTATATGTAGATCTATAATAAATGGGGCATTTTAAAAAATGTTTGTTTTGTAAAAGAAAAATTGGGGGTTTTAAAACGCGTTTTAAAACACTTCGTTTAAAACACGCCAACCCTGTACTTCCGTAAAGCTTTTGTTCATTATTACGTGAGTGAGCTCCTTCGCTTACAAGTAGTTACGTCAGGGCTGAAATAGTGCATTGGCCTATGGTAGTTTTCACTCACGTCCGCATACAGTGCATATAAACGTGTTTCTTGCCTTGGCTGCTTTCATTAGTGATTGCATGAGTCGATCTGGTCAGACTAGAAACTCAGTATGTAGGTCGAAAGTGATGATCAAAAACGACAATCTGAGGTGAATTCTACCCATTTTGGCGTAATCAGTTGACACCACCATACCTTCAAAACTTCAAACTTTCAAATGTAAAAAGAATTCATGATTTAAGCCATAAGTAGACTACACATTTTTGGGATAATTGTTAAGTTGAAGTTATGTTGCCAAGTAACTTGGTGAAAATTTTAACATTCGTGTAGACTAGAGACCTATCGGGCGTGTATACAAGAAATTGAAACGTGAAATATGTTTTCATTCCGAGTGTACATTCGACGTACATGACATAAGTAAGAATATTCTCAACGAAACCACACATTTTTTCAATAGGAATTACGCAATGAAAACCGGAAAAAAATTGTTAGTGTGGAGTCCTGTGCTAAAAACTCTAACTGCGTTGTCATTGATGAACAGCGAACAAACTGACTTGCAATTTGGATCGCGGAAGGAGCTAAAATGTGTACAATTATCACGTAGGTCGCGTTAACTTAGAATTTTCTGGTTGCCCGATTCTGGTGACCAAAACTTATCACTCTTTGAAAAATGGTGGCCCGGGAGCCAATTTTGGTGGCCCCGGGCCACCGCTAATGTCGAGCTTTGCATAATACATGTACAGGGCTTGACTTTAGCGGGAGTCCAGTGGCCATTGGCTCCCCAAAACCTCCGCGGGCTCCTTAGAAAACCTTTTGAAAGCCTGGCTGGCTCCTTAAGTTTTTCACCTGTAACTTATACTTGCCACTCTGTCATAGTGACTTTGCTACTCGCCCGACCAGGCACCTAAAATTTTTATTCCCCCAAATGCTCAGCGGTAAAGAAATGAGGACGGACTATCTTGAACTCTTCCGTCTTATCCACTGATTTGCATCATTAGCTTTTGTGTGTCATGAGCTCTAGCTTGAGCATGTTGTGGTGCACGTGTGTATGAAGTGGCATGCTTGACGGGGGAACCAACGATCTTGCCTACCGAAGCATACAAATATGTGGATGGCTGAGTGATGTAGTGATTTTATCGTAATATCATGATCCTACTGGAAAAAAGGCATGGCTCTTTTAAAAACCCATTTTTGGCATTCAGAATTCTATATATGACGTGACGGTTATTCAACGGTTAGTAGCTTGTGCAATAACCCCAATCAACATCATAATATTTCCATTAAAAACTTGACAATAAAGCAGGTATATTGCTTGTATATCAATGTAATTCCAAATCACTCCCTCCTACCTCTTTCTGTGAGGAAAAAACAAAATTCCAGGTCAAATGAAGTGAAAGTAACCCCAACCCCCATCCAACAAAATATTTCCATTAAAACCCGACGATAAAGCAGGTTAAAAGAAAGGTAACGCTTGTATATAATTCCAAATCATTCCCTCCTACCTCTTTCTACGAGGACAGAACAAAAATCCAGGTCAAATAAAGTGAAAGTAATCCAAATTTGCATGCACGGGCGTCGCTAAAGGGGGGGTGTGGGGGGGTGTGACACCCCCCCCCCCCCCCCCACTCAAAATTCTTGTCGGCAAATTCACGATCGCTGTCGGCAAAAAAAAGAAAGGAGAGAGAGAGAGAGAAAAGAGAGGGAAGAGGAAGGAGGGGAAAAAAGGAAAAAAGAGGAGTAAGGTGCCCAAATAGAGTCATATTCGGCTTATTTACTTGTGCATTTTGACGACGAAATAATACTGGTACCACGAAAGAGAGTGTATATTTTTCCTTGCTCGCTGCGCTCGCTTGTATTATATATAGATACAGGATGTTTTCGGAAAGCAAACATATTCGGCAAATGAGATGAACACAAATATATAATTTAGATAAATTATCTTTAGATCCATCATGTATTTTGATGAAGAATTATCACTTCTACCATAAAAAAGAATATGTATATTTTCCTCGCACGTTGCACTCGCTCGTGTAATATTTAGATATAGGATGGTCTTAAAAGCAAATAAATTAGGTATGAGATGTGACCAAATATATCAGAATAGGTACCTTAAAGGCCAATCGTGTATTTTGATGAAGAATTTTTCACTTCTACCATGAAAAGGGTTATGAATTTTCCCTCATTCGCTACGCTCGCTCGTATAATATTCAGATACAAGATGGACTGGGGAAAGCAAACAATCTTGCAAGCTATAGGCCCATCGCGTATATTGATGAAGAATCATCACCTACCATAAAATAGAGTATATATATTTCTCCTCGCTCGCTGCGCTCGCTCGTATAATATTTAGATACAGGATAGTCTTTGAAAGCAAATGAATTAGATAAGAGAGGTGACCAAAATCAAGATATCCAAAAGGCCCATCATGCATTTTTTTAAATGAAGAACTTTCACTTTTATCATGCAAAGGAGTAAATATGTATTTTTCCTCGCTCGCTACGCTCGCTCGTACAATATTCAGATACAAGATGGATTTGGGAAAGCAAACGAATTCGACGAGTGAGGTGACCAAATGTACCTGTATAAGTTAGATATCTCATAGTTAATACCATCGTGCATTTTGATAAAGAATTGTCACTTCTACCATGAAAATTAGATTTTTTCCTCGCTCGCTGCGCTAGCTCGTATAATATTAAAATTTAGGATGGTCTTTGAAACCGAATGAATCAGGCCAGAGAGATGACCAAATATAATTAATTTAGATATCTTTAAGCCCACCATGTAGTTTGATGAAGAACTATCACTAGAGTACGTAAGAGAGTGTATATTTTTCCTCGCTCGCTGCGCTCGCTTGTATTATATTTAGATACAGGATGTTTTCGGAAAACAAACACATTCGGCAAGTGAGGTGAACAAAATATAGTTCAAAAGGAAAATATGATAGAGGTGCACAATTGAACATGCCTCAATGGGCTTTATACGGTTGAATTTATCGACGTTGGTCGTCGGCAATCGGTGGCATTATTTGTCGGCAATCTGGCCTCTACACCCCCCCCCCCCCCCCCCCCCCCATTCAAAATAGTCTAGCGACGCCCCTGTTTGCATGCTATTCTCTGACAACTTTTCACGAATTTGTTAATTCAGGAATAAATCATTTGCCAAAAGGTGGCGCTAAACCCTGAAGGGCTAAAACCCGGAAGTGTACCGACATAGTACTCAAATTCTATATATTTATTATCATTCTACGTTCGAAAACATTACAATTACCATATGCAAGCGTTTTGTGGAGCATACAATTATGATTCGAAATCGAACTTGGCCTGAATGATTTCATTTTCCACTACAAAATTTAGTCAGAAGGGCATTAACAAACAAGCTCTTGTTTGCTGTATGAATGTTCTTTTTTTTTTTTATGTCCGTTGGTTTTTCATTCATTTCTCTTTTCAAAAATATCTTTTCAAGACTTTTCATACTTTGTATAGCTTCCACTCATTTTTCTTCATGATTACGTGAGTGAGCTCCTTCTCTCCTGGTGCTGCCACTGGAAACTAGCTTTGAATTTATAAAATAAAGGTCAGGAAAACCTTGAACTTTTGTTTTGTACCTGTAGCATATCAACAAAAGATGAAGTGGGCTATTTTTTAACCTTTCCATTTTGAATTTAAATTGATTAATGTTAAATAGGAATCTGTCATAAAGATATCTTAATCTCTTTTTCCTGAGATGGCACCTGGCTGGAATGTTTCCCTAGGGAGTGGAGAAGGTTATGCAATGTGTGTGGGCAAACCTGAATCCGATGACCACGGTAATAATATTTCTTAGAGACATGACTGAGATTATTAAGCGCTATGAAAATACAGAATATCATCATTGTAATTATTATCTTCTCATTATCACGATGTGCACTAACGAAATGTGAGTTTTAACATTATTTTGGGGTGTTTGGCGGGCACAACTTACCAATGAAAATGTCTGGTGGGGATCATGATCCATGATATAGGGAGTCATACTTTACAATTTGCACGATGTTTCATGGGGTTACCCTGTACTTTGTTTTACTAATCTAGTTCATTGTCTCAGTCATCTTCTTATAATGCACTAACAAAAAAGGGGTTTTCAAATTATGTTGGGGGCGTCTGGAGGGCATAACCCACTATCGAAATTATCTGGCAGGGGTCATCCATGATACAGGGAGTCATGGTTTACAATGTCCACCTGGTTTTAATGTGCTAATCTAGTCAACTGTATTAAAGTTATCACTTTCTCACTGTAAACAAATGAATGGACGTTTTGACATTTGAGGGCGTTTTGCAGATCTACATGTAGTTCATTGTAGCTCAAGTTATTGTATTATCGTGCACGGAAGAATGGGCTTTCTTGTAAATTTGGGAGCATCTGGCAGGCACGTCCCACCACTTCCAAAGTCTGGCAGCGGTCATTCATGATTTAGGTTTCATGAAGTTACATTTTTCTGCTAATCCAGCTCAATTTTTGACCTATTTGGGGCCCCTCCTGACCGCCCCCCACCACACTGTGCATGGCAGACATTTTCCAAAAATTTACGGCGAGAATTGCTGTGAATTTTTTGAAAACGTCTGCAAGAGTGCTCGCATCTAGTTGTGCATCAATGCACAAGTTGGTCGCCATTTTCTATCTGCATTTCAATGGAACCCGGGGAAACGTAAACAAGCAGTGAGTTTTCCAGCTACCCTACGATAGATTTATATATCTAAATTTCGATTTTCGTACGTTCGATTTTTAGTCCCAAGTGTCAGTCGGTTCGTGATGAACACAGCCGATAGTTACAAGGCTGGTGGTGTCATTGGCCCATGGAAAGTAATTTTCAAGGGGTTGTTTTGAAGTGCCAAGATGCCTGCTATGTACAAATAGGGGGTAAAAACTGGACATCATTGGAGAGTAATAGCGTTAGCGTTTTTTTTTTTTTTTCACTCTCAAGAGGTCCCTGGACTACATGGCTTTTACTAGACACTCGGGTTCCAGCGCGCTGGAAAACACTCGGGTCGCAGGTCGCGGCTCGCTGGGTATGGTGCGCCAAGTGTTAACTAGGTTATTCGGTCCAAAACTAGTCAGTGTACAGTAAACCAGGCACGGATTCGGGGGGGGGGGCGCACAGGGGATACGTGCCCCCATTTGAGCCAAAAGTATGCCTTGTGCCCCCTCTTTTTTCAAGAGTGCCCCCCTTTCGAAGTGAGTATTTTTTTATCTATTTATTTAACTTTTTTTTTTGCTTGTCAAAATTTTGTGTGCCCCCTCTTTTACTAACTCCAGGATCCACCCCTGCAGTAAATCGCTAACATATCGCCACGCCCGCAAGCATACTCTGGCAAACTGATCTGTCCGCCGTCTGCTATGCTCAAAGTGCAATGTTTGTAACTAAACAAAGTCAACGGCCCGGGCGAATTGAATAGTGCACGGCTTGAGAGATATATAAATCTTTTCTGTTTATTCATACTGGTAGGAAATTTTTGTTACAAAATCGTCTGTTGCATTTCATTTTGTGGCGAAATGGTTCACTGTTCGTGAATTCTATAAAGAAATATTGTTTTAAACTGTCGTGGCGGCTACGTAGTAAGCACCACGCTAAGTTTATACCTCACAAATTAAGATATTTGATCTACATTTCTCTTCGGTTTTCAAGCCTCTACAATGTCAAAGAAACAAAAACGTCAGGACACTCCAACCAAGGCACAAGGTAACTCCAAAAATAAGTTGTTTAAGGAGAATTCAATGCATGTTTCGAATGCCATGAGTGCCAAAGTTTGCAGTGGTAATGCGGCGGCCTTACACGCCGAAATCGTTGGTGCTGAGGAGAGCCAGGCGCCTGCCTGGTTCCAAGCTTATGAGCTAAGGCTCGAGAAATGCTTCAATTCGCTGCGGGTGCAGATGTCAGAGGTGAGAGAAGAGCATTGAATTTCATATGGCGGATTGTAATGAGAAGGTGAAAGCACTAGAGAAGGAGCTGGCGAGATGTTGGGAGAAAGTTGATGATCTAGAGAATAGGTCTAGGTGTAATAATGTAGTATTTTTCAACATTCCAGAAGGCAAGGAAGGTGATGGAGGGTGCAAGAAGTTCCTGCTTGGCTTTTTGAGCAAGGTAAATCCAAGTCTTGCTGGAGTCTGCATTGAAAGGGCTCACCGTACACCAACTGGACCCCGTCCACAGCAGCCAGGTGCAGATGGAAAGGTCAAAGACAGACCAATCCATGTGTGCTTCTCTTCTTATCAGGAGAAAGAGAAAGTATTCAAGACCTGTGTAAGGGTATTCAAGAAGGATTTCACTTATGAAACTTATGTTGGAAATGACTTAAGCCACCGAGTCCAAGCTGAGAGGAAGGCATTGCTCCCCCATCTGAAGAAGTTGCGGGAAGAAGGGAAGAAGGCTTTCTTCGTATATCCCGCCAAGATAAAGTATGTGGAGGGAAATTCCCTGAAGCTATTTACTCCATAGACATTACGACATCACAGACATTATGACATTATCACCAGTCGTGACATTACTACGGTTAACCGTTTTTGTTTTTGTTTTTCAGTACATGCATTTTGTAAACACTCCTTACTTTGGAGGAGAGTAGGGGAAGTTAAGGGAGTTGGTAGCTTACCTTTGTGAAGAGAAAGTTATATTTGTCAGTATTTGTGAGGTATTACAAAGCTATGACAATGTCAGATGTGTATTTTTGTAGTGGATTACTATTATATTGTTTTTAATAATAATAATAATAATAATAATAATTAAGACTTATATCGCGCCAAATCCACTCTGTAGAGTGCTCAAGGCGCTTTTTAGGAAATTATAAAAGAAATTAAGAAGAATTGAACAGAAATGTTTTGAGGTAATTTTTGAAAGTTTCAGAAGTCAAGCACTGTTTGATGTTATGAGGGAGGCTATTCCATAGCTTCGAGGATGAGTAAACAAATGATCTTTCACCCCAGGTTTTGGAAACTTTGGGGGTAACAAGAGAATTGGAAAGGGAGGAACGTAAGGATCTTGAAGGGGTATAACTTTTGATCAGTGAAATAAGGTACTGGGGAGATGAGCCATGTTGTTCATTCATACAAGATTTTTGTTAGGTGTTATGTGTTCATTGTTAAATGTTCATGAATGTGTTGTCTGTCTGTCATGTTTTTGTTATGTCCTTATGTTATCTCTCATGTATCTTAAAAAATATATGTACAACAACCCTCTCTCTCTCTTAATACATCCGTCTCTTCTTCTAAGCATTTTAGCATTGAAACATTGATTTCCTTTTATTTCTTGTCTTGATGCATGTCATTAATAAGTAAGTATGATCAATGTTAACTCGACACTTAATTCATGATGTATGCTTCCTTGTTTCGATTTTTACTGCTTGAATTAAATTTATTCCCACCATGTAGTGCAATACCTTAGATTTTAACAGCTCACCTTGTTATTCATCCATTTTCATGCAATTTCTTATACTACGACTTATTTTCTATTTCATCAATTTTACTTAAGAACTAAACAGAGCCCTGAGGAAGACCAGCTTGTTTCAATGTCAACATGTTTTATATCTTGCCATTTTTATCCAGGATTATTTCTGTTTTTATGTTATGTTATTTCGATTTCGTTATACCTTTTTATCATGCCATGCTTGTTATCTGCTTTGCATTATCGTATGTTTGATTGTTTTTATGCTGATCAGGCCACTCTGTATAAATATTCGAGAATAAACAAATAAATTAATAAATAATTGGTGATAAATTGCATTTTAGGTGAATACTATGGGTTTTCTGATAAGAGTGCAGTGGTAAAAGAAAAAATGTGTTTGGTAGTCCAAGTAAAAAGTTATTTTCTTTCTTTCATGAGAAAAAGTATGATATTTTATTCTTACAAGAAACCCACTCCCAAGCTGGGGATGAAAATTTTTGGAAAACCCAGTGGGGGGCCAAGCTTGTTTTTGTAGTTTTTCTACCAAAAGTAGAGGAGCACCTATATTGTTTAAGCCTTCCCTAAATTTGAAGATCTCATCTTGTATTTCAGATGAGGATGGAAGATATATCATATTACAAATTGAAATGGATAAATCAGTGTTTATTTTGGTGAATGTATATGGCCCAAATGAAGATAGCCCTGACTTTTTTACTGAAGTATTTGAAAGTTATGTGAACTAGGTAGCTCTAATATTATATTTGCTGGGGATTTGAACATAGCTTTGGGTCCAATGGATTATAAAGGCTCAAAAAAGCATCATAGCAATGTTCATGCTAAGAAATGTTTGATTTATATGCAGAAGACTTTAATCTAGTAGATGTTTGGAGGAGGGAGCATGAAAGGAAATATGGCTTTACTAGACATCAACAAAGTCCTACTGTATTTTCAAGGATTGATTATATTTTTGTATCAAGTGACTTGATTAGTATGGTTAAAGAATCTGATATACAAGGGGGGTATATGCTCTGACCATTCAATTGTTTCTATGACACTTTTGTTGGGTCACCCTCCTCCATCCACACATCTGGTTCTTTTGTTGAATATTCCTCATTACATAATCACCCAGTCATTGACTCCTCTTCATCCTAGTTATTTTCTGATTGGTTCTGTTGTTGAATTAGGTTGTTACATTTTAGTTGGATCCTTCCATTTTCTCTATGTTAATTGGTTTAGTATGTTTGAATATTTATTATGTTATGTTTCTTTGGTTACAAATTTGATGTGGGCCAAGCAGCCTTATATTACAACATTTTTATGTGCAATAAGGACAGATAGATTGCAGAAAGATTAAAGACACACAGACAGATAGAGACTACAACTACCAGACTCCTTCATCATTATTTTGGTTCCTGAGTTCCTGTTAAGTTTTGATGCTGTTATGTTTGAGACTGATTGATTTGCTGCTGAATGTCATGTTTGCTGCATGAACTTTATTATTTTACAACCCTACAATAGTATACAGATTTTTTCCTCGCTCGCTGCGCTCGCTCGGCTTAGAGTTAACTCGTGATTAATATCATCGTGTATTGGGATGAAGAATTATCACTTCTACCATTAAAAATAGTATTTAGATTTTTTTTCCTCACTCGCTACGCTTGCTCGGATTATATTCAAATACAAGATGGCATGGAAAAGCAAACGAATGCGGCAAGCGAGATGACCAAATATACCTGTATACATGTACATATGAAAAAGTCAGATATCTCATGATTAATACCATTGTGCATGCCATAGAGATGAAGAATTATCACTGCTACCATTATAAATAGTATATAGATTTTTCCTCGCTCGCTGCGCTCGCTCAGATTAAATTCTAGTACAAGATGGTTTGGAAAAGCAAAGGAATTCAGCAAGCGAGGTGACCAAAATATATCTCAAAGTTAATTCTTCAGTGTATTTGGATGAACAATTATCACTTCTACTATGGGAAAGGTATATTTTTTTCCTCACTCACTGTGCTCCCTCGTATAATATCAAGATTTAGAATGGTCTCTGAAAGCGTATCAGGTGAAAGAGGTGACCAAATAGGCCTATGTTATCTTTAAGCCCATCATGTAGTTTGATGAAGAGCTATCACTTCTACGAAAGGGAGTGTATATTTTTCCTCGCTCGCTCATTTTATATTTAGACACAGCAGGGCTCCATACTAACATTTTTTTCTGGGGGTCCGGCCGGGCGCCTAGATTTCCATATTTTTAAATTTTGAGCGCCCGGGGTGAAGTTTTGAGTGCCCGGAATAAACTTCCGTTACAAGAAGAATATGCACTAAAATCAACCAAACCAGGGGTGATCAAACAACAATCCAACAATTAACCTCCCATTTAATGAATCAACAATAACCCTGATTTCATCGTGTAATTCCTATTGAAAAAATATGTGGCTTCGTCAAGAATATTCTTAATTTTGTCATGTTAGTCGAATGTACACTCAGAACGAAGACACATTTCATGTTTCACTTTAGTCGTATACACACCCGATCAGGTCTGCATGAACGTTAAAATTTCCACCGACTAAGTTACACGGCAACTTCACTTCAACTCAAGAATTATCCCCCAAGATGTGTAATTATGGCTGAAATCACGAATTAGTTTGAAGGTACGGTGGTGTCAATTTATTACGCTAAAAATGCTTAGAATTCACCTCAGATTGTCGTTTTTGATCATCACTTGCGACCTACAAACTGAGTTTCTAGTCTGACCAGATCGACTCTTGCAATCACAAATGAAAGCATCCAAGGCAAGAAACACGTTTGTATGCACTGTATGCAGACGGGAGTGAAAACTACTTTAAGCCAATGCACCATTTCAGCCCTGACGTAACTGTACTTATGAGCGAAGGAGCTCATTCACGTAATCATGAAAGAAAAATGAACGAAAGCTCTACAAAAGTATGACAAGTCTTGACAAGATATTTTTGAAGAAATAAATTAACGAAAAATGAACGGGCATTACTAAAAGAAAAAAAAAACATCAACATTACTTCTTGCAAGCAAGAGCTTGTCTGTTGGTGCCGTTCTGGCTTCTCACTAAATTTTGTAGTAGGAATGAAATCATTCACTGATTCAGGCCAAGTTCAATTTTGAATCATGAAACGAAAGTATGACAAGATATTTTCAAAGAAATGAATGAAAAACGAACGGACATTATTTTTTATAAAATCCCAAAACATTCATACTTGCAAGCAAAAGCTTGTTCGCTAGTGCCCTTCTTACTAAATTTTGAGGTGAGAATGAAATCATTCAGGCCAAGTTCGATTTCAAATCATGACGGTATTTTCTACCAAAAGTAGAGGAGCACCTATATTGTTTAAGCCTTCCCTAAATTTGAAGATCTCATCTTGTATTTCAGATGAGGATGGAAGATATATCATATTACAAATTGAAATGGATAAATCGGTGTTTGCACGTACGCGTGCATATGGTAATCGTAATGTCAACGTAGTGAACGTAGATTGAATGAATAGAATTTGTGTACTATGTCGGTACACTTCCGGGTTTTAGCGCTTCAGGGTTTAGCGCCATCTTTTGGTGACTAATTTATTTCTGAATTAACAGATTCGTGACGTGAAAATTTATTGGAGAATAGCAAGCAAATTTGGATTATTTTCATTTAATTTGCCCTGGATTTTTGTTCTGTCCTAACAGAAAGAGGTAGGAGGGAATGATTTGGAATTATATCAACTACTAGTATAAGCGTTACCGTTCTTTTAACCTGCTCTATCGTCAATATTAATGGAAATATTTTGTTGGTTGGGGGTTATTCCTCAGGCTGCTAACCGTCGATTAACCATCAAATATAAATTTCTGAATACTAAAAATGGCTTTTTAAAAGGGCTATGTCTATTTTTCAATACGCTCACGATCATGATTAACAACAAAGTCACTACACCGCTCATGCATCCACATTATGTATGACTATATAGGCATTGTCTAGTCGAGCTACTGTCCCCGTCAAACATGCCGTTTCACACACACATGCACACACAACATGCTCATCTACACACAAGAGCGAATGCTACACGTCAGCGGATAAGACGGGAAGATAGTACGTCCTCATTTTCTTACCGCCCAGCATTTTAATCTTTTCGTGGAATAAAATTTGAGGCGCCCAGTCGGGCACCCATATTTCTTCCATTTTTATTTTTAAGTGCCCGGCGGTCCAATCCAGGCGCCCATGTGTCCCGGGCGCCCGCTAATGTCAAGCCCTGGACACAGGGTGTTTCCAGAAAGCAAACACATTCAGCAAGTGAGGTGAACAGTTATATCATTAAGAAGAAAAATGTGATAGAGGCACACAATGCCTCGTGGGCTTTATACGGTTGAATTTATCAGCATTAGTTGATGGTAATCACTGGCATTGTTTTTTGGCAATCTGGCCTCTACATCCCTCCCCCCCCCCCCCCCCCCCCCCCCCCCCATTGAAAAAAGTCTAGCGACGCCCCTGACGATTTTCTTCATTTGGAATCTCAAAAATTTTCAGCTCACGCTTCGCGCTCGCATTATCCATCATTTCCTTTTTACTCAGGAAAAGGAGTTTTATAATTCCTCAATGAAAGATTTCGGCCCCCCATTGGAGAATGCTGGATCCGCCCCTGCCCAAACTCATGCCAAGGTAATTGCGACTACGTTAAATCCTAGACCGAAGTGTTCTGTCTCTAACAGTCGTCGTTAGCCTCTTATAATGGTAGGGTTGGCACTCCTCCTTTTTAGAGACAGAAGCGCCCTGAAGCGTTGTGCGTGCAATCTTATTGTGCTGGGCAGCACAACGAGAAAACTACCTCAAATCAGCGATTTTTCCCCTTTATTCATAAATATAAAAATATCATTTTACACTACAGAGAAGACCTATACAATGTAGCTTACCGATTTACCGTATTCAAACGAGTGACCAATACGAAACAACAACAAAAACATCGTTCGTACGTATATGCCTAAACGTGAGTGGTCCATCGTTTGAATACGGCCGGTTGAAATGCGAGGAGTCACGAATTCACTGATCTCCCTGCGAAAAGCACGAAGGCAAACAGAGATAGAGGTTGGCTGCTGCAAGATTTTCAACCGAGAGGACCTAATGTTAGGACCCTGGATTTACCTGAAAATGGAGAGTTAAAAGGAATTAATCATAAAATCGGTAAGCTACATTGTATAGGTCTACTCTGTAGTGTATAATGATATTTTTATATCCATGAATAGAGGGGAAAAACCGCTGATTTGAGGTAGTTTTCTCATTGTGCTGCCCAGAACGAGATTGCACGCACAATGCTTCAGGGCGCTTGTCTCTAAAATTAGGGTGTCTGGAGAAAAAAATTATTTTGCTTATTTCAAAATAAAATTAAATTTTCTTCCTGAATGTGGAAAATAATAACCTTGAAACTGACAGAAATATGATTTTTTTTTGTGGAAAAATTCCAGTTAATTACTGCAAAATAAGAGAATGAGTTGGACCATTTTTCAGCATTTTCCTGCCATAGGCTATGTAGTTAAGAAATGGCACACATGAATGCAAATTTTGAGCTTCCAAGGTCCGATACGACTTTATACTTAAGGTCAAAAACTTGTCCTTTTCATGACCAGATAGGAAATTTTACAATCTTTCTAACAGAGGCGTCGATTCTGGGGGGGCAGGGGGGGCAGTTGCCCCCCCCCCCCCCCCCCCAAAGAAAATTTCGGGTTGGGGGTGGGGCAAAGACATCATTTTGCCCCCCCAATAATTTCCCAACCAAAAAAAAAAAAAGAAAAAAGAAAAAAGAAAAAGAAAAGAAAGGAAAAGGAAGGAAGTTAAATGAAAGCGTAAAACAAGAAAAAAGAAAGAAAATGGGACACTGGGAAGCGCTCGCTCGCTTCGCTCGCTCGCATTTATTATATCTTAACCAATGCCGATGATAATTACTATTCTTATGAAAGGAAATCGGTTTGCGTCTTGTGTTTCTATCTAATGTTATACTATTCCTCTATTCATATGAAGTAATATAACCAAACAAGATATCACTCCTAGAAATCGAGCGGCCAGTTGACCTAAAAACAGATAAAATTTCAGGAGATAACGGCCTGGATAAAAGAAAACGCAAAACAAAAACACATTTTTCGTTAACTCGCTCGCTACTCCACTGTACTCTCGCTGGTAAAAGCCAGATGCAAGATGATTTCAGGCAGCAAGTAGCTTATTATAGCAGTGAGATTCCAAAGTATCATTATATTTGGGCAGCAAGGTGGTTGACAAAGATTTTGGGACGAATCCATATAATTTTGCCGGGATCGGTCGTTGACTTTGCTCGCTATAGTAGAAACAGAATGGATTCGGACTGCAAGCGAGGTAGCTAAAACAGTGTCATATTCGGCACACAGGTGATCGGATGTATCATTTAGATATCATACAGGCATGACAGGTTTATAGTGTATTCTGATGATAATGATAACAATAATATTCCGTTCTTGTATACCGCATATCACATTTTTATCACATTTTTATGATGACGAAATAACACTTCTATCATATGGAAAAGGGTATATTTTTCCTCGCTCGCTGCGCTCGCTCGTTTCATATTAATGGTTTTGAAAAGCACATGAATTCGGTGAGATGAGACCGAATAGATAATGTAGATGTTTCATTGGCTCACAGCGTAATTTGCCGAAGGGTTTACTACATCTATCATGAAAAACAGTGTGTGCTTCCTCGCTCGCTCATAATATAAAAAAAACAGAGTGGTTGGGGGGGGGGGGGGGTGGCAGCAACAATGGACCAGCGATGTGACAAAATAGAGTTCATATTTGGCAGCGAAGTAACCATATACATATATATCAGGTATCATTATGCCTATATGATAACTAAACTCTTCTCTCATAACAAGAAATTTGTTATTTTTTGCTCGCTCGCTTCGCTCGCTCACAAAATTGAAAAGGAAAAAAAAAGCAGGATGGTTCACATAGCAAGTTGCTTAATTTCCCCAATTTGAAAATGCTTCACGTTGATATAGGCCTATGTTATACATGTATATATGTATATATATATATATATATATATATATATATATATATATATATATATGGGTGTATGTATATATATATATATATACATACAAACTTATGTGTGAGGGTATGGGTTTGTCTTGCCCCCCAAATCCGGAAAATGGATCGACACCTCTGCTTTCTAATGGTGTAAAATTTTTATAGGTTTGAATATCAGATCTCAAATTGAGAATTTTTCCCCCTGGATCGCAAGCTTTTAAGCACGCAGTATATAATGCGTGGTGGGTATGTGCCGCGGAGAAGACCCCCATTTTTACACTCAAATTTCCGTTCCAAAGCATAGCATTTTTATCTTATTGAGAAAAAGAACAAAGAAAGCCGTTCCAAAGCTTCGCATATTTTTCTTTACGCCGTTCTGGCCGCATTGATCCGCTACAATGGGCTGAATTTTTGGTGGAAAGCGGCCCACAGAGCGCTGTCCGACGGACTCCCACCATCGCCTCATGCCGCCGGGCTAGCTGCATACACGTATGCCCGTTCCATAGGGATACATACGCACTCACACGCAGGCGAAGCGTTCCAAAGACCGTTTTCACAAACATTTGTAGTTCCGAAGCCCGCTCCGAAGACCCTCCTTTTCACAATAAGCTCGTTCCAAAGCCCCCGTTTTTTGTCTTGCCCGCAACACTCACCTACAACTTTTGGGGTCGAGTGCCCCCCCCCCCGGACTTTTCAGTGTGACTTCAGACACCCTACTAAAAATAAATTAAGGTCTATAAGGAGTGCCAACCCTACCATGTACCATTATAAGAGGTTAACGACGACTGTTAGAGACAGAACACTTCGCTCTACTTAAATCCTTGCTCAAAATATGCGACTCACCACATGGTCACAATCCTCATTATAATGTCGTTATTCATTACACATATTTGCCCACGCTTTGACGTCAATGAGAATGGATGCGTGACTCATTTGAAGTCATCATTGAAACTCGATTGATCGAGAGAGAGAAAAGGCAAAAAAAAAACCTCTAACTTCCAAGAACATCATTTCTGTACATCTGTACATGGTAGACATGGTAGATTACTACTAGTATGGCAGAGTGACCTAACTTCGCGCATGTCCAAACTTCGCGCACAGGGCCATATCTCAAAAACCAGAAAAGATTGTGAAAAACTGGTAGCACCAACGGAAAGAGCACCCTAAAATTACCTTGTAAGTTACTTTCCTTTTGAAATTAGAGAAGGAATTTTGAAATTATGAATGAAAAATCGGCAAATTTGGCAGCGTTTTGCGTTCGTTCTGACAAAAACTGGACTTGTCGACAAGGGTCTAGAATTCCTCTTTTCGAGAGACGATCTCATCAAAATTGTAAGTAAAATGTGGTATCAAATTATTCAGAGGCATTTTGTCTTCCTAGTAATGCAATTATCTTACCTTTTATGGATCTCTATTTTGTATTAATCACTTGAAAATTGGCGTGCGCGAAGTTAGGTCTCGTTATTTTTGTAACACTTTTTCCAGGTCCAGAGCGGTGCGATACGACATCGAATTTTGCGATCGCGATATCTCGGGAATTCTTCGTAAATAACATGTTCTTCTTGCGCCCATTTGAAATCTA
>CM057170.1:10523092-10562876 GCA_029962745.1 Echinometra lucunter
CGAACGCAACAAGTATCACTAATAGGGTCTGCGCGCGAAGACTACAAACCATCGTAAATGAGTCGCATGTGACAGTCTATGGGATTCACAAAAAATAGAAGACTATTTCTGTGATGGGATTGCGTGGATTGCCTATGGAAAGGTCCAGCAAGAAATCAAGTCCGTGCACATGCGCACAAGGAGGATTTGCGTTTCCATGTACGGAAAAAAAATTCGCAGCGGGGCACGCGGCGATCGTGTACGTGTACAGAGAGGATGGATGAAAGGAAAAGCAAAGAAAAGGGGCCTTCAAGGAACTGAAGGCGAAGAAACAGACGAGAGGATTGCCCAAAGAAATGTAAAAAGAAAGACGGATCCATAGGCCTAGAAGTCCATAAATAAAAGGGAAAGGCATAAAAGAAAAAAAACACGAAGAAATATACAATGAATTCTGAATCTTCTGTTCTTTCTTCGTGTTCTTCCTCTCATCTATCCTCTCCCATGTCCATATGTTTTATTTGTTCTTCCTTCCATCTATCTTCTTCTCTCTCCTTATATACAGTGTATTTCATTGTTGTTTTTTTTCTCTTATAGATAAGATCAGGCTCAGCCATAGAGAAAGGGAGAGAAATACATATAACCCTGACCCAGGAAGTACAGGTCAACTTTAGCCACATCATTTATTCGTCTCTATATCTTTCTTATGCTATTCTCTGTTATTCCTTCTATCTTCTTATCTTTCAATCTATCTTTTGTTCTTCTTTGTTTTCTCCTATCTTCTTTTCTATCTTTCCTTATGTTATTCTTTGTTTTTCCTTCTATCTTCTTTGCTGTCCATCTTTCCTTATGTTAATCTTTGTTTTCTTCTATCTTCCTCCCTTTCCGTCTTTCCTTGTTATTCTTTGATATTCATTCCATCTTTTTCTTTCAATCTTTTCTTATGTTATTCTTTGTTTTTCCCATCTTTTTCTATCTTTCCTAATGTTATTCTTTGTTTTTCCTTCTATCTTCTCTGTCCATCTTTCCTTGTTTTATTCTTTGTTTTTTCTTCTATCTTCTTCCTTTTCCGTCTTTTCCAATATGATTCTTGTTTTCTTCTCCTACTGATCTTCTTTTTTTCTTTTCTTTTTTTCTTTGTTATTCTATCTTCTTATCTTTCAATCTATCTTTTATTCTTTGTTTTCTCCTATCTTCTTTTCTGTCCATCTTTCCTTATGTTATTCTTCAATTGTTTTCTTCTATCTTCTTCCCTTTCCGTCTTTCCTTGTTATTTTTTGCTATTCATTCCATCTTTTTTTTTCAATCTTTTCTTATGTTATTCTTTGTTTTCTCTCATCTTTTTTTCTATCTTTCCTTATGTTATTCTTTGTTTTTCCTTCCATCTTCTGTCCATCTTTCCTTATCTTATTCTTTGTTTTCTTCTTCTATCTTCTTTTTCGTCTTTTCCTGTTATTCTATGTTATTCCTTCTATCTCCTTATCTTTCAATCTCTTCTCATATTATTCTTTGTTTTCTCCTTCTATATTCTTTTCTAGCTTTCTGTAAAGTTCTATGTTGTTTATGTTTCTTCAAACCTTTGTGTGAAAGCAACAGTAGAATCATGATTGAGATCTCCGTTGCGTTCAATCGAATTTTAGCGACCGTGGTTCTGCAGAATCATGATTCAAAGCGTACCTTTTTCAGCGTTTCATGTTTGCGTTTTGAAAGACGTTTATTTTTACGACCTGCGAAAAATCGATTGAACGCAACCGTGGTGTAAACTAAACGTCTTTGAAAACCGTGATTCTAGGGTGAAAAATGGTCGCTTGAACGCGGCCCTAGTGCGTAGAGGACTTATACTGCTTTCACATCAAGGTACGGTCGCTGCGACCGTACCCAGCGACCGATCGGACGTGCTTTCACACCTCCGTCAAAATTTGGTCAGGCCCAGAGCGATCGGTCGCTGAATAGCTGACCTAGCCGGAAGCGGAAGTAGAGATAGTGCGTAGGCATGTATGGGGGGTCATTGCATTTCGATCGGTCGCTGAGTACGATGTGCTTTCACATCTAGCTTGCATCGGTCGTGATCGGTCGCTGAAGTACCTCACCGACCGTACTCAGCGACCGATGAAATGCTTTCACATTATGATTTCATCGGTCGCAGCGACCGTACCTTGGTGTGAAAGCAGTATTAGACTCTTTTACCAGAGCACTTGTAGGATTTTTTCGCGAAAATGCCTAGGCAACGGTGTAAACCGGAAACGCGCAGACGGCCCAGAGAAAAAGATTATAGCCTTTATCTAGACGTTTGTATTTCTTAACTTCTTCATTTTTCTTATTTTTCTGTACATAGCTTTTGGTAAAGAGCCTAAGAGGTGAAGGGCATGACATAATCAATATTGATATTGTCCCGTAATAACATAAAACTTATGTCCACCAACAGATATGATCAACTCTAACTGCAACAGGCAAGGGAGTAATGGTGAGAATCAGAAGGCCAGAGCTAATAAGTTATGCAGGAGAGATTGCTGTGAAATTCTATATAATAGGGGGGAGGGGGGGGGGTAAACGTGTTTCCTGATTAAGCTCTATATGAGCAAACGTTTGGATATTTGACAGTGATGTCGTGAAATTCTGAAATAAAATTAATAAACAGGAGATCTTCAAGTTTTTCTCTTAATCAGAATATTTCATATAATAATGGATTACGATTTATGCAAATTACAAACCTAAACTTATTATGTTTAAAGTCCATAGAAACAGGTGAAAGGGCTTTGAAAAAGAATGAGATTGTGTGCAAGCAATATAAAGAATATTCAAATTTCTCTTAACTCGGTGGACTAGCACGTCTGACAAATAATAATAATAATAATAATAATAATAATAATAATAATAATTTTAATAATAATAATTATAATAATAATAATAATAACAATAATAAAAGATAATGAAAAGAAATTTCTAAAAAGATCATCAGGTATGGTAACATACTCTGATCATACTCTGAGTTTTTGGACAAGCAAGGAAAAAGGTTTGTCATGTTCCATCTGTGCCGGGGGTGCACATTTCCTTTCACTCGATGTGTGAAATCAGACATCAGTTTTGCTGCTGGCTTGTAGGCCTAGGGGCACGGGGATTCTCGGATACGCCTCCAATGGAAATGACTGAAAGTGAGGTTTTGTAAGACTGTATTCTGCTTTAGCAATCTGAGGAGTCAGGCGATCGAGAAAAAAAAACCCAAAACAAAAAAAAAACAAAAAAAAAAACGGTAGGCCTAGTATTAGGTGCAAGAGGGCCTACAAGCACTTATGAAAGATGGAAAAAACGCCCCAGCCTCTACATCATTTTTAATCAAATAGTATTTAACCTTCTATACCATCTGAGGATTATTTACTACTGAATCCACAATTCAGTTTTAAAAAGTAGGCTTATTCCATTTACCTCCCCCCCCCCCCATCAGCTCTCTGTCTTTTTCTCCCTCCCCTCTCCCTCTCAAAGACTTTCATTTTCCTTTTATTCATTTTCATACTCTCTACTCTCACAACTGATCTGAAAAACTGACTTCATAAATACAACTGAGGCACAATAGAACAGTGTTTCTAATCAATTCTAAATTTTACCCGCTCAATTTTTACCTCCCTGGCTCTAGCAGACGACGCGTCGGTGTCTCACGTGACACAATCAGGATACATAGAAAGTACATGGTCACATGACGTCATCGATAATAACAAACGGTTTCACGTGTAGTATTACAAAATGGTCAAAAGCAGGCATATTCCAGGGGGTTTATGGGGGGTCTATTGGACTCGTCGAGGCTCGATTATATATTTTCAGAGTTTGAAATTTCATGTGAATCACCTTTTCCATTTATATGAATAAATGCTCGGGGAATGAACTTAATTTCAAATTCCCTGTTTTTGTGTATTAAAGGAGAATGCAACCTTGACATCAGTGTGCTTCCAGTGAGTGAAGAAGAACAAGAAGAGTACACAGTGAAAATTTTAGCAAAATCGGACAATCTGTTCAAGAGTTATGAACTTTGAAAGTTTAAGTTAATCCTTATTATAGAATCCTTAAATTGGTAACTTTGCCAGCATCTGTGATGTCATCGTGGACAACTCTCCATTCATTTTGTACACAGAATTCAACATTTTCTTTATTTTCAAGAGAAATAAAAATTCTTTTGATTTATTGTTTGAGTATGACATGGCTATATCAATTCTGCAAGCATATTGGGAAGAATTATATTGATTCCTGACCTGAAATTTCATATAAATCATTTTTTTTGAAAAAAAAATGAATTGAGAGTAACTGTTGTCCACAATGACATCAAAGGATCCTCATAATAGGGATTTACTGAAACTTTCAAAATTCATAACTCTTGAACCGATTGTCCGATTTTGCTCAAACTTTCACTGTTTACTCTTCTTGGTCATCTTCATTCTCTGAGAGCACACTGATGCTTGGGTTGCATTCTCCTTTAACCTATGGCAGCTTGAAGGTCAAAAGCATGCATATTCCCTAGGATTCATGGGAGGTTTTTTATTTTATTTTTTTTTTAGCCTTTGTCACTAGTTTGTTGTTGTTGTTTTTTTTTTTAAATAAACTATTATGAATTGATTTTATAAGAAGGGAATTTATGTGGAATATAGAATAACTACAAAAAAAATACGGCAAAATAATTCACAAGTAAACTGGGAAAGATTTATATCCAGTTATATCAGCTTGATTGTTTATTATTTGTGTGTTCTTCAAATTTTGCAAGTCAGTTCCGTATACAGGCAGGATTATGCATCAATAATTCATCAAATATCACAAATCAACGATCAACGATCAATAAAGTATCATATGAAGAAAAACAAATACTGTTTGCATGCATCTGAATAATACGTTCACAAACCGCATGCGGTTTTCTCCAGTCATTTAGGAAGATTGACTAAATATACTGTGGAAAATCATCAATTCCTTCTTAATGTACCAACTGTCTTTGAGTCCTATTTTCGATGGTGAATTCAAATATTCTGTTGATCACACTTTACCAATACAAGCGTAAGTATGAACGACTGACGAAAGTTCTAAATGTCTGAATCACTTGTCAGCCTTGGTTAAGAAAAGAAGAAGTCGCGATGGAGAACGCGGTGATCAAGACCTGGTATATCGACGATATAATAGAGACGCCCCGACCGGAAAGACGGCATCGGAGACGGAAAATACTGACGATAAGGGCACACAGCCGACGTCCTAGTCAAGAGTTGGCAAACTTAGCCTAGCTAAGCAGTAGACCAAAATTGCGGGGGGGGGGGGGGGGGGTCACTTCCATTGAAGAGTGGACAGCATCCGCGAGAAAAAAAACGCGGAAAAGGGTATTTTTTCAGGCGCGGAACGCGCGGAACGCGAATAGAGTGTCAAAAACGCCAAAAATTGAAAAAAAAAAGCCCCCTAAATCACGATAATCTAAAACGCAAAATGGGTTTGTAATTTGCACCGACTGCGGGACCGACTGTAACAAGACTCGCCTGTGTAAAACATAATGGGACAGTGAATTATCTCGAGATAAAAACGGCTCCAAACTTTCAATGGACCCCACTATCACTCTCAAGGTATGAAAATAGGAATATCCTCGTTTAGGGTATAGGATGTGCAAATCTGGGACATCTGCATAAAATCCGTGTTTAGGGTGTCCTGCCCTTGAATCCTCGTTTAGGGTGCTTTTTGAAGGACGATTCTCGCGGATGCTGTCCACTCTTCAATGGAAGTGACCCCTTATACCAAATAGGATTCTAAACAATATGCCCTATTACTACGAATTAAGTGTCCTAACTGCTTTTAAATACAATCATACATTTCATATATTTAACATTTAACATTTTGCCTGACGATCAATACATGCAAGAAATTAAACTTTATCGAATTTTTTCAGTCATTTAAACATCAGAGAAATAGATCTTCCAGAACGTCAATAAAACAAGGTATACATTTATGTATATAATTTCTCAATTCAACTTGTATGTATAACAATGAACGTCACTGTAATTTTGTTCTTTCCTATTATATATGCATTAAAAAAAAAACTTCATCTTTCAGAATTCTACACACCAAATCTGTATAAGTTCTTACTCTACAAAAAAAATACCTAAAAAAAAAATGGAGAACTTACTATCTTGGTCATCTGGTTCCTGGTGTTGTGCTGTTGGTGTGCGGTGAGCAGCCAGGAAAAAAAGTTCCTAAACATGCTAGCCTGAAATGCTTGCTAGGGGGGAAATCTCTACCTTCAATTCACACCCAGTCACGGCACAACACGACAGCCTCTCAAGCATAAGAAGAGGTTGAACACAACCTTTCCTCACCAAGGTTAAAATGAGATCTGTCCTAATTTTTCCTACACGCCGCTCCCACTCCAGCTTAGGACTCAACACACCCAAAATTATAACCAATCACCTACTAACTTTCCCTGCACACCTAGCAACAGAAAAATAAATTTAACTACATTAGGACTCAACACACCCAAAATTATAACCAATCACCTACTAACTTTCCCTGCACACCTAGCAACAGAAAAATAAATTTAACTACATTGCTCTTAGTCCTAATAAATGCAAAACAGCGCTCCTTACAAATACTATGTGCAAGCTCCTTAGAAAGCAGCAACCCTGTTGATAAACCATGCCTACACCTGGCTACAGCATGCACATACAAAAGGGCAAGGCATAAAGAAAGAAAATGCTATTGACCTTTCCTTTGCTGAAAAGAAATCAAAGTCAGGGTGACAGCCTTCAATTAGCTTATTCAAAGTCCCAAATTGCATACATTTCATATTTTTATATCTCCAAAGAAAATTATATGAATAATAATCAACCGAAAATTGCTTGTTTTGCATGTAAACCTGGGGCGGGCGAAGCTTTTTTGGTCAAAAGCATGCGTATTGAAAATAAAGAATCAATAAATGTTTTTTTACCTATCCATCCTTCCGCTCGTGAAAAAAATCAGGCTTCAAAAAAAAAGTTTTAGATATGAAATATTTAAAAAAAAATGAGACATCTTTTCACACGTTATAGCAATGGCGGACGCATTTTTCCGAGTCCATTTTTAACACAGCATTTGCCCTTGCCAAAACGTATTACAGAATTAGGTGAAAGTAATTTGTCTTGTAATCCAATGTCTTTGGATTATACGCTACCAAAGACATCGGATTACAAAACAAATTACTCTCACCTGCCTACTTCCGTAATACGTTTTGGCAAGGGTAAATACTTAAAAACGGACTCGGAAAAATGCGTTCGCCATTGGTATAACGTATGAAAAGATGTCTCATTTTTCCTTGATATTTCGGTGACAGCCAACTTCACCGAAGGCCCGCGAGACCAAGGGCCCCGCAAGACCGAAGGCCCGCGAGACCGAAGGCCCGCGAGACCGACTTTTTTGTATCTTATTTTCCTTCATCAGGTGCCGCGGGCGAGTGGTTTAAGGCGCCTCGTTATAGCGGCTTAACAGGTGCCAGTTATCAGAGGGGGGAGGAGGGCAGAGTCAAATACTTCCCGGTAACTCCGTCTAGAATAAGTGGCGTAGCAAGGATTTCAGTTTAGGGGGCGGTAGTGAGCACGGGAAGCGCGCTCAGTGTTTCGCACGATTCGCGTGCTCACCACCGCCCCCTAAAATGAAATTCCAGGAACGCCAATGATTTTAGACTTAGTTACCGGGAATTATTTGGCTCCCCCCCCCCCCCATAACAGGCAGAGAATGTAAGAGGAGCGGGAGCAGACAAGTAACAATAAATTCGAAGAAAACGTCGGGGCTTCCGTGCTTCGCTCAGGAGGGAGGGAGCGCCTTTCGCGCGCTCAGTATTAAGTGTTTCGCACACATCCACCTGCTCCCTACCGCCCCCTAAAATGGAATCCTAGCAAGGCCACTGATTCTGGACTTAGCTACCGGGAAATTTTTGGTTCTCCCCCCCCCCCCCCCCGATAACAGGCAGAGGACGTATCAAGATGAGCGGGAGCAGACAAGAACGATTCAAAGGAACGTCGGAGCTTCCGCGCTTCCCGCGGGGGGACACTCCCACTCCCTGCACCCCCCCCCCCCCCCGGGACCGGGAGCGCGCTTCCCGTGCTGACTACCGCCCCTTAAACTGAAATCCTAGCTACGCCACTAATTCTAGACGGAGATACTGGGAAATATTTGGCTCTGACTCCCCCACCCCCCCCCCCCCCCCCCCTGTTCCGCCGTAGCAACGAGGCGCCACTCGACCGCTGCATCTGATGAAGGAAAATAAGATATAAAAAAGTCGGTCTCACGGGTCTTCGGCCGCGCGAGCGGACCCCTCTGAGGTGAGCCAAGTACAGTATTGCCCATTCAACACGACGTGAATGGAGTAATTTCGTTCGGGAAGCCCCAATTCAGAACGGAATAAAAGAAAGGAAAAAATTGATCATGACTTGTGATTAACTTTAAAAATACAAATAGGTATTATATTTTCTAGAAAAGTATACCATTACACTGAAAAAACTGCAACAAAAAACAAAATGTATAGAAATAGGGAATGCCAAATTGTGAAAAGTACACATGAATGAATGGGAGTCTTTATCCCCCTACGTGCGCTTTCGCACAGTGATGACGTCACAATCCCACACACAGATGAAACGGGGAGCGTTTCATGAGAGGACTTGTCGGATGTTTTATCCGACAAAGTCTATTTTATCCGAAAGTTGCCATAGTAACGATGCTTCTCAACCATTCAAAATCAAGGAAAGATGTCAGATCTGACAACTTGTCAGACAACAAATGTTGATGAAACGCCCCACGATCTCCATAAACATCTAAGGACGTGAGTCCATCGTGCGTCCTATTTTTCACGACACTTTCTTGGGCCAGACGCGACGCGAAACCTTTTTTCGTTTTTTTTTTTTTTAAACCCTTTTTTTATGACGTAACAATGGTTCACAAAGCCAGAGAACGCAAGTCACCCAGGAACGGTTCGAAGATCAAAGATTCCGGGTACCGTGACCGCGGTCAAAGGACTCGCGTCGCCAATCTAAAGCCCGCTAGTATTGACTGTATGACATGAATGATATACTATACCAACCTATATCGCCCAATCTGAATCCAATATTAATGCCAAACCGAAGGCGCGGGCAATATTGGATTCAAGAGGGCGATATAGGTTGTATCTCATTCAATGCAGTCAATATTATTATCATTGTCTATACCCCACAGTAAAGTGATGTAAAATTTAATTTGACAAAAAAAAATCTCTCCAATTACTCATTTAACATGACTTGTATGCATTAATTTTAATCACACGAGTTCGGCTTATAGCTTTCTATGACACTGCATATGGCTTGCGGTGGGCTCAAACTGGTTCAAACCGGATTCATGAATATTCCGGATGCTCAATTTACACGAAGAGTCAATGAGAAAACCCGAAGAGGGAAATTATAGTATGATATTGACCGCTGCCATATCAGAGAACGCAAATTATGGGGAATTATTGCCACGTAAAAGATAATATAGATAATATTGCCTTGAATGATTTCATTGAATACTGCATGCATCAATTCATCTAATTAAATGAAACTGCTTTATAATTCAAGCGTTTAAGCATTTATTGCATCTGTTGTATGAAACACTATAAACATGACGGAGAAAGAAAGCGGACAAAATAAACAACCTCTCATTCTACCCATCACAATGGTTCTGGTAGTCAAAGGAACATCCCTTCACTGCTATTATCTGAAATATGTGGGGCAGGTGTCACATGCATATTCATCTGGAACTACTGATTAAACAAAATAGCTGTGAAGGGATGTTCTTTTGACGATTACAGCTCGTTATTCCGAAGGTTCGTTATTCCGAATTAGGTTTGTTATTCCGAAGGTTCGTTATTCCGAAACACGCAAATTGCGTATACCTAGATGTTCGTTAGTCCGAAAATGAAAAAGGGTTCGTTAATTCGAACATTTGTGGAGTTATTCTGAAGGTTCGTTAGTCCGGAGGTTCGTTGGTCCGAAAATGAAATAAGGTTCGTTATTCCGAAGGTTCGTAAATCCGAAAATGAAATAATGTTTGTTATTCCGAAGGTTCGTTTATCCGAAAATAAAATAAGGTTCGTTATTCCGAAGGTTCGATAGTCCGAAAATGAAATAAGGTTCGTTAGTCCGAAAATGATTTAAGGTTCGTTAATCCGAAAATGAAATAAAGTTCGTTAGTCCGAAAATGAAATAAGGTTCTTTAATCCGAAAATGAAATAAGGTTCGCTAGTCCGAAAATACAGTAATCTGTGGCGAAGTCGGGAAAGCCGGGTGGGCGGACGTTGGGAGAATCACCCTTTCTGTTCAATAGTTATGGGGGAGGGGCTCTATCGTGACCAGGGGCGTATACGTACGCAGGATTCTTTCAAAGGGGTGATCATAGGCTTATGGGACTAGTTCATTTTCAATCCTGAATCCATGCAAGAATCGATGTTATGTTTACCGCTCTTCGCCAGTCCTGCTGATGTCCGGGGGGGGGGGGGGGGGGTTCATGCATTTTTTCATTGTTTTGTCCATGTTCGAAGATCCATTCTCGATTAGATGTTTACCACTTGTAAACCTTAAAAATATCGCTCTGCGGGGGCCGGAGGGGGCTTGTTTGGACCAGAATAGGAGTGTTTAACACCCCAAACAGGGGCGTCGATCCCCCTTTTTTATGGGGGGGGGGGTGGCTGTGAACAGCCATCCGTAGCTAGCGTGGCCAACTTTTTGGAATGGGGGGAGGGGGGAATACACACTAATTTCGCAAGTATAAAATAAACAATGCTCGCTGTGTATGTGGAGGAAACCTAAAGCTTGCTAATCAGGTTCTCATGGAGAGTAGTATATTTTTTCTATTACAACTACTTTTTATTCATCTGTTAGTAATTAGGATCTGGAGGAGCATTTAAGCATAACTTTCACTATTTATTAATGTCACTTTTCTCTTCTGTATGTATACCCCCCCCCCCCCCCTCCCCGTCTCCCTCTGACTAGGCTAATGTCAAAGGCTCGAAGAGTCACTATCATGTATGGAATAGCTTTAATTATCTAAAACTATTGATATTATTGCTTTGCCTAGTACCTCACCATTGTAACGAAATGAGCTCAAACTTTTTTTTTTCCTTGGGAAGGGGGGAGGAGGGTGAGATTGGCATGCATCGAAACAAGGATTTCAGGGGTTCTATGTACAAACCTAGCCCCGTCGCCTCAGCACACACATTTGTTTTTTGTAACAAAATATGCACACGTTGGTATCAATAATGCATGTAACATTTTCATTTATTGATGTATACGATAAAAGAGCAATGTAGATGAAATGCCTTGCTCAAGGGCAAAAGTGCCGTGCCGGGAATCGAACCCCGACTTTCGCGTCTCCAGTCAAGCGCCTTAGACTACTCGACCACGGCACCTCCACGGTACACACAACACACACACCCGCACACAATGCTGTTCCGGGGAAACGAACTGGAATACAATACCTCTTCAAATCCCATATGATAATGATAATGAAATAAGAACAACAATTACAATTGCTTTTATCATTTTTACCATGATTAATAGTATTATCACCATTACTGCCATCATTATCATTCTTATTCATATTTGTATTTTTGTTTTATCATCGTTATTATTACTAATATCATCAATGTTATCGTTATTATCATTATTATTAGCAGCAGAAGCTGTTAAAATAAAAAATGACCCCCCTCGAAAAAAAACCCAGAATAAACCACACCCCGTCACCCCCCCCCCAAAAAAAAAAATCCCTCTTGCGTGGAGGTAAGTTACGGATGATCATGGCCCACAAACAGCCCCCAACACACACACACACAAAAAAAACACTCTAAATCCATTCGCTCAGGCGGCAATTGCTCAGATAAAATCAAAATCACAATTCTTGATCTACGCCACTTTTTGATGCAACATATGCTCTGCCGAAAAATATACAAATGTATCATCCTCCGCAGAGACTATACCAATATTTTTATTGCGTAATATCCTATCATTTTTTAATTAAAACACCGGATTTGTTACTTAAGAAGTTTATTCAATTTTCGGAATAACGAACCTTATTTCATTTTCGGAATAACGAACCTCATTTCATTTTCGGAATAACGAACCTTATTTCATTTTCGGACTAACGAACCTTATTTCATTTTCGGATTCACGAACCTTCGGAATAAGTTAACGAACCTTCGGAAGTGCGAACCTTCGGAATAACGAACCTTCGGAGTATTCCGAACCTTCGGAATAACGAACCTTCGGAGTATTCCAACCTTCGGAATAACGAACATCACCCCTTTTGACTACCAGAACCATTGTGAAGGGTAGAATGAGGGGTTGTTTATTTTGTCCGCTTTCTTTGTCCGTCATGTTTATAGTGAAAACTACAAAAGCAAGCTCGTGCACACATGGGAGGTAGATGCATATCCATGTGCACTGTGCCTTACGTACATAGTTAAAGACAGAGGGAAGAAGAGACAAAGAGACGGGGGTCGAGGGGAATGGAGGGGGGAGAGTGAGAGAGAAAGCGTGACAAAGAAAAAGAAAGGGAGGTAGTAAGGCAGTGCACACATGCAAGAGAATCTTTGATTGCTTTTTCTTAACTTTGTTTCCAGGGGAAGCTTATTTAATGTTCAAGATGAATTATTTTGCAGGAGGTAGGCCTACTTTATGAAATGAAAAAAAAAATCAAAATAAATGCCAATATTGTGGTTGAGGGACAAATGTCACAAATCGAGTTGGGAAATTGCCATTTATTTTATTTCTTACCTTTTTTAGCTCCCCTTGTTTTCAACGAGCAAAAGAATTCATATGTTTCCTTTTACTCACAATAGGCCTACTGATCAGCGATCAAGCCAGATTGTTTACATGTCTAGAAAAATAGTTTTGTGGCGATCAGCGTCGTTTTCCTTTCATAACGCTCGTCGCTATGGGCAATATGCAAATTAATTGTGATCAATCGTAGTCAGTGTAGTTACGCGTTGTGTATGAATGTAAAGGCGACGTACGCGTTAGTGCCACGCCGGCCAAGGTGATACGTCGGGAATGCAAGGCGTTAGGTTTTGGTGTACAAGGTAGCAGGCATGTGTTTTGCGTTCGTTAAGTTAAGACACGTTCGTCTGAGTTTCCTACCAGTCGCCATTTTATATTTGTTTCCAGATATAATTATGTCTTCGGTTGTTAAAGTCACCACATTATTCTTCCTTATTTTGTGTCAAGTCTACATTATTAATGTTCAGACGAGGTTGTGAGGAAAGTAGAGGAGTCGTCATTTTATTGTATTTGAAAAACTCACTGCGGTGGTAAGAATCAATTGATTTCTTTCTACTTTTTTTCGATATACAGTTAATAAAAAATGTTAAAATGGTTAAAATTCTTACTAAAAGTAAATACTTAAAATTGTAAGCATAGGTTATATTGAATTATTTGAAAAAATGAATGATTATGCAAAGTGTAGAAATATTTTCATTATGACATTCACTGTTCGTAAATTGATAATTCTTATTAATGCTTTAAGGAGCATGTGAAAATGTCACTTAATCCTTTGATACAATTATATAAACATTTGTTCCTTGTATCCAAATCTCCTAATAATGATTCAGATATAGGGTGTTAAATGTAACCCACACGGACATAAAGATAGTTTGTCATGCATGTATGTGAATGTTGAGGTTTGTATGGTAAATATTTTAAGAACATTGTTCTCGGAAGACATTCGGATTGTTGTCTTTTCCACATAGAGATTTATTGCCGGGACTGGAGCCAGCTTTCAGAGTCGGGTATACGCCAAGGCTGCTATCATTTACTGTTAGAGGCATCAACGTGCATTAGTTCATCTCAAGGTCATCGTTCAAGGACGTCGCAACATAGACGTTACACAGACATAATTGTTGTGGTAATTATCGACGAACGCCATCATCGTCAAGTCATCAGATTCGTGTTCCTATTTCGGGGCCCCCAACCGCGAACTATCAGTCAGGTATTTATTCTTTTGGTTTCATTTATGTGTGTGGTTGTGTGTGATTGATGTGAGTGTTTCAATTAGTCCATGAAAACTCAAAAACTCTTCATTCAAAACAATATTCCCAATTTAACTGTATCCTTAACACTTACTGGTGTCAGGGGGGTAACAGGTACATGTTATCGGGGGGGGGGGGGGGGCAGAGCCCAAAATTTCCCGGTAACCAGTCTATGTCTGGAATCTGTGGCGTAGCTATAGGACTGCATTTTGGGAGGACGGTAGTGCTCCACCGGCGTAAATCCAATATGAGGAGTGGGGGTGAAAAACTTTTTAAACAATTTTTTTCCCTCTCACACACAATTTGATATCTATTTTGCGAGCGAGCAGAAAATAACCACTTTCCCGGTTTTGCATCGCATTTTCGAAAAAACTTCTAAAATATGAAAAAAGAGCAAAGCGAGCGGGCCAAAAATAACCACTTTTCTTGATTTTAATTGCATTTTCGGATGGAAATCCTAGGATTTTGATGAGCGAGCGAAGCGAGTAGGCCCAAAATAACCACTTTTTTGTTTTCGATCGCATTTTCAAATAGAAATTCGAAAATAATGATGGTTTATGATAGATATTCAGAATTTTTACTGATTAATCGAAATATATTTTCTTCCTTTAAAAAAGTATGTCTGCATGGGGGGGGGGGGGAGAATTACCATCCCCCCTCTCCCCCAAGTGGGGGTGATAAATCCCCCATCCCACCCCCGGAATTTGTGTAGTGCTCCCTAGAGGGGAGGGTGAAGGGAGGGGGGGAGTTTTCCCCCTCCCGCGCAAAGCACGGAAGCTCCGACGTTTGTTTTTGTTTTTGTTTTTTGTTTTTTGAATTGTTAGTTGTCGATAATTAAGTCTATCTTCTGCGGCGTAACTAGGATTTCATTTTAGGAGGACGGTAATAATAATAATATTCTGGATTTATATAGCGCCTAATACATCTCCAAGAGAGTCTCTAAGCGCTTTACAGAAATATTAGTGCTCCCTAGGGGGGAGGCTGCAGGGAGGGGGGGAGTTTCCCCCCTCCCGCGTAAAGCGCTGAAGCTCCGACGTTTTTTCGCTGTCAGTTCCCGCTCTTCCTACGCTCTCTGCTTGATATCGGGGGGGGGGGGGGGGGGGGGGGCAGAGCCGAAAATTTCCCGGTAACTAAGTCTAGAAATATGCGGAGGTGAGCCCGCACCGCGAGTTGCTTGTTGCGAAGCCTTTAGCGGGTGGGGCGCAGGGTTCTGGCTTAGGGCTCCTGATGGGGTCTACAGGAAAAGCCACTGCGGGGGTCCAGGGAGTGGAGCCCCCGGAAACTCCGGGGTTTATAGGTACTAAATTTTCCCTCGTTTCTTTCGTTTCCCTTTGCTTTCTCCTTTTTTCCCTCTTTCCCTCTGTTCCCTCTCTCTCTTCTTCTTTCTCCCCTTTCTCCTTTTTTCTTTCCACTACTCCTTCCTTTCCCTTTCTCCTTTCTTTCCCTTTCTCCTGCTTTTTTTTTCCCTTTCTTCTTCTTTCTTTTCCTTTCTTCTTCTTCCTTTCCCTTTTTCCTTTCCTTTTTCTTCCTTTCCCTCCCTTTCATTTTTCCCGGTGGTTTGGTGGATTTTTCCGCTGAAATCCTTCAGGGGGCACTCTGCCCCCCCCCCCCGGCTGTTATGCCACTGCTGGTGTTTGACAAGGTTTATACAACTTATCAGATTTTCCCTACTCATAGGGCCAAAGTTAATAACGTACCTCGAACTGTGGCGAACATTCATGTTGCAGCAATCAAAAACAGACAACAAAATTGCCTTAAGCAAGATTTATTTTGGCAAGAGTTCCATATGTACCCCCCGCTAAAATTGAAAAAAAAATCAGGATATGACTTAGAATGATAGGTCTAATCATATTAATATCAAATGCTGAACATGGAAAAATGCTATAAATAAAGAATATGGGTTTATTCCGTCAGAATTAAGAGCTTACCCGTAAACCGTACATTTCACACTGACATCGATTTATTTAGTCAGAAAAATATGAGCAATGCATCCTGGGAGTTAGACTTATCGCGACTTTCGGCTTAGTGAGAGCCTTCACTTCCAGCGATCTCTCGCTCATATCGGCTGGAGTAGAGTCAGCCAACAATAAGCTAGCCAACAACAGCGCCAGCCCGCTATTCCAGCCCACACTAGTTTATATTGGATACAAGATTATGTGTATATCTGGATTGTTTCTGCCTCAGTTACTGGACAAACTTTAGGGTTTTTCTGAGGGGGTACCACCTATTTCAGTCCATCAGAGTGAAAGTGTGACCACTGGTCAAGTTTTTATAGTCCCATCCCCTCAAATTTGCATTATATAATATAATCTCAAGGAGATTTTTTTTTTTTTTTAAAGGCATCTCTAATAAAATGCTTATTGATCCTGGAAAACCTTTCAGGTGTTAGGGGGTAACCCCTCTTTCAATCCATCATAGTGAAAATGTGACCACTGGTCAAGCTTTACTAGCCCCACCTCCTACTAGATTTTCCATGTTTTTACGGTCTTCAGGTCCTGAAGACCGTAATAGATGCTTCTTTTTTCGGTATTTTCTCCTGGAGAAAATACCGAAAAAAGAAGCATCTATAAGCATGATATGATTCCATCGACTGGAGGAGAATGGTAGATTGTTCCTGAAAAACCTTTGGAGTGTTTGTAGGGGGGTACCTCCTCTTTCAATCCATCATAGTGAAAATGTGACCAGTGGTCAAGTTTTTACTAGCCCCACCCCATAGATTTTCCATGTTTTCACGGTCTTCAGGAGAAAATTCCAAAAGAAGCGTCTATAAGCATGATAAGAACATCGATAGGAGGAAAATGGTAGATTGTCCTGCAAAAACCTTTGGAGTGTTTGTAGGGGGGTACCTCCTCTTTCAATCTATCATTGTGAAAATATGACCACTGGTCAAGTTTAACTAGCCCCATCCCCTAGATTTTCCATGTTACTACGGTCTTGCATGAGGAGAAAATTCGTAAAAAAGAAGCATCTATGAGACAACCGTTTGGAGGAAAATGGTAGATTGTTCCTGGAAAACCTTTGGGGTGTTGGTAAGGGGGTACCCCCTCTTTCAATGCATCGTAGTGAAAATGTGACCAGTGGTCAAGTTTTACTAGCCCCACCCCCTAGATTTCCCATGTTATATTACGGTCTTGGGGAGAAAATTCGGGAAAAAAGCATTAATAAGCACTATATGGTAATTATTCCTGAAAAACCTTTTGGGCGTTTGTAGGGGGGTACCCCCTCTTTCAATCCATCATAGCGAAAATGTAACCACGGGTCAAGTTTTACTAGCCCCACCCCCTAGATTTTTCATGTTATATTACGGTCTTGGGGAGAGAATTCGGGGAAAAAAGCATTTATAAGCACTATATAAGAATAACGACTGGAGGAAAATGGTAGATTGTTCCTGAAAAACCTTTGGGGCGTTTGTAGGGGGTACCCCCTCTTTCAATCCATCATAGCGTATATGTAACCACGGGTCAAGTTTTACCAGCCCCACCCCCTTGATTTTCCATGTTATTAAGGCTTTGAGGAGAAAATTCGGGAAAAAAGCATCTATAAGCATGATAAGAACATCGATTGTAGGAAAATGGTAGATTGTTCCTGAAAAACCTTCGGTGTGTTTATAAAGGGGTACCCCCTCCTTCAATCCATCATAGTGAAAATGTGACCATTGGTCAAGTTTTACTAGTCCCATCCCCTAGATTTTCCATGTTATTACGGTCTTGGGGAGAGAATTCGGGGGAAAAAAGCATTTATAAGCACTATATAAGAACAACGACTGGAGGGAAATGGTAGATTGTTCTGCAAAAACCTTTGGAGTGTTTGTAGTTGCACTTATTTTATCTCTTTTTTTCTAAAGAGAGAACACCTTTCCTTACACATAACGTATTTGGATTTCCTTGGATTGATTCATGAATGAATGAATGAATGAATGAATGAATTAATGAATTAATAAATTAATTAACGATATCTGCCGGCAGATTTTGTACCAGGTACAAAATCCGCCGCTGGAACCAAAATGATCTGCCGCTTCAGCGACGCCATTCAAAAAAAAAATGGGTGGGGGGGGGGGGCTTGCTTCCCTTTTTCCGAATTTTCTCCTTAGAGACCATAATCATGATAATAACATGGAAAATCTAGGGGGTGGGTAAAGCAAAACTTGACCGGTGGTCATATTTTCACTATGATGGATTGAAAAATGGGGTTCCCCCTCCAAACAGCCCCAAATTTTTCCAGGAACAAGCTACCCCCTTCATTCGGTGTTCTTATCATGCTTATTAATACTTCACTTTTCCCGAATTATCTCCTCAAGAATGTAAAAACATGGAAAATCTAGGGGTGGGGCTATTAAAACTTGACCAGTGGGCACATTTTCGCTATGATGGATTGAAAGAGAAGTACCCCCCTAAAAACACCCAAAAGATTTTCTAGGAACAATCTACCATTTTCCTTCAATCGGTGTTCTTGTCATGCTTATGAAAATTAATGCTTCCCTTTTTCCGAATTTTCTCTTGAAGACCATATTAACGTGGAAAAACTAGGGGGTGGGGGGGGGGGGGTTATAAAAACTTGACCAGGAGTCACATTTTCACTACGATAGACTGAAAGAGGGGGTACCCACCTATGAACACCCCAAAGGTTTTCCAGGAACAATTTACCATTTTCCCCAAATCGGTGTTCTTAATGCTTTTAAATGCTTCCCTTTTCCCGATTTTTCTTCTGAAGACCATAATAATGGTACTAACATGGAAAATCTAGGGGGTGGGTCTAGTAAAACTTGACAAGTGGTCACAATTTCACTGTGATGGATTGAAAGAAGGGGACCCCCCCCCCCCCCCTACAAACAAGCCATAGGTTTTACAGGAACAATCTACCATTCTCATCCTGTCGATGTTCTTTTCATGCTTATAAATGCTTCTTTTTTTTCCGTATTTTCTCCTCATGACCGCTATAACATGGAAAATCTAGGGGGTGGGGCTAGTAAAACTTGACCAGTGGTCACATTTTCACTGTGATGGATTGAAAGAAGGAGTACTCCCCTACAAACAAGCCATAGGTTTTTCAGGAACAATCTACCATTCTCCTCCAATCGATGTTCTTATCATGTTTATAGATGCTTTTTTTCCCCGAATTTTCTCCTTCAGACCGTAATAACATGAAAATCTAGGGGTGGGGCTAGTAAAACTTGACCAGTGGTCACAATTTCACTGTGATGGATTGAAAAAGGGGGTACCCCCCCCCCTACAAACACCTCAAAGGTTTTCCAGGAACAATATACCATTTTCCTACAATCGATGTTCTTATCATGTTTATAGATGCTTTTTTTCCCCGAATTTTCTCCTTCAGACCGTAATAACATGAAAATCTAGGGGTGGGGCTAGTAAAACTTGACCAGTGGTCACAATTTCACTGTGATGGATTGAAAAAGGGGGTACCCCCCCCCCCTACAAACACCTCAAAGGTTTTCCAGGAACAATCTACCATTTTCCTACAATCGATGTTCTTATCATGCTTATAGATGCTTTTTTTCCCCGAATTTTCTCCTTGAGACCGTAATAACACTGGAAAATCAGGGGAGGGGGGGGGGGGGGGAGTAAAAATTTGACGAGTGGTCACAATTTCACTGTGATGGATTGAAAGAGGGGGTAGCCCCCTACAAACACCTCAAAGGTTTTCCAGGAACAATCTACCATTCTACTCCAATCGATGTTCTTATCATGCTTATAGATGCTTTTTCCCCGAATTTGCTCCTTCGGACAGTAATAACATGGAAAATCAAGGGGGTAGGACCAGTAAAACTTGACCAGTGATCACATTAACAATGAGATGGATTGAAAATAAATGCTTTTTCCCGAAATTTTTCCTCAAGATCGTACTTATATGGAAAATCTAGGGGATGGGGCTAGTAAAACTTGACCAGTGGTCACATTTTCACTGTGATGGATTGAAAGAAGGCGTACCCCCCTACAAACACTCCAAAGGTTTTCCAGGAACAATCTACCATTTTCCTATAATCGATGTTCTTATCATGCTTATAGATGCTTTCATTTTCCGAATTTTCTCCTTCAGACCGTAATATAACATGGGAAATCTAGGGGGTGGGGCTAGTAAAACTTGACCAGTGGTCATATTTTCACTATGATGGATTGAAAGAAGGGGTACTCCCCTATAAAGACCTCAAAGGTTTTTCAGGAACAATCTACCATTCTCCTCCAATCGATGATCTTATCATGCTCATAGATGCTTTTCTTTTCCGAATTTTATCCTCAAGACCGTTATAACATGGAAAATCTAGGGGGTTGGGCTAGTAAAATTTGACAAGTGGTCACAATTTCCCTTTGATGGATTGAAAGAGGGGTATACCCCCTACAAACACCTCAAAGGTTTTTCAGGAACAATCTACCATTTTCCTCCAGTCGGTGGTCATATAAATGCTTTTTTTCCCGAAATTTCTCCTCAAGATCGTACTTATATGGAAAATCTAGAGGGTGGGGCTAGTCAAATTTGACAAGTGGTCACAATTTCACTGTGATGCGGCGAGACTATTGTCCTTGCTAAGCGATACGTCTGATGCGGCGAGACTACGAACAGTGGAATAGCGCCAAGCATCCACCGCCTTAGCCTTTGGGCAAGGCCTTGCGCGCTGCTTGTCTGCCAAGCAGGGTTTGAAAAATAGACTAAACAATGTGAATGTTATGTTTCTGCGCAGGTTAACCCATTTGTGACAGAGGGTCCACATTTTGTGGTTTGGCCTAATAACTTTTGATGCAAAGTCCTAAAAATCATACCAAATACATGAGCAGAAAGAGCAAAAAATTCTACACAAACTGTACCCATTTTGGTTTCGTTAATATTCGTTGTTTGATGTTGAATTTTTTTAAAAGGAATATGAGCATTAAAATCCTTAAATTGGCAGTGTGATAGAAAGTTTAGAATCACCGTTTTCCCCTTTTTGACTTCTAATCATAATTTCTGTCAATTTATATTCATTTCAAATACTCGACGTTTTATAAGAAAAATGTAGTAATAAAATAAAAATGTTGGTGTTGCCAATTTGAAGAATAAAAGCTGATTAAATTAGGCTTTAAATAATTCCTGTCACGAATGGGTTAAAACGTCACATCAGCTGTGCATATCAGCTGATTTGCATCACAGCGCAGATGCAACACCGAGCCTGCCGAGCTGCCGCCTGGAGCGCAGCAGCTAGCTCTAGCTGGTTTTGGTTTGCAAAATTGACTAGATTTACATTTGTCATGATACATGTATATGGTAACAATTACCATTGATTGTAAAGCCTGTCTAAAGCTTTAGTAAAGATTCACAGGGCTCTCACTTCACTTTTTCCTTGGTTGCCAGCCAGGCAACCAATACAATTGGTTAGGTTGCCTAATGGCAAATTAGGAGGTCACAGTGAATATGTTCAAATAGCAATAGCATTGTGTAATGAAATGTAATGTGAATCGGCGAATATTGCTCGGGATTCGCAATTCGTGTGCTTTCTTTAGTGGGAAAACCCCTCTTTTGGAGGCCCTACTCTCAGAAAACTGAATACTGCATACTTGAGGGGATATTTTTACCTATTTCTGCAGGCATTATTCCTGTGTTTAATTGAGAAGTCCAATGAAAAGTTATCATCTCGGGGAAACCTGGACCGGATGTCTGCACTATAGACTAAGGAGATATTCCTTAAATCTGTTAGTAATACAAACACTAGTACTTGCCTACTTGGATAACATTACTAATCTTTTTGCTCTGTCTTGAAAGCCTTTGGCAAGCTTTCCGGTTATCAACAACAACCAATGATTGAAAGGTATACATAAAATTTGAATATGTTAGTAAACAGGTATATTAACTACAAAATAACTTGGAATCGAGTTTGCGTACACTACTTCAGCTGTACTTGTCGCTATGTCGGTCAAGCCTATGACAAGCATTCAGGGTATCAAGAACAGCCATCGTTTTAAAAAGTATATATAAAATTTGAATATGTATGTGTGAAATTAGTTCCCATGACTGACAGCTTACCATGTCATCATTGATTAGTAAATGATTAGTAAAAAGACTAATGAAAGACTAATGTAAGACTAACTGATTTCAGTGTAGGACTATTAACGGACCAATTCTTTCTCATGCAACATTAATTATTTCCAGGATTACTCAAATAAGACATTTTTGATTGACTAATTAACATTAGTCTAATGTCCTTTGGCAAGATATGAATCTACATTTGCCACTCTCCACCCAGGTGTTAAGTGGGTACCCGGTAGGATGCGAAAGTCATTGTGATTTGTTTAGCATTGTGCGCGCCTGCAAAAGGCGCCTGGCTGGAATGCTCCCTAGGGAGTGGAGAAGGTGCATGCATTGTATGAGGGCAAGCCTGAATCCGATGACCGGGGTAATAATATTTCTGTAAAGCGCTTAGAGACTCTCTTGGAGATGTATTAGGCGCTATATAAATCCAGATTATTATTAGTCAGTTTAAAAACAAATTACCATTTGTTTCGTAGTCAAATAAGACATAGAGAATGACTAGGGACTAATCTTTTTAGTCTTTTGACCAACTTTCGTTTTCAGTGTAGATTCTCAGCCTTTTGCATGTTTTTGGCGCGTTTTGTGGTTTTCAAGCCTGTTCGCAACTATTAGGGCGACGATTGTTCAAAAACAAGCCCATGGACCCCACTCTTTTAATGTTTCAATCTCTTCGGTATACTTTCCTCTACAATTCTAGAGAGAAAGACGAACATGACATGGGTTTTGAATGTTTGGGGCCATAAAATTGAATCGGCCGTATTTTGGATTAGATTCTCAACATGTTTTTGGCGCGTTTTTGTGGTTTTCAAGCCGATTCACAACTATTAGGGCAACGATATCTCAAAAACAAGCACATGGACCCCACTTTTTTAATGTTTTAATCTCTTCAATATACTCTCCTCTACAATGCTAGAGAGAAAGACGAATATGACACGGGATATGACATGGGTTTTTAATGTTTGGGACCATAAATTTGAGTCATCCGTATTTTGGATTAGATCCTCAGCCTTTTGCATATTTTTGGCGCGTTTTTGTGGTTTTCAAGCCAATTTTGAATGTTTGGGACCATAAAATTGAATCGGCCGTATTTTGGATTAGATTATCAATATTTTTGGCGCGTTTTTGTGGTTTCAAGCCGATTCGAAGCCGTTAGGGCGCCGACAGCTTGAAAATGAGCACATGAACCCCTTTAGTAGGCATTCCTCTCACTATGAACATGACGGACAAAGAAAGCGGACAAAATAAACAACCCCTCATTCTACCCTTCACAATGGTTCTGGTATAGTCAAAAAGAACATCCCTTCACTGCTATTGTCTAAATTAGGTGGAACAGGTGTCACATGCAAATTCACCTGGAACTACATGATTAAACATAATAGCTGTGAAGGGATGTTCTTTTGACTACCAGAACCATTGTGAAGGGTAGAATGAGAGGTTGTTTATTTTGTCCACTTTCTTTGTCCACCATGTTCACAGTGTCTACAATTATTTTTCATGAAAATGACATGGATTTTGAATAAAGTGCAGCTTAAACTGTCCTTTTTATTTTTCGTCTGGATTCCAAGCCTCTAAGATATGTTATTTTTTTCCTTTTTGGCACCATTTTCGCCACATGTGGGCGCTGCTAGTTTAAAGAGAAGTACAGATGGTCCAGTTTGAAGAGTCTTTCCACCTTTGTCATACATTTCGCTACAAATCTGGAAGGTTTTATGAAGTTTAATAGGGTTTTGACAGAGTAAAAGTGATTTATACTCGTTTGTCGAAATCGTGAGGTCTAATAGAGGCCTACATCTTTTGATTGCGTCATTTTATCTGCCATCCAATTATGCAACTTCAAAGTCCCGTAGAAAAAAAATAACGCATAAACCTATATTATTTTTTGCATTTTTGGCCTACATAGGTACCAAATAACTCTATGCAAATATTGAGAAAATGACATGGATTTGATTTTAACTGTGGAACGTCCTTAAATTACGGGGGATAGATATTCAAATGTACTAAATAATGGATAATATGTAGTTCAATTTTCAGATAGATTTATCAAAGAGAGTAAATAATTTGATGACTAGCTGTATTTACTATTTTGCTAAATAAGTAGATCTATCGTAAAATTTTCCTCTCTCCTTTTCCATTTCAACCTACGCATAGTGGTTCACGCGATCAGCTGGTCGATTGTTATTGTACAACATGTTGAACGTTAGGCACATGTGAATAATAAATATTCATAAGTTCTCTCGAATTGTCTAATCTGATTGGTGTATCGGATTCGAACGGGCGGTTTGGTCGGCTTTCTCTAAGGTTTTGCATCTAATTATCTACCGATTCGGTAGCGGAAATATAATACAGAAGAAATAAAAAATAAACTACAACAACCACTCAGGTTAGTAAAGGCCTTGGTGCTGACGAGCCTCCCGCCACGGATCACAGTTGTCGTGCGATTAGTCTATGTATTCGGGCGCGTTTAGGGAAATAACAGCACCAAGTGCCTTGGCTAAAGGCTACTTTGCATCTAATTATCTACCGATTCGGTAGCGGAAATATAATACAGAACAAAAGAAATAAACTACAGCAACCACTCTGGTTAGTAAAGGCTTTGGTGCTGACGAACCTCCGGTGTCATAGACGATTTGTTCCGGTGTGATAGTCGATGTGTTCCGGGTTCCGCAGGAACGAAGTGGCTAGTCGATTCGTTCCCCGGAACGAAACGACTAGTTGATTCGTTCCTGCGGAACCAGACGTCTGATACTACTTTTGGCTGATACGTTACGAAAGCCGCCGTTTGGTTCCGACATTAGCCAAGAGTTTCGGGGTACATTTCAGAGGCCACCGTACGTTATTAGAGGGAGAGGGGAGCTGACACCCAAACAGGCGAAATCCAGATCCTGCAGACAGGGCCCTAGCGGGGGTTCAGGGGCGGCACCCCCCCCCCCTCCCCGAACCCTTGTTTTTTTTTCTGATTTTGAAAGTCTATTTCTATATTTACAATTTTTATAATTTTTTAAAACTAATAAAGTTTTATTTTATTTTTTGGCCGAGAGTGTGGGGGAGCCCCGCCAGCCCCCCTTCCGCGTCCGCTGCCCCTGAATTTTGATTATTAATATTATCAAGAGTATTATTACACATTGTCATTGTAAGACGGTCTCTCAAGTGTTTGTAAATGCAGTTTATATTGAATAGGTTTAAATAACAGTCATTAAGAGTTCTGATAAATCTATATGTTCCGGATATTCTGATAGTGTCTGCAAAGGAGTTAACAAAATTTTTATATTTCTATTTTGAGAAGTCTTATTCTCAATAAGTTATCCTAAAGTATATGCACTGTGAAAAAATGGGCAAATGCTTTGCCCAGCGTTGGGCTTATAGTCAACTTAACGAATTGTTAGGCAATGTTTTACCCAAGGTTATCCATTTCCCAACATATTGGCTTTTGTCTTTGAGTAGCTTAAAATGCTTTTTATGTTGTTGGTCAAATCTTTTTACCGAACTTTTTTTTTTTTTACCAATATCAACTTACCCATTTTTTGGTCACATTGTGGTTGCAAAATAATGTCCAGCATCAAAGAAAATACTAGTATACCTCTAATAAAATTCTCCCTGAAAAACAGTGGCGTAATTATTCAAAATAATTTGAGGGGGCAGAACATGACATATGAAGCACATTTCTGAAAAGTTGCCAGCTGGCGAAGAGAGCAATCCAAAAATCGACTCGTTTAATGAAAATGTTATTTCGTCATGCAAAGATCAAGGACATAATATCCGGGAGGTAATTTAATTTGTTCCCCTTTTCTTTTTTTCTTTTTTTATTCATTTATCTTTTTTTGTTTTGGAGGGGGGCTATTGCTCCCAAGCCCCATAACAGTATGCCGGTGCTGAAAAAATAATAGCACCTAACATACCTTTTTTTGTGTATGATAATTAATGTATATGCTATATTAATGTTGAATTCTCGATGAACAGATTTGGTGATTTCTAATGAATTACATGTAACTTTTAAGAGGAGCAAACAATTTATATTTGACAGCAAACTTTTACAGTGGCATACTCCAAGTGACACTTAAATGTTTTCTTTTTTTTCAAATTAGGACAAAATATCATTTGAAAAAATCTTTGAAAATACGACAACAACCACCTTAACAACAATAGGCTCATGCTGTTTGTCATGATCCCTTCATATCAGAGCTCAAATGATAATCGTGTGTTTGTTGTTGTTGTTGTTGTTGTTGTTATAGTTTATTGTTTGTTTTGATTTGTTCAGTTTTTAGAAATTGCATTGAAAAGTTTGTACCTACTAGCGGAAGGGCGGGAAACACAAGTTCAAATCATTAATGCAAACTAAGCAACATTAATTCCGGTCATTAATCTGCAAAATATACTTAGCGTACTCAGATGAACCTCAAAAGAAAATAACTGAATTACCCAAAGGGATTAGTTACATCTTATCAACTTATCGGGAAAAAAGTACGATTGCAGTAAAGTGGAAACTAATTTTCCATTTTATCTTGAAAATGTCACATAATACATGCACCTTTCAACTATTGCCACATAGATACAATATAAGAAATTATGCCACTTATCGTTTTCTTCATAATTCAGTAATAAATATAAATCAGAAGTTAAACCAATGGACATGGTTTCAAATATAACCCCTGCAATATACCCACAGGACATTACAATTCCTTGACATATTATTATCCCTATTTTCCCGATTTAACTTAACCCCCCCCCCCCCCCCCATGAATATTAGAAAATTTAATTTTCAAAGAAGTTTTGGGCTTACTTATTTCATGCAACTGCATAATACTTTCGAAATTGCCCATAGTCTCTGCGCAGGAAGTCATGAAAAAAAAACCAACAACTCTGGAAATGTCCTTTTTGTGACACTTTTTACCGTAATTCACAATAATTAATTTTTGTCTTTTTTAATAAATGACAATCTTTCGGCCCTTCGATCTAAGTAACACACTGATCTGTACATAAAGATATTTCAAAAAAAGTATTAAAAAACTCAAAATCCTTGTATTGTGTCCTAATAATTTCATCATCTCATCTCATTTCAGTCCACATCATCATCATCATCCTTTCCCCGCACTCTGCCTGTAAGTTCCCACACTCTCTGTTTGTTTTCAGTCTGATATACTAATCTCCTCCCCTGCTGCGTCACTCAGATGGCAGTGAGCACCAGACATGTTATGTAACTGGTAGTCTGGAATGTAGATGTACCTGTATAGTTGTTGTGATGGAATAAACTTACTAGCAGTTTGATTCTACATCGATGCAGTCATGAGCAGTGGCGTAGCGTTTCATGAGGGGGGCGGTAGTAAGCACGCGAAGCGTGCAAATCACCTAGGGGGAGGGTGCAGGGAGGGGGGACTTAAGGAAGCTCCGACGTTGTTTTTGTCGTTGTTCCTTGTCTGCTCCCGCTTTTCTTACATTCTCTTACCTTTTTCTCATCTCGCTCACGCTTTTTCTTTCTTCTTTTTTTTTCTTTTTTCCTTTCTTTCTGGCGTTTTAGTGGGGGGAGGGGGGACCGCCCCATCGCCCCCTGGCTACGCGCCTGGTCATGAATCTAGTTGTCTGTCACAACAGAACACAAAACCTTGATTGATCTCTGAAGTCACCCCTAAAAGAGTTTTATTCTTATTCACTCTAAATGCACTCCTTCCCAAATTCACCCGTAACAGAGTGAATGCTTTCACTCTTTTTTGATGAGGGAAAGAATCGTTGGAATTATACTTTGACACTTAGAACATTTAGGGAGTCATTGGGCCCCTTAACAGAAAAAGCCACAAGGTGTTTGAAAAAAAATCATGGATACTACTAGTATCCATGAAAAAATGTAGGCTGTTATTTTAGCAAACACACAAATATCAGGGTGTGAAAAAGATTAAAAACTCGTTTAAGTGTAAATGGACCCCTGAACAGAAAGGAACCCCTTCCCCCTTCCTTTTTAGTAAAAGAAAAACAAAACAAAACAAAGAGGAAGAGGAAAAAATCAGGGTTTGATATTTCAAAAGCAAAGAATATATATTATACATTTAACCATAAAAACTCCTTCTAGGTCAGCCCGAAAAGCAAGGAGGCTTCGTTTATAATCAACCCTTCAGCTGACTTAAAAGTAGGGAAATTCAAGTTGGTGAATTTAGAATGAACAAGTGATCAAAAAGGGGGGGGGGGAATGGTGAGAGAATTTGGAACCGAATCGGATGACCAGCCTCCGATACATGAATGCATTAATTAATACATAGACACATAAAACAAACTGAAATAAGAGTATGAAGAAGGATTCTAGAATTACCAATATAACAGCTGACGCGGAAGCTAATTTGATACATCGTGTTCATTTAATGAATGGGAGTAAAATTTATAGATGTGTGTTAAAAGATTTCAAATTTTGACCCCACCTCGTCCCCCCTCCCCCCCCCAAAAAAAATGGGAACGAATGAATAAGAGAATAACTTTATAGACAGAATAGAGTTATCGGAATACAAATCCCATTCCTCGCCTAGCGCCCCCCCCCCCCCACAAGCATATGCCTTGGCATCCATAACTTCACACAACTGACCTTATTCCCTGACCCCCCCCCCCCCCACCTTATAAACAGGAATCAGTGTATTTCTACCATATCTATTTCTACGTGTATACCAAATTCTGAAATAGGCAACGTGTGGCTGATTTTGAGGAGTTTGATTGGCTCCAAAAGGTGACCAGAAGAGTACACTTTTCTTTAGGGGTGTTACCATGACGTGATACGTTAGCACAATAGAGATTCGGATCCCCTTCGCAGCTAAATCCTTCGTCGAATGGTCGAAAGGAACCAATCGCCTGGTCGGAACCAATCGCCTATGACGATCGCATTTAGTCGACCAAAGCGGATCTAATCGGCGGGTAAATATTCAGCCGATTGGTTCTGGAGGATCCAATCGACAGCCCGGAACAAATCGACTATGACACCGGCAGTCGATTGGCTCCTCCGGAACCAATCGCCTGAATATTTACCCGCCGATTAGATCCGCTTTGGTCAACTAAATGCAATCGTCATAGGCGATTGGTTCAGACCAGGCGATTCGTTCCTTTCGACCATTCGACGAAGGATTTAGCTGCGAAGGCGATCCGAATCTCTATTGTGCTAACGTATCACGTCATGGTAACACCCCTAAAGAAAAGTGTACTCTTCTGGTCACCTTTCAGAGCCAATTAAACTCCTCCAAAACCAGTTACATAACATGTCTGGTGCTCGCTGCCATCTGAGTGAGTTATTGACGCAGCAGGAGAGGAGATAAGTACATTAGACTGAAAACAAACAGAGTGTGGGAACATACAGGTAGAGTGTGGGAAAAGGATGATGATGATGATGATGTGGACTGAAATGAGATGAGATGAGATCATGAAATGATTAGGACACAATACAAGGATTTGAGTTTTTTGAATACTTTTTAATATCTTTACGTACAGATCAGAGCGTTACATATATGGCCGAAAGATCGTCATTTAAAAGAAAGACAAAAAAACACGGTAAAAATGTCACACAAAGGACATTTCCAGTTTTTTTTTTTCATGACTTTCTGTGCAGAGACTTCTTTGAAAATTAAATTTTCTAATATTCATGGGGGGGGGGGTAAATTTTGAGCGTGGAATTTAAATGTGGAAGCGTCGTGGTCTGGTGGTTCTGACTCTCGTCTTTCAATCAGAGGGTCGTGGGTTCGAATCCCACCCATGGCGTTAATTTCCTTCAGCAAGAAATTCATCCACATCGTGCTCCACTCAACCCAGGTGAGGTGAATGGGTACCTGGCAGGAATTCATTCCTTGAAATGCTTGCGCGCTGTAAAAGGCTGCCGGGCTAAAGCTGGGGTAATAATATCCAAGTCCTTTGGAAGCGCATAGAGACGTAATGTGATATGCGCTATACAAGAACTGTATAAATCGGGTAAATGGGGAAAGTTGTCCTATGGGGTGAACGTCAAGGAATTGTAATGTCCTGCAGGTATAATATTGCAGGGGTTATATTCGAAATCATGTCCATTGGTTCCGATTTATATTTATTACTGCATTACGAAGAAAACGATAAGTGGCTTAATTTCTAATATCTATGAGGGAATAGTTGAAAGGTGCATGTATTATGTGACATTTTCAAGATAAAATGGAAAATTAGTTTCCACTTTACTGCAATCGTACTTTTTTCCCGATAAGTCGATAATATGTCACTAATCCCTTTAGGTAATTCCGTTGTTTTCTTTTGAAGTTCATCTGAGTACGACAAGTATATTTTGCAGGTTAATGTTGCTTAGTTTGCATTAATGATTTGAACTTATGTTTTCCGCCCTTCCGCTAGTAGGCAAAAACTTTCTAGTGCAATATCTAAAAATTGAACAAATCAAAACAAAAAATAAACTTTAACAACAACAAACCCCGCAACAAACACACCATTATCATAAATTGGGATCCGATAGGAAGGGATCATTATAAACAGCATTGTGAGCCTTATGTTGTTGTTGTATTTTCAAAGATTTTTTTCAAATGATATTCTGCCCTAATTTGAAAGAAAAGAAAACATTTAAGTGTCACTTACAGTATGCCACTTAAAAGTGTGCAGTCGCGGGTTCGAACTCCCGCCGCGTCATACCAAAAGACGTTAAAAGATGGGAGTTGCTGCTTAGCTTCTTTGGCGTTCAAGAATTGAAAAGGATAGAGCAACGTCAATCTGGCGCTGCTCAGTGGCTGCCGGGCCCAGATCAATTTGGGCAAAAAGAATTTCATTGCTCGGACAATAAAAATTTGGAGATTTGGAGATAATTGTTTGTTCCTCTTATTTTTAAGAAATATTCAAAAGTTACATGTAATTCATTACAAATCACCACATCTGTTCATCGAAAATTCAACATTATTATAGCATATTAGATAATGACATTAATTATTATACACAAGGTATAATAATTGTAATTTCAATGTGTAAAATGAGAAATAAATTATGTCAGGTGCTATTATTTTTTCAGCACCGGCATACTGTTATGGGGGCTTGGGGGCAGTAGCCCCCCCCCCCCCCTCCAAAAAAAAAATCCACGCAAATTTTTTTTAAAATTTAAAAAGGGGAAAGGGGAACAAATTAAATTACCTCCCAGATATATGTCCTGATCTGTGACAAAATAACATTTTCATTAAACAAGTCGATTTTTGAATTGCCCTCTTAGGTAGCTGGCAACTTTTTAGAAATGTGCTTCATAATTATGTCATGTTCTACCCCCTCAAATTATTTTGACTAATTACATCCCTGTTTTTCAGGGAGAATTTTATTAGAGGGTACTAGTATTTTCTTTGATGCTGGATATTATTTTGTAATCACACTGTGACAAAAATGGGTAAGTTGATGTTGGTACCCAAAGGCAAAAGCCAATATGATGGGAAAGGCATAACCTTGGGCAAAACATTGCCTATCGTTGGGTTGACTATAAGCCCAACGCTGGGCAAAGCATTCGCCCATTTTTTCACAGTGCATATGCTTTAGGATAACTTATTGAGAATAAGACTTCTCAAAATAGAAATATAGCATTTTGTTAACTACTTTACAGACACTATCAGAATATCCGGAATATATAGATTTATCAGAACTTTTAATGACTATTATTTAAACCTATTCAATATAAACTCCATTTACAAAGACTTGAGAGACCGTCTGACAATGAAAATGTGTAATAATACTCTTGATAATATTAATGATCAAAATTCAGGGGCAGCGGAAGCGGAGGGGGGCCCGGGGGTCCCCCACACTTTCGGCCAAAAATAAAACCTTATTAGTTATAAAACTTATATTTCAAATTGTAATTTAGAAATAGACTTTCAAAATCAGAAAAAAAAAAAACAAGGGTTCGCGGAGGGGGTGCCGCCCCTGAACCCCGCTAGGCCCCTATCTGCAGGATCTGGATTTCGCCTGTTTGGGTGTCAGCTCCCCTCTCCCTCTAATAACGCCTCTGAAATGTACCCCGAAACTCTTGGCTAATGTCGGAACCAAACGGCGGCTTTCGTAACGTATCGGCCAAAAGTAGTATCAGACGTCTGGTTCCGCTGGAACGAATCAACTAGTCATTTCGTTCCTGCGGAACCCGGAACACATCGACTATCACATCGGCCACGGATCACAGTTGTCGTGCGATTAATTTATGCATTCAGGCGCGTTTAGGGAAATAACAGCACCAAGTGCCTTGGCTAAAGGCTACCACCGCCTATAACCACTCGTCTACGTAATCAATATTCATGTTATCCAAAATGGCGGAGCTATGAATAATTCAACAACCGCACCAAATACGGCATCCCAATGTTACGTTTGTCTAATCAGATGTAAGAAGCCGCGACGAAAAAGATTTTGCTCGTCCATTAGTACACGGGGGTAGTAAATCGGGAGATAGGCTTCTTGCACAGAACAATCGACGAATCAAAAAATCTAATATGTAATTGACAAAGAAATATTTTTGTTGCTAATTTAAAGAAATACCGTTATCAAATTTACGTTGACAAATTAGTATTTCCCCCATGTTTCGAATCCATTAAATAGTCTCTTCACGAAGATAATCACAACACAAGGGAATTGCTTGGTATATCGCGCTCTTTCCAAATCCAGTATAGTAGGTAAGGCAACAAAATAAATAACGAATAGCAGATTCTTGAAGTTCTCGGAATTTACCTCCAGGAATGCCTAGTTTGTTGGCCGCAGTGAGGTCAAACCTCGCAGAAGATCGTCGCGTTTGCAAGTACTCACCATCTCGGATGACGTAATGTCATGTTGCATATGCATTCGCCTCGTCTCCAAACGTATTTCTGATTGTTCGAATTCACTTCTTATTCATGAGGATTTTTCGTACGAAAAACTGCTACCGATTCAAAGTCGATCATAAGAAAACAACGACTAAAGCAGGACGAGTGGTTATAGGCGGTGGTAGCCTTTAAAGGCACTTGGTGCTGTTATTTCCCTAAACGCGCCTGAATACATAGACCAATCGCACGACAACTGTGATCCGGCCGGAGGTTCGTCAGCACCAAGGCCTTTACTAACCTGAGTGGCTGTTGTATTTTATTTCTTTTGTTGTGTATTATATTTCCGCTACCGCTACGGTAGATAATTAGATGCAAAGTAGTTTACCGAGAAAGCCTCCCAAACCGCCCCATGGCCCGTCGAATCCGATACACCAATCAGAGAAGACAATTCGAGAGAATTTATGAATATCTATTATTCAAGTGTGTCTAACGTTCGACGTGTTGTACAATAACAATCGACCAGCTGATCGCGCGAACTACTATGCGTAGGTTGAAATGAAAAGGAAGCGAGCAAAAGTTTACGAAAGATCTACTTATTTAGCAAAATAGTGAATACAGCTAATCCTCAAATACTTTACTTTCTTTAACCCATTCGTGACAGGAATTATTTAAAGCCTAATTTTGATCCACTCGACCGTATATGACACTGTCAATTTCTGTTTTGAAATTTTCTCCAAATAGGCCATCATTCTGAGGTTGGCCCACCTATTCATAAGCCAATTGATCGTGTGCATTATGTACTTGCACACCGGTAGTATAAGTTATTATTTTTTGGCAAGATGAATAAAGAAAGCTTCTAATTAACTCTTTCAAGATAATACGTTATTCTCCATTTTAGTACCTAAGTTTCTTTTTAACAGTTAGTTTCCTTATAATTTTCTTGCCAGTTTTCTTTAAGTTTGGGTTCTCTTTCAAGACACATTTCCTTATCTAATTTGATGTTTTTAATATTTGGGGAGGGAGCTTCTCATAAAATAAAAAGAAATATGTGGAATGAAGTATTGTTTTATTGTTTGTTTTTTTTTTTTCATTTTTAAAACCTGAGCTGGAGGGATGTGATTTGTACATGTAGTTCAATGAACATCCTAACCATAATTTTTCCAAATTCATTCATACCCCCTGATTTTGAAAATCTAAATTTAAAAAGTCGATTAAACTTTGATTTTTTTTTCCCTCAGGGGAGAGGGGGGGGGGGGGACTTATGAATCACTTTCACACAATCACAGTACATGCACATGTAATATCATTCACGTGCTCAGTCCTCCCAACACCACATATAAACTCACACACACACGATGTCATTCTTCATTACACAAATGCTTAAACAAACATTTACTAAATCAACTTCATATATTTCAGCGCACTTCACAAAAAACAACAAAACAAACAGTCAAACACACATACAAACAACCAAAAGGACAAAAGATATAATATGTAAAGAGAATTTGCGAAACTATGCCACCCAAATAAAATTTAACAGGCTATAGATTATTTCAATTACATAACGTTCAATGTTTATTCTTTCCTCCAAGAAAAATTCGAGGTCCACATTATCAGTAACAGCAATAATGTTAAAATTGTGATGTAGAAACTGGCAAACACATTGGCAAGTAACAAGTAATAAATTAGGGAATACGCTATGAACCTCCAATTAATTACTTAGTAGGGAATTAGTAGGGGAAAAATTACTGGAGGGCTACAGATGAATTGCCCCCCCCCCCCCCATGTAAAAAATAGCCCTTGTAAGATGCAAAAGAGCCCCCATAAAATTGTCATTAGGTTCAATACAAAATGTAATTCTGAATGAATTGAACAGAAGTAGGAAAAAGCCCCTGTACAGAAATAATTTTTCCCTACTATCAGTACGTACATTACATGGAGTCCATGGCCGTACGCAGCAGGGGGGGGGGAACCCCAGAATTGTTGAAAAGTGCAAAAAAGCCCTCGTGATCCGCTCGGTGGCTTTGCTTCCTAGCATTTCGGCTTTTTCGAAAATTTTTACACGTCTTGCCCCCCCCCCCAAAAAAAAAAAAAAAAAAAAAAATTCTGCGTACGGCCCCAATGGAGTCAATTGTTATATGATAATCATATAAGCCCAATAGCATAAAAATGCAACAAAAACAGTCAACTTACAAGACACGTTACAGGTACATACATTACATAATTTGGTCAGAATATTTTTCTAGTCAAGTTCAAGATTCTTTTTCCTTTGTATTTTGTGAGTTATGCCAATGCACAAAACATTTCTTGCTAAACAAACTTAGCACAAGCTTTTCATATTTTCAAACAAACGGGTGCATACGTTGACAGGCTTATATTGAAAAATTCAGAACTCCTTTTAAATTCTAATAGTGATCGTTCTTCAATATCCATGAATACTTTATGTTTTCACACTAACTCATACAAGAGAAATAAATAACAATATAGTTTACATTCTACACAGCATTATGTTTCTTCAACCGTGTCTTAATAAAACTGCACTGGAAATAATTGGCATAAAATTGGGAAAAGGTACAACAAAGGTAAGTAAACTAGAGCATATCACAATAGAATCACAGCTCATGCATGTGAACCTATTACAGGAGTAAACTGTGCAACATGCTGCTGCAAATTTTACTTAATAAGTACCACTCATATATGTATCACACCTATCACTTTCCATTTTTCTGGGCAACTCATACTGCAGCAAAGTAGAATGGTAATGATTTATTGGCAGTTGAAATATTCTGGTGTGACATTTGTTAATGAAATAAATTCTGCACTTGCGACACTTTCTGAGACATGGAGTACTTTTAAGAAGAAAAAAAAATGACTTGGGAATCTACATCCCACCAAACCAAAATCAGAGATGTCCTGCATGCTCATGACACTCAGCTGTGAAAGCAAGCATCATGCTATATTACATCAAGCTGAGATGAGCACCACTCATACATTTATCAATCTTCCACTATTGCAACTACTTAAGTACAAAACTATTGCAACTGTACAACACTTAAGTACAAAATATACATATATATGTATTTACAATATAATCTCTGAAAATGGCAAATTAAGGCAAGTTAAGGAAATAGGCACAAACTTGAATATCATTTCAGTGACTGAAGTTGCGTTGCATGAGCATAATGCAAAGTATCAAATGAGCACAAAAAGTAAACAGAATGCACGTCCATAGTGATAAATAACAAAACATATTGCATCATACTCAAATGGATCAGATGCATCAATCTTTAAATCAGTATATGAGAAAGCATCTTTGTGGTGAAGCTTCTGACTACAAGGACAAGAAAATGCCTGAATCAACACAGTTGAATTTGCCTGCCCAGGCAGTAGGATCGAAGCTTTTCTCTGCTTTCCTCTACAAAGACAGTGGTTGGAACATAAACTTGAATACTGGCTGGGTGTAAAACAATCTCTTCTCATGTTCACTGGGAATTCCTTCAGAAGAATGATCCTCTTGGAAATCTAGAATTGGAAAGAAAAAAAAATCCATGTTGATAGGTCATAGCCTACCTCGTAAGTCGTATCAGTAAATACCATAGGTCAAACTAATTCCTAATCTAAGAATTACAATCAATTTCCTGAAAAAAATATAGTATAAGTAAAACTCATCCAACTATCATGTAAATAATCTCTTTGACAAAAAAAGTAGTATCCAAAAAAATTGGAAATTCAAACAAATGAAAAAAGAGAAGTAACTGTTAAGACATCTAAAAAGTTATACCAGTGTACACGGTGTAGTCTGTAGACTACACCACCATGTCTTGACTAGATCCAATTTCATTATTAATAATTGTTAGACAAAAGCACAAGTTGCAAATACCAAATAAAAAAAAGCTTAATATGATTTAACAACAAGCTTTACGTTAATCTAGGCTTTCTAGGTAGGATTTTGAACATACACTACTGTTGTCCCATTAAAATAAAACATCAAAACGAACAGATGGGACTACAAATACGGGCTACCCAGAACACCGTCATTGACAGTCTCTTTACACCCTATTAATATTTCAAGACTGCATTAAATAAAATCCACTAACCTGTAGAAGCCTTCCTGCATCCATTCTCTTAACGACTGGTAGAGTGATATGCCGTAAAAACAACACAGAGCTGAGAAAGCAGTAAAAAAAAATGCAAGAAATTCTAGCCGGTCGAAAATACATTGAGTGGACGTAAACAGAGGACTAACCAAGATGGCGGCGATCACGTGATCCCGTACGAACGCTGGCTATGTTTTCGAGTCCGCATGAGCTTTCTACGTCTTCTATTTCTGTGGGTTAAAACAGTTACCGATGGTCACGATCGTCGCTAGGCTGCTGTATAATCATGTAAGACCCTTATGCATATGCATGAGCTCATGAAGTTGGCAAAGGCCTTGGCGTCGACGCGCCTAGACCAGCTGCTGGTCGTTTTAAACTGTCACTAATTCCCGAGCATGCGTGTGCGCGCGCGCTGATGTGGTATTCCCACGAATTCACCTTCCCCGAAAAAAAAAAAACACATTTGAAATCCCTTTCTGTTAATATAAAGAAAATAGAGAACTTAATTTGCTCATTTTGAAGAGGAAATTAAGGGAATACCCGTCAATAAGAGTCAGAGACGAGAAGAGAATTACATCCTGATTTATGACTGAAATTGCCTAAATACAGACCACCTTGCTTTTGTCTGCCAGGTGAATTGATAGTTTCATAATGTTGTAAACATCTTTATTGATTTATAAATTGTATATAACACTGATTGTTTTCCATTATTTTCTCCATAATTTCAATTTAATAATTTTTGTATTTTGAGGACCCCACTGGAAATAAGCTCTCAAGCTTTTTCTATTATTCCTTTGGTTTATTGATTTTCATGATTACACACAAAGCTAATTAAGAAGCAATAGAAATACAAACAAAATAAAATGAAATAATGACAGGAATTAATAATGCTGTCATCAACGAAAAGATAAATAAAAAAAGCAGTAATCATCTTATAAATGTGGTAGTTATTACAAAAACATCTACTGTATATAGTTGATAGCATCTGAACGGTTTCACCTTAACATATAAAAATTTACAAATTAAATTTCCCTTTCTTAAAGTGGATATGGAGTTTTCCTTTCTTCTTGGCCACATAATACTCTGTCTCTTTTGGGGTTTTCATATGTTTCTTGAAAGATTCAAATTTTGGTCTAGTATTGTTGAATTTGCATAGCTAAATGAAATATTTTAAATATATGAATATAAAGGACAGAAATTTGTCAGATGGAACTCCAAACATTTTCTTGAAATTATCCAAAGTAAAACAATTATGTTTTAAAAGAATTACTTGCAATAAATCATACCATAGGGAGGGTATTATATCACAATCACAAAACAAACTGAATAATTGATTCAGGCATTGTTCCACTAAAGCTACAGTTTGGTGAATCCTTTCTCTTTATCTTAAACAAAAAGTCATTTAAGGCAATAGATTTATGAAAGGCCTTGAAATAAAAAGAGCGCAAACGAGTACTGATTTAGCCTTTGGGCAAGGCCTCAGCGCGCTGCTTGTCTGACAAGCAGGGTTTGAAAAATAGACTAAACAGCGAATTTATGGCAGTGATCAGAGGACCGAGCCGCGTCATCGGCGTGGCTAATTTGCGGAGCTCATGCATATGCATGAGGGTCTTGCATATACAGCAGCTAGCGACGATCGTGACCAATCGTAACTGTTTTAACCGCGGTGTGTTATATGGATTCGTTCATTAAATTACGGGGAATAGATATTCAAATGTACTAAATAATGAATAATATTTAGTTCAATTTTCAATAAAAAGATAGATTTATTAAAGAAAATGAATAATTTGATGACTAGCTGTATTTACTATTTTGCTAAATAAGTAGATCTATCGTAAAATTTTCCTCTCTCTTTTTTCATTTCAACCTACGCATAGTGGTTCGCGAGATTGTTATTGTACAACACGTCGAACGTTAGGCACATATGAATAATAAATATAAGTTCTCTCGAATTGTCTCATTTGATTGGTGTATCGGATTCGAAACGGGCAGTTTGGGGGCTTTCTCGGTAAGCTTCTTTGCATCTAATTATCTACCGATTCGGTAGTGGAAATATACAGAACAAAAGAAATAAACTACAACAACTACTCAGGTTAGTAAAGGCCTTGGTGCTGACGATCCTCCGGGCACGCATCACACTTGTGCGATTAGTCTATGTATTCAGGCGCGTTTAGGGAAATAACAGCACCAAGTGCCTTGGCTAAAGGCCAGTACTGATTGAACACATAAAATTCACATTATGAATCAGATTCCAATTTGAATCTTGTGGAACATTTGAATTATTTTCCCAGTAATCATAACGCTTATCAGGGGTATTGTATTACAGTATATGCATATCTAGAGTTTCTCTTTTCTTTTCTTTTTTTTCCCTTTTTTTCTTGTTCGAACAAATTTATCAATAACTATACCAACAACATCATTGTCAGTATCTTCAGAGTTAGCAGCCTCCAACCATGACTTTGGTTATATTTTTCAACACAAAAATGTATATTTCCATTTATCTTTATGAGAAACAGTGAAATCAAGAATCAATTCTTCAAATAACTCGTATCCCGGTAAAGGAAAGTTCAATAAATCTGATACCTTATACGTACATTTTTTGCATACCATTCATCATTAATACAGAAACTGTTTTGACTTTGACAGTATCTTCTTATTGAACCATAATGATTGACAAACCCCAATCTCTGAGAAAGTCTTCCCAAAGATATACTTAGAAGCCCCTACTCTAATGAGATATATACCAAGTCCGAAGGAAATCTGCCAACTGAGTATTAAAGTTTTCAGTATGGATTCTGGGGCATGAGAAGTCAAAAAAATGAAAATGTACACATTTAATAAGCTCTCGAGCTTTCGTGGGTTATCCTGATCAAGCTTCAAAGTTATTTGTCTATGTCTATATTATATTCGAAGCTTGACGAATAAACATCAATCAATCC
>CM057170.1:10563376-10575376 GCA_029962745.1 Echinometra lucunter
TTTTGAAGTTAGTATATTAAAAAACGGTTTTTCCATTCACTGCATTTTAAATTTGCGAGTGAAATAAAATGGAAACCTTTGAGAAATAGACCTTATCGAGGAATTTGGCAAGCCAACTGAACGTTGAGATTCTTTCCTATATTTGGGGGGCGCAATATTGAGAGGAAGTTAAAACTTTTAGGATAGCCTGCAGGCAAATAAATGACATTATTACACCTTTAGACTTGTACATGTATTTCAAATTCTAGGTTCTTTAAAAGCCTATTTTTATAATAATAATGATAATAATAATAATAATAATAATAATGATAATAATAATATATTCCGTATCTATATATATACGGTATGCGGGGAGGGGCAAGATTACAAAATCCTGAAAGAAACTTATTATGGGAGGGAAATGAGCGGCCGAGATTTTGAAATTTTCGCACTTTAAGCCCTCACAAATCGTATTTCTAGTGCAGTCACGCCGCCGATGGGGAAAAGAATCCTAACTGATTCCGTGCTTGTTCTCATTTCCCCTCTTATTTTATTTCTTTCTCTATTTGGCGTTTTAACACCACTCAAAGTGCCGGCCGAGGCACTTGACCCCTTGCACCCCCTAAATACGCCACTGTTCATAACACAAATTTAATTTCCTTCTCCTTTTCTTCCCTTTTCCTATCCATGACATTTTTTCAAAGCAATCCGCTGTTGTAAACAAATTTGTGTCGTCTTAAACAGTAACATGAATTCCTACTCCTTCGTTCCAAACCCTCTACTTGAGGTGTTATAGTGAACTCTTTGGCTGTAAGTTCCGCCGTTGGCTCCTTGGTTATACAATTATGATGGCACTCTTCAATCTGTAAATGTTATTCCAGCGAGTCACTTCGAAGTTTTGTGGAAGGCTTCGAAAAGTCCATGAACGAAAGTTGGGTGAAAAACTTGTAATAATAACAGTCATCATTGCTATAATAATGCTTCTATAAACAGTAACCATAGACATTAAATGCTGTTTTTCCTAATTCTTCCGTAGTCCTTTTCATGTCGTGAATGTCTGTATTAATTTATGCGCCTAAGTGTTTGATAACGCAAGCTTGTACATGAATAATTCGATGTGGAATTCCTTTTTCATGAACATAAAACGTATCAAACTATGTTACATCTTTGAAAGATACATCTTTGATAGATTCATCTCTAATAGATACATCTTTGATAGATTCATCTTTGATAGATTCATCTTTGATAGATTCATCTTTGATAGATTCATCTCTGATAGATTCATCTTTGACAGATACATCTCTAAAAGATGCATCTTTGATAGATTCATCTTTGATAGATTCATCTTTGATAGATTCATCTTTGATAGATTCATCTTTGATAGATTCATCTTTGATAGATTCATCTCTGATAGATTCATCTTTGATAGATTCATCTCTGATAGATTCATCTTTGACAGATACATCTCTAAAAGATGCATCTTTCGCAGATGCATCTTTCGCACATGCATCTTTCGCAGATGCATCTTTCGCACATGCATCTTTCGCACATGCATCTTTCGCAGATACATCTTTCACAGATACTTGTTTGTCATTAATTATTCTCAAAATTATGCGCCTAAGTTTTTCATAACCAGTGATGTATCTAGGGATCATGGCTCCGGGGCAAACTATACAGATACACCTCCCCCCCCCCCCCCCCCCGCCCGCCCCATGTGCCTAAACCTATCTACTTTATTGTACAATCGTGCGAGCGGTTGTTAATTTTGAAGTTAGTATATTAAAAAACGGTTTTTCCATTCACTGCATTTTTAAATTTGCGAGTGAAATAAAATGGAAACCTTTGAGAAATAGACCTTATCGAGGAATTTGGCAAGCCAACTGAACGTTGAGATTCTTTCCTATATTTGGGGGGCGCAATATTGAGAGGAAGTTAAAACTTTTAGGATAGCCTGCAGGCAAATAAATGACATTATTACACCTTTAGACTTGTACATGTATTTCAAATTCTAGGTTCTTTAAAAGCCTATTTTTATAATAATAATGATAATAATAATAATAATAATAATAATAATAATAATAATATATTCCGTATCTATATATACGGTATGCGGGGAGGGGCAAGATTACAAAATCCTGAAAGAAACTTATTATGGGAGGGAAATGAGCGGCCGAGATTTTGAAATTTTCGCACTTTAAGCCCTCACAAATCGTATTTCTAGTGCAGTCACGCCGCCGATGGGGAAAAGAATCCTAACTGATTCCGTGCTTGTTCTCATTTCCCCTCTTATTTTATTTCTTTCTCTATTTGGCGTTTTAACACCACTCAAAGTGCCGGCCGAGGCACTTGACCCCTTGCACCCCCTAAATACGCCACTGTTCATAACACAAATTTAATTTCCTTCTCCTTTTCTTCCCTTTTCCTATCCATGACATTTTTTCAAAGCAATCCGCTGTTGTAAACAAATTTGTGTCGTCTTAAACAGTAACATGAATTCCTACTCCTTCGTTCCAAACCCTCTACTTGAGGTGTTATAGTGAACTCTTTGGCTGTAAGTTCCGCCGTTGGCTCCTTGGTTATACAATTATGATGGCACTCTTCAATCTGTAAATGTTATTCCAGCGAGTCACTTCGAAGTTTTGTGGAAGGCTTCGAAAAGTCCATGAACGAAAGTTGGGTGAAAAACTTGTAATAATAACAGTCATCATTGCTATAATAATGCTTCTATAAACAGTAACCATAGACATTAAATGCTGTTTTTCCTAATTCTTCCGTAGTCCTTTTCATGTCGTGAATGTCTGTATTAATTTATGCGCCTAAGTGTTTGATAACGCAAGCTTGTACATGAATAATTCGATGTGGAATTCCTTTTTCATGAACATAAAACGTATCAAACTATGTTACATCTTTGAAAGATACATCTTTGATAGATTCATCTCTAATAGATACATCTTTGATAGATTCATCTTTGATAGATTCATCTTTGATAGATTCATCTTTGATAGATTCATCTCTGATAGATTCATCTTTGACAGATACATCTCTAAAAGATGCATCTTTGATAGATTCATCTTTGATAGATTCATCTTTGATAGATTCATCTTTGATAGATTCATCTTTGATAGATTCATCTTTGATAGATTCATCTTTGATAGATTCATCTTTGATAGATTCATCTCTGATAGATTCATCTTTGACAGATACATCTCTAAAAGATGCATCTTTCGCAGATGCATCTTTCGCACATGCATCTTTCGCAGATGCATCTTTCGCACATGCATCTTTCGCACATGCATCTTTCGCAGATACATCTTTCACAGATACTTGTTTGTCATTAATTATTCTCAAAATTATGCGCCTAAGTTTTTCATAACCAGTGATGTATCTAGGGATCATGGCTCCGGGGCAAACTATACAGATACACCTCCCCCCCCCCCCCCCCCCCGCCCGCCCCATGTGCCTAAACCTATCTACTTATTGTACAATCGTGCGAGCGGTTGTTAATTTTGAAGTTAGTATATTAAAAAACGGTTTTTCCATTCACTGCATTTTAAATTTGCGAGTGAAATAAAATGGAAACCTTTGAGAAATAGACCTTATCGAGGAATTTGGCAAGCCAACTGAACGTTGAGATTCTTTCCTATATTTGGGGGGCGCAATATTGAGAGGAAGTTAAAACTTTTAGGATAGCCTGCAGGCAAATAAATGACATTATTACACCTTTAGACTTGTACATGTATTTCAAATTCTAGGTTCTTTAAAAGCCTATTTTTATAATAATAATGATAATAATAATAATAATAATAATAATAATAATAATAATAATATATTCCGTATCTATATATATACGGTATGCGGGGAGGGGCAAGATTACAAAATCCTGAAAGAAACTTATTATGGGAGGGAAATGAGCGGCCGAGATTTTGAAATTTTCGCACTTTAAGCCCTCACAAATCGTATTTCTAGTGCAGTCACGCCGCCGATGGGGAAAAGAATCCTAAATGATTCCGTGCTTGTTCTCATTTCCCCTCTTATTTTATTTCTTTCTCTATTTGGCGTTTTAACACCACTCAAAGTGCCGGCCGAGGCACTTGACCCCTTGCACCCCCTAAATACGCCACTGTTCATAACACAAATTTAATTTCCTTCTCCTTTTCTTCCCTTTTCCTATCCATGACATTTTTTCAAAGCAATCCGCTGTTGTAAACAAATTTGTGTCGTCTTAAACAGTAACATGAATTCCTACTCCTTCGTTCCAAACCCTCTACTTGAGGTGTTATAGTGAACTCTTTGGCTGTAAGTTCCGCCGTTGGCTCCTTGGTTATACAATTATGATGGCACTCTTCAATCTGTAAATGTTATTCCAGCGAGTCACTTCGAAGTTTTGTGGAAGGCTTCGAAAAGTCCATGAACGAAAGTTGGGTGAAAAACTTGTAATAATAACAGTCATCATTGCTATAATAATGCTTCTATAAACAGTAACCATAGACATTAAATGCTGTTTTTCCTAATTCTTCCGTAGTCCTTTTCATGTCGTGAATGTCTGTATTAATTTATGCGCCTAAGTGTTTGATAACGCAAGCTTGTACATGAATAATTCGATGTGGAATTCCTTTTTCATGAACATAAAACGTATCAAACTATGTTACATCTTTGAAAGATACATCTTTGATAGATTCATCTCTGATAGATACATCTTTGATAGATTCATCTTTGATAGATTCATCTTTGACAGATTCATCTTTGATAGATTCATCTCTGATAGATTCATCTTTGACAGATACATCTCTAAAAGATGCATCTTTGATAGATTCATCTTTGATAGATTCATCTTTGATAGATTCATCTTTGATAGATTCATCTTTGATAGATTCATCTTTGATAGATTCATCTTTGATAGATTCATCTTTGATAGATTCATCTCTGATAGATTCATCTTTGACAGATACATCTCTAAAAGATGCATCTTTCGCAGATGCATCTTTCGCACATGCATCTTTCGCAGATGCATCTTTCGCACATGCATCTTTCGCACATGCATCTTTCGCAGATACATCTTTCACAGATACTTGTTTGTCATTAATTATTCTCAAAATTATGCGCCTAAGTTTTTCATAACCAGTGATGTATCTAGGGATCATGGCTCCGGGGCAAACTATACAGATACACCTCCCCCCCCCCCCCCCCGCCCGCCCCATGTGCCTAAACCTATCTACTTTATTGTACAATCGTGCGAGCGGTTGTTAATTTTGAAGTTAGTATATTAAAAAACGGTTTTTCCATTCACTGCTTTTTAAATTTGCGAGTGAAATAAAATGGAAACCTTTGAGAAATAGACCTTATCGAGGAATTTGGCAAGCCAACTGAACGTTGAGATTCTTTCCTATATTTGGGGGGCGCAATATTGAGAGGAAGTTAAAACTTTTAGGATAGCCTGCAGGCAAATAAATGACATTATTACACCTTTAGACTTGTACATGTATTTCAAATTCTAGGTTCTTTAAAAGCCTATTTTTATAATAATAATGATAATAATAATAATAATAATAATAATAATAATAATAATATATTCCGTATCTATATATACGGTATGCGGGGAGGGGCAAGATTACAAAATCCTGAAAGAAACTTATTATGGGAGGGAAATGAGCGGCCGAGATTTTGAAATTTTCGCACTTTAAGCCCTCACAAATCGTATTTCTAGTGCAGTCACGCCGCCGATGGGGAAAAGAATCCTAAATGATTCCGTGCTTGTTCTCATTTCCCCTCTTATTTTATTTCTTTCTCTATTTGGCGTTTTAACACCACTCAAAGTGCCGGCCGAGGCACTTGACCCCTTGCACCCCCTAAATACGCCACTGTTCATAACACAAATTTAATTTCCTTCTCCTTTTCTTCCCTTTTCCTATCCATGACATTTTTTCAAAGCAATCTGCTGTTGTAAACAAATTTGTGTCGTCTTAAACAGTAACATGAATTCCTACTCCTTCGTTCCAAACCCTCTACTTGAGGTGTTATAGTGAACTCTTTGGCTGTAAGTTCCGCCGTTGGCTCCTTGGTTATACAATTATGATGGCACTCTTCAATCTGTAAATGTTATTCCAGCGAGTCACTTCGAAGTTTTGTGGAAGGCTTCGAAAAGTCCATGAACGAAAGTTGGGTGAAAAACTTGTAATAATAACAGTCATCATTGCTATAATAATGCTTCTATAAACAGTAACCATAGACATTAAATGCTGTTTTTCCTAATTCTTCCGTAGTCCTTTTCATGTCGTGAATGTCTGTATTAATTTATGCGCCTAAGTGTTTGATAACGCAAGCTTGTACATGAATAATTCGATGTGGAATTCCTTTTTCATGAACATAAAACGTATCAAACTATGTTACATCTTTGAAAGATACATCTTTGATAGATTCATCTCTAATAGATACATCTTTGATAGATTCATCTTTGATAGATTCATCTCTGATAGATTCATCTTTGATAGATTCATCTCTGATAGATTCATCTTTGACAGATACATCTCTAAAAGATGCATCTTTCGCAGATGCATCTTTCGCAGATGCATATTTCGCAGATGCATATATAATATTGGAATAATTAACATATATATATATATATATATATAATGTTTTGATTTTACTGGTACCATTCTACGAAATATGTCAGTTTATGATTGTAATTTGTTAGCTATGTTTGTACATATTAATGTCACTGAAAAAAAAGAATAACAGAATATTCTAAACAAAAACAATAATGCCTATATCCGCCACTGATTTCTTCTACTCCTTTTCATTCTTCATTACTATTTTCCATTTTCTATAAAGTAAATAAATCGTAGGGTAACCATCCCCACTTTCACAGCCCCGGGATGGGGGCGCTACTTCACTGTATAACGGGGGGGGGGGGGGGGGGCAACATAATGCCTAGACACGCCACTGATTTTCCTACTCCTTTTCTTTCCTTTATCTACTCTTTTTCTATTTTTAATCAATTTTTTAATAAAAAGTTGGGGTACCCTCCCCGCTCTCAATGCCCCGGAGTAGAGGCACTACTTCAATGTTTGACGGGGGCATCATAATGCCTAGATATGGCACTGATTTTCCTACTCCTTTTCTTTTTTTTTTATTTTTACTCTTTTTCTAAATTTATTCAATTAAAACAATCAGAGGGGGCTAAACTTCCTACTCTCACTTTTTTCTATTATTTTTCTATTTTTCATCATTTTTTTAAAAAAAAGGCATAACATGTCATAATGGGAGGGAGACTCGTTGGTCGTAATAACAAAACAAAAAACAAACGTCGGATTGACAATATTGCTAACGCAAGCGAAGCGAGCGCCCATTTTTATAAATAATCATGATTACTCATGATTATTTAAATATTTATTTATTCATTTCTTTATTTACAATTATTTGTTGATTTCATGCAGAAATGATATATTCTAGCATGGCCCAAATATGAGAAAACACGAGAACTCTTAGCCTTTGCCAATACAATATGGCGTGTATAGTTCTGAGGTAGGAGGTGGAAGGAATTTTACTTGTTAAAATGTTTAGCTCCTGGAACCATGGATGTCAATCCGGGGGGAGGACAGGGGGTTACGTCCCCCAAATATTGAAGGGTGGGGGACGCAATAGGGCATGACCCCCTCCCCCCAAATTTTGGAAGCCTTAAGCCCTAGGGGGCAACTTCTAATAAAGCACTAAGATACGCTCTGTGATTTTGATGATTGATATAATTGTTATCATGGTTATAGATCATCAATTTTTACTTTTCTTGCCCAAATTAATGCGAAAGAAATTGTGGTTTCATAACAGATGCATGAATTTCATATTGAATTCTATTCAGGCTGATAACTTTATTGTATCATATATCCCAAATATGAGTCAGTTTGGCCCATTTTCTGTACTTGGAGGCAATATTAAATACTTGAAAAGTAAATATATGATGGACCATAGACAGATAATTAGGGAGTGGAATGAGGTACAATGCTCTTCAGTAAATGTTGCACGTAAAATCGAGCAAATTAGGGAATTGATTTTGATTAGGGATGAAAGGGATGAATCCTTTTTAAGCCTGAGTGAATGTAAAGAACTGATTGACTTTCTTTGTCTGGGTTTTTTTTTTTCCTTCCTTCACTGCATATCTATAGGTGTACTATTTATTAATATGCTGAATATGCTTTCTTTTCATGTTTTGATCTTTGTATGTAAATTTATGTAGTATGTTTTTTATGTACATGTCTTTAAATGTGCTGCTTTATGTGAATAAATTGACTATTTTTACGATATAATGGTACCATGAGGAATCAGCTAGGAATTGTGCACTTTCTCATTCTCCTATCGATGTAGGCTTAAATCCTTGAAAAATAATACAGTCGGAAACAATATACATTTACACAGTGTCTCCCTAAACCACTGACGTCAATCAAGTGGGGACAGGAGGGCTCAAATTTTTGGATGGAGACACAATAGGGTATGTCCCCCTTTTTGTGTTGTTGTTGTTGTTGAAAAAAGACACATGAAAAAGCTAACAGGGTATAGAGTCCCCTCACAGGAGCGGCGGAGTCGGGGACAGGGGCACTTTCAAAAGCCCCCCATGCTCCCCTTTTTACCCTTGAAAATGCCTCTTTTCAAACCCGTTCAGTACCCTTTTTCTGCTTACAATGCAGAAAAATATTAATAAATAGTACACCTCTTAAGTGTCATTTTTCGTTTAGATAAAGTCACACTTCTAAAATTTTACGACTGCACCATTTTCCACAGGGAGTTGACCCTTTTCCCCTTTTCCCTTTTCGATAGCCCTCTATTCCCTTCTGAGAAGTGTGCCATTTTTACTTCTATAAAATAATGTCCTTGTACTGAAATGTGATGAGTTCCCCCTTTCCACTGCTCTTTTTCTAAAATTCGAATTGTGTAATTCCCCTTCTGCTGAGTGCCCCCATTCACGTGTGAAAAGTTTCCTATTGTACTTTGGAAACTGCCCCATACCAGGAACTCTAATGCATGCCTAAATTTTCTTCAGACGAATGCCCCTTTTCCTTTGTAAATTTGATTTCTCCCATTTCTCTTTCTTGTACGTTCTATAGGCCTACGTGCCAAAAGTGGCCCTTTTGTTTTCTGATATGTTTCCCTCTTCCATTCCAGCACGTTCCCTCTTCATTTCATTTGATACATAATACATGATTTCACAATACTGTCGACTTTGATTTCTAATAAATGTCATTTCCTCATTATAAGTGCCCCTCTAATCTGATTCGTGTCCCTTTTCACTATACTAATGAGCGTCCACAGGTTCCGTTTATATAGTGCCCCTTTTCGTAATGATTATTGCAATTTTCCTTCCGAAGAGCATGGTAAGTGCCTTTCCAAATATGATTATGTCCATTTTGCCTCCGATTAGTGCCCCTTTTCTATACTATTCCATCTATGATAATTATCCGTTTTTCACATCTAATAAGAATAGCTCAAATAACAATAATAAAGAAGAACCCAGAAATGATTTTTTTTTTAAACATCTTTACCATCACTAACTTTGAATAATGCAAAAAACGTGGTTTTCACAAAAGAAATTACCTTATTTTGCTCGCTTGCTTCGCTCGCTTGCTAATGAGTAATAAGGACAGTATTTACAACTACAAAGTAGTTAAAAATGACAAAATATGTGTAACATAATGATTCTTGAAAGTGTGTTCCAGAGAAGGAACGGAATTTTCCAATCTGTGTTCCCTCTTTGTTTGTGCCCCTCTTTTGAAGAATGCCCTTTTCGCTGGTACCACCCTTCATTCTTATATCGCCGCCCTTGCCCCCCCCCCAATAGAAAAAGAGACACCCATGACCGTAAGCAGCCGGGGGGGGGGGAACATTTCCCCCCCCCCCTCGAAATTTTGAAAACCTACACATTTTTAATGGAAATTTTCACAAAATTTACCAAAGTGTGCACCAAATCCTTCAATTTCACTTTGAAGAATACAAAAGCGCCCCCACGACAAGCTCGGTCGCTTCGCCCCCCTCGCTTTCAAGTTTCTTCGAAAAATTTTATGCGTCTTGCCCCCCCCCCCCCCCCGAAAAAAAATTTCTGTGTGCGGCGTTTCGCTTGAGAGGAGAGGAAATATTTGGACTGTGTCCCCCCCCCAAAAAAAAAAATGGAACATGGATTGACACCCATGCCTGGAACACTTGAAAGGCATGAGCAATATTAGCCTTCATGATAGGCCCAACTCCATGACAGTCCTATCTCTTGTCGATGATCTACGGAGATGTCATGAAGCTGACAGTGTTTCACGAAAGCCTGACATCTCAGAAGTTCAAGATATCGATACTACCGGCTGAAAAATATAGCCTTGATCATAATCCACTGGAGTTATGGAAACACCGTTTTAGACTCCACTCTACTCTAATTATTCAAAAAGTGTAGTAAACATCAATGGGATTTGAAAAAAAAATACTACAACCATTGCATTCACGTGAAAAGATACTTTTAATGTGACATCTGAGAATTTCTAAAATCAATAAACGGAAACATGCTGTTGCGCTTGGCGAATTTAGATTTACAATAGAGGGGATACCGTAATTGACGAGTTATTGAAAACAGCCCCAAATTTTGTTTTCATTTTAGTAAAATGCTGAATGGGAATATTATGCGATCCAAATTTTGGAACGAATTCATTTACTAATACATTTTTAAATGATTTTCAATAATTATTATGTTGAAAAGAGGAAAACATTGAGAAAATTCATACCTGTGAATTGTCATCATTCTTACGGGCCTATAAATACAGACTGCTCCATTTTCTATGGGAGACTGTTGAAGGCAAATGCGAGGATATCAGTACTAGTATTAACCTCATTAGCGTGTTTGAGGGTTAAAACGTCGCTAAAACACATGTAGATTATTTTGTATCAACATTGGTAATAACCGTTTAGGGAATGAGAGTCAAGAACTCAAGAACTAATTGTCTTTAAGAAATTAACATTCCCTTATGTTTTTTTTTTCGCTGCCCGCGAACTGCCCATAGCCGACGAAATGGCGACCTGTGATGGCGAGCTAAAAAGATATGACCATCGATATGTATGGATATAACATGTTCGAAGGAGCGACAATTAAGTCATTTGTCAGGGAAGTTCTCGCTGGTTTTGGCAAAGACGGCTTTGTGAAACATTTAGCAGACAAGATGACCGACAACTCCGAGATGGCGCTGATCATGTAGTTATGACGGTTTCATGAAATGCGCCCCAGAAATTTATACATCCGTCATGTGGCTATAGAAGTAGATCATTACATCTTTGTCTTATGAGAGCTACTGAGGGTGGCGAAAAATTGATATGCCTAAACACACTTACAAAGGGGAGGATCTCCCCAGGGGGGGGGGGGGGGGAGGGTGCAGGGATGGGGAGTTTTTCGATGAAAATTTAAGAGTCTTCAAGCATTCTTTTTTTTTTTTCTGTCCTTTGTTTAATTTGGACGGGAACCAATTTAAAATCAAAAAATCAAAAAAAGATTATGAACCATTTTTTTTTTTTTTTTTAAAGTTTCGAACGAGCTTCAACTACACAGTATTATACTTATTTTCGCTTCAAATACTCATAAAGCTCATAAAATAGCCTGGGTGGCCCGTATCTATTCGCATCGCTGCCAGAATACTATTCTATTTTGCCACCTCGCTAGTTGTTAGCTAACCTGGACCACCGCGAGCGAGCGAGCGAAGCGTAGCGTGCGAGAAATCGGAGATTGCAGTTTTCATCATCAAAATATATGCACTGTAGAACTAGAATGTTCAGAAATACACACGGTCACCCATTGGCGATGATTTCACGTAACGAGTGGGGGGGGGGCGGAAACACGGAAGGCCCCGCTAAAATCGGTCCGTCAAAGATAATGAAAGAAGCCTGATTTTGCCATCAAAATGCATTTTAGGCCTAGAAAATATTTAAGTAATTGGCCTGAAATTGATACATGCATACATTTTTGATGTACACTTAAATCTTTGCTACATACATCATACATACATGTAAGTT
>CM057170.1:11176376-11293376 GCA_029962745.1 Echinometra lucunter
TGGAAGCCGTGATGATTTAGGTGACTGATTGATTCTCGATCACTCATTCTTCCCTTGTATCTTCTCTACCTCTTGACCCTTTGTAAAGTCTCCCTCCTGTTCTCTTTTTCTTTAACTCCCTCTCTTCTCCTCTCTTCTCCTTCTCACCCTCCTCTCTCCCTTCCTCTTCCCCTCCTTCCCTTCCTCTCATCCCTTTCCTCACTCACGTCTCTTCTCCTTTTCTCCTTCCTCCTAAAGCATGGTATATAGCTGATCCCAATTATTCTTCATGCGCGTTTCCTATTCCAGCGATCGGAAGCATCTGCTAAACTGACATGGATCTTGAGGAGACATACCATTTACAGTGTCATCTCTCACTTAATTCTTAATCTGGTAGATTTAGAAATAATTTTATTGATTATAATTTCTTAATCTAATTTTGGAATTGTCCCAAATTACAATCGACTTAGATGAATTTATAATCTAAGAAATTTAGAGTTTACCTTAAACGCGCCATGACAAGAGCATCTGTCATAAGTTTTATACTTTCACCGGTTTCCTTATTCATAACTCATGCTTCTTTTTCGGCTTATGCAATTACCTGCATTTCTGTTATTATCAATTTTCATTTGTACGTCTTATTGAATCACATCAATCACATGTTTACAAAAGACTGGAGATGATTTAAAAGGAAAACAAAACAGCTACCTGCATTTAGCTATGAATATGACCAAATACCACGAAATTAAATTGAAAAAGAAGAAGACTAAAGATAATGGCGTGGGATAGGAAGGAATCCGCAAACAAGATGGACTGTGGTTTGTGGAAGTACTGTGGTTTAGTGGGTAAGAAGTCTTCGGACTAGGAACCACAAGATACGAGGTTCGAATTCCTGGTCCAGCACCAGTCCGTTGGCAAGGCATAATAATATCCAAAGTCCTTTGGAAACACATACTCTCTCTCTCTCTAAAAAAAAAAAAAAAAAAAGAGTGAACGCGTTCACTCTGTTAGGGGTGAATTTCAGAAGAGAGTTAAGAGTGAATTAAGAGTGAATTAAGAGTAAAAATTGTGATATTCACTCTTTATTCACTCTTTGAGGGATGACCTCAGGGATCACTCAAGGATTGTGAGTGATCCCTCTTTTTTTTTAGAGAGAGTAGAGACGTTATATCATAATGTGATATGCGCTATACAAGAACGGCGTATTATTATTATTATTTACACTTGCCTACTCGAAACAGGTGGGATAACTGGGTACGTGGCAAGAGTTAATTCCTTGAAATGTGTGGCCATGTAATGGCAGCTTGGCTAAATCCGGAGTAATAGTATCCAAAGTCCTTTGGAAGCGTTTAAAGACGTCAGATCATGCGTACGTTATACATGCGCCATGCGAGTTATTATTTCATTATTCGGTTTGCGCGATGTCTCATAGTATAGTACTCTGAGACTATTCTGAAATGTATCTTAGAGGAGATAAAGCTTCGATTTCATATAAATGAATTAAACCGTTATGAAGACAACTGTAACAAATTTATCAAATAATGTCAAACGAAAATAGATAAATAAAAGAAAAGAACAAGGGAAAGAACAAGTGAATCAGGTCGTAAGGTAGGAATAATAAAGGACAGGAGATAAAATGACCCATTGCGTCTACCTCCGTCTGTTAATTCTTGATTTCATTTTTCGATTAAAACCGGTGTCCCCCAGAATATCAGTGCCCTGGCCTTCAAATTGACCACAAACCACTCACTCACTTTCGGTGTATAACTTTTCCCCTTACCCCCCCCCCCCCCCCTTCCTGAACCGATAATTATAAGTAAGAGTAAAGGAATCCCTCTTCTTACCGGCCATCGCTACTGAAGTCCAATGATTTAATAGAGCCGTAAGGGGTAATCATCAATCACTATTTCATATTCAGCGCCAATCAAGATCTCCTAATAGGATCTCCTAATCGAATAATCGAGTCCTTAGTCTATTACTGCTATTGTCAGTAAAGATCAATTATGATCAATCAATCAATCGCATGGTTATCGCTCTAATCATTCTCCTTCGCCTAAAGATATCACTAAAGGATTAATTGTCCTAAACTGTTCTCAAGGCTAGATTCTTTCACCCGATTTCCTCCTCGTGTGCAGATGACGTCATACCCCCTTCGAAGCCGATTACGATCATGCATTAGGGTAATTGATCGTGATCGACAAATCCTTCTTGATATCGGGAGTAATTTGTCGTCTGCCATGAGAGGCATGCACGTTTTTGGCGGGAGAAGGAACATTAAAGTACTTTTATCGCATGGAGAGATCACGTGGGACAGAGTCAGACCTTTTTGCACTCAACCAATGTTTTCCGTGGATATCTGCATCCTACGGATTGGATGCAAACATTGGGGCAAGCATCTACATCATGGGGGATGGGGAGGTGGGGGGGGGGGGGGGCATCAGTTTACTTCATTGGATGACTCAAGCCTTGTTCATACATGGAATTCAAACTATGAACAAATTCGAAAACTACCCAAACATCATTTTTCCGGAGAAAAGGCAAGGCCTTCCTATATTTCATTATTTTCAGCCTTCAGGAATAGCAAGTACTATATACAAAATTGAATGATACTAGATTGGAATGGCAAATACATGTACAATTATGAAGATAATAACATATATCATAAGGAAGAACGAATATATACTAAGTCAAATTACCTTACACACTCTGAACCATCATTTCAAGAACTGAACATTCTTTGTTTCAACTTAATAATTATTTCTGGGCAATATTGCTTTTCAATAAAGAATGGCCCTTCACCCTAAAGTCCATGCACTAAGGTTATGCTGAATACTCTGGTATACCTTTTCGAAATGCAAAAGTATTATTTATGGGCTGTAGATATCATTTTGCTTTTTCACTTTCAGACATGAAGCACCAGTTATATGGAATGCTCTACCAAATGAAAACAAATCACAAATCACATTGGCTTTAAAAGGAAACTGAACTTGAAAATTCTTCCTCTTCATTTCTGAATGCTCACTCTAAAAGTTATAAAGTTTATATCTAAAAACTTTCTTCTGGATTGTTGGTTATTACATGTTATATTATATGCTTTCATTGGTACTGAATAAATTGAACTTGAAGTTGACTGGGTTGAGATTGAAATATAAGTAAGAAAAATATAATCAATCACAAAACTCCAATCAAATTGTCAGAAAAGCCATCCGGCCATGATATAAAATTTCATTCTGCTTAAATCACAGATTTTTTGTGGTAAATAAAAACAATACTGAAAAAAAAAACACATTCTGTGAGTCAAATGAGTAATCAAATTTTCAAAACCATAAAAAACCCACTCATTTCTAATTCAGGACTTATTCCTAAATTGTTCTTGTTTTTTTTTTAACAATTTTTGTCACAAAATTATGGCAAGGTTTGTAATGGTGGCTTGGTGCTCCATATGAAAATTTTGATTGCAAAAACCAATAAATGCAATTTTTCATTTATAGTAACTCCACCACAGTCAGAAACAGTTTCCATTTGATACTTCATTCATTATATATATGAAGGAAAAGTTTGGAATTGTGATCTGAAGTATTATACAGTATCCAACAGAAGTGAGTACACCCTTTACAAAATGTTAAAATTCAATTGTAAATTCTTACATAAATGTATCACAACTATAATAGAGAAGAACGAAATTCTGTGACTGGTGTATTGACAGGAATTATCTCTCCCATAACATTAATGTAATAGCTGAAGGATTTTGTTTACAGTTAAGCACACCCTCAAGGGTGTACTCACTTTTGGATACTGTATATTTTCTTAATATTTCATTTGGATGTTAGCAACTTCAGTGGAAAATATTTCAAATTTTAAAAAGAAAATATATCCATTTTTAAATAAAACTCTTCATATATTGGTTTCACAGAATATGTTTTCATTGACCCCGGTTCTAGAGTTCTGATATAAATAATTTCATCATCTTAGATTATAATGATTCAGTTAAATGAAGAGAAATATTTAAGTTTCAAAAAGTATCCCAATAAATACAGATTCAGTTTCTGAAGATAATTATATCACACTATACATAAAAGTGCATGGCAGTTCCACAAAGCTATTGTTTCACGTTTGATCACTTACAATTGCTGTGCATAGTGATTGAAATATGGAAGAATAGGACAACAATATTCATAGCTATCAGTAATACTGTGAAATAATACTCACCTACTGAACACTTTTGCATAGATTTAAAGCATATCTTCCCTAAACACTGTGTAATTTCTTTTTACAATGTAAAAGGATAGCACATAAAAGGCAGCCATTTAGAACACTTGTGCTAGAACCCATTCTAGGATAACACAAATTATTATTAGCAAACTCTGTTACATTCAACTAAAAAAACATTAACTTTGCCTCATTTCAATGACTCCAAGAATATTTAAAAAGCATTGAAATATATTCTTATTTTCAAATTCTTACTGAAAACGAATTGTAATATTTTGCTCAGTTTCAATCTTATCTAGCTAGGAGAAAGGGAATTTAAAACTAAAAAAGTATATCGTCTTTATCCTCTATCTCTTTGTCAAATTACATCAATGTACTTTTCAAATCTAAATTTCTGATATAATCAAAGACATTTGTAAAAAATGATGATAAAAAAGTGCATTTGGCTGAATATAGCTACAGGCAATCAGGGAAGAAAACTCTTTCCAGCTAATTACCTTCACATAAATCATGTAAATTATTGAGACTATACATGATTTATGTAAATTGGGAAATTTTCTAGAACCAACAAATCTGTAAATCAATCAACAGATAGAATCGTCTTTCATATTATCAACAATGATTTGTAACCCTATCATAATTTTGATTGCTTAAGCGCCAGGTGTCAGAGTCAGTAAATCTAGTATATGTAATTGCACTGGATGAAAGAACTGCATGCAATGAAAATTCATCTTCAAGGTAGTAGCCCACATTTGCACAACACTGTTTCAGAATTTGAAGAGAAATAAGCCAATTTCAATCTTAAATGACAGATATTCATGTAAAACTATCAGGTTATCAAATTTACAACAATATTCCAAAGAATAAGTGATAAATGAATAGTTTTACTCTTAAAGCATCAGGCAGATGCCTTTAAAAACAAAGAAAATAAAAGAAAATTTGTGTTGAATATTTCCTTCTAAATCCTAAACGGGAATGTACTGGGATCTAAAAATTTACGAGTGTTTTTCTGTGGCTTAAAGCTATCTAAAGTAACACTTTTGTGCAGATTGGGTGCCACTTGCAAATGTGGGTTACCTTTAAGCAAAATTCAGGAAGTGCCCATGGCATAGGTTAGCAGCAGCTAACATAATCGAACATATGCCATCACAAAAAATTGACAATATAAGGCACTAAAGGAAGGCGAAGTGTAGTATCATATTGCATAGCACTATTCATTACAAACAATCGTGACTTGCCTAAGATAAGACTTCACACTACAGCAATTATAAACATTTCATAAGCACATAGTATTTCAATGTCAAGAACAATTTTCTAGATCTTGCAAAGCAAAATCTAAAAAATTCAATTTTGGTCATTCTCATGTACACTGGTAAGTAATTATGCCATATCTAGTTCACTGTTCCACAGAATAGATACATTATCAATTTTACTCACAGTATTTTACAAACAATATTTCAGAAAATGATTTGAATCTAAGATTATCATTATTAGTTATTAAGCCTAATCAGGCTGGGTTTCTTGGCTATGCTATAACTAGGGGGAGTGGATCATAAGAAAAATGTCATGCACGTCTCCTGCAACATAATCTACAAGATTGCATACTTAATTTTCATGAAACAATTCTATTTTTATTTCTCATTGTTTAATTACGCTAATTTATGCATGAAATCAGACTTTTTACTCTAAATCACTCAATAAAGCTTCATAACTCCTAATTTTTGGTCTAGAAACTCTTTGTTGTAATCAAAGCAAATATATTCTTCAAAATAATCTGGTAAAAAAATCAATTTCCTATGTATTCTATTGTTTTTTAAAATTTATAGGTATTTCTTAGTGTTTTACATTTTCTTTTTTAATGCCTTTTTGACAAAATTTGTCTATGACACTTTTACGATCCTAAACAGCATAAAAATATTTAATTCAAATCAGTAAAAGTAATAACAAATACACTCTGTACATATGGCCTTCTGTGTCTCAGCTGATAATTCTTTCCATTTCATAATCTAAGAATCAAGGTGTTTAATTATTTGAGCAGCATATTTCCAGTCATGAAAGACAATTTAAAAAACATCCCTTAAACATTTATAGTGCCTAACAAGAACTAAAGTACCCTAAATCTGTTCAAAAGTTTAAAATCAAATTAAGAATCCTAAGAAAATTTAGAGCTATGTAAACATCAGTAAGCTCCTTCAGCAATAATTCTTGCCATTACTGCATATTGCTCAAACAAAACAAGACCAAATAATTTTTTTTTAAGCCTTCTGCAATTTGGTGAAGATACTTGTAAACACTCTTTACCCAAGTAAAGGCTGGTAGATGTCTGCACTTTGAGGAACAGTATTGTGCAATTAGGCTTCAGTCTAAGGCAAGAAGTTCTTTAGATTAAAGCCAAAATGAGTGTTAAGAGTTGAAAGTATTTGATTGATCTATGATCTAGAGGAAGGGGGGTGGGTCAATTTGCAGAATTCACTTGCCATCATCCCTATTCTTTCCATGTGTTTACAGCAAGCACAGCAGAGAGGAGAAGAGTGAGGATGTAGCACAACCCAAAGATGACAGATGGCATCACCATGAATACGCATCACCTGTCATCCAAGAAGATCACCAAAGCAGAGAATTATGAGATTAATTCCTCGACCAAACCTCCTTATATTTCAATACGTATTTCTCAGGATTTAAGCCTCTTTATACCATAAACTTAAAATTCCACTGACAATATACATGATGTTTCCACAGATGATACTCAGAGAGTTATCCCATGAGATGCAATGATGAGATCATGGTACACTGTTCATCAAGTCTGTTCTCTGTCCTATTCTCATAAGCCGTTGATGTTCCTAACAAAAGAAAGAAAGACAAAATATATGTGATGAATGGATGAATTAAAATGTAGATTTACAAAACAACCATTATAAGGCAGAGTTATTGAGATAACCAGCAAAATTTGCACAATAAAGGTCAATAATTTTTCTTTAACATCATACCTGATAAAATGACCTTCATAAGTAGAATATTTGTGACAGTTGCAAAAATTAGGGATAACTTTGTTTTTTAAATTCTGACCTGTCTATTCCAGGAACTTGAAAATTACATTATATCTTTTATTCAGATAATCTATAGTTGTTCTTTGCTCTTATGGATTATATTGTATGCCAACTTCAAATGAAAAAAAAATCAAATCTCACCGATCTGATCAAAATTTTTATTAATTCATTGATTGCACTTTGGTACCGTTTCATTTTGGGTGATGCTCGTTATTCAGAAGGTTCGTTATTCCGAAACATGCAAATTGCGTATACCCAGATGTTCCTCATTGATTGCACTTTGGTACCGTTTCATTTTGGGTGATGTTCGTTATTCGGAAGGTTCGTTATTCCGAAACATGCAAATTGCGTATACCTAGATGTTCCTCAGTGCGAAAATGAAAAAAGGGTTCATTAATCCGAACATTTGTAGTGTTACTCCAAAGGTTCGTTAGTCCGAAAATGAAATGAGGTTCATTATTCCGAAGGTTCGTTAATCCGAAAATGAAATAAGGTTCGTTATTCCGAAGGTTCGACAACCCGAAAATGAAATAAGGTTTGTTGTCCTAACTAACTAATGATCTAACAAACCTTATATCATTTTTGGACTAACACACCTTCAGAATAAAGAACCTTATTTCGTTTTCAGATTAACGAACCTTCAGAATAAGGAACCCTTTTTAATTTTCGGACTAACAAACCTTCGGAATAACAAAATTTATTTCATTTTCGGACTAACGAACCTTCAGAATAACAAACTGTAACTTTCATTTTTACCCCATGTTATTTGCAACGTGTGCTTTTTTTTTTTTACAGTATCTTAGTATACAATTTTTTGTGTATTTCCTTATAAGTATACAAAATCTAAATATATCAAGTATACATTTTAAGTGAATGTTCTTCATGTTTGTTGTTGATGATGAAGACTGTTTGTCTGTTGTTCATATATTTGTATATGTACTATTTTCATATGAAAAGAATGAAAATAAAAATAACAATAAAGTGAAATGAATAATGATATTTTGAAAGAAAGTAACTCAATTCTATCTTACCCTGGCAGTCTCACTGAGTATATTGACATCTTCTTGCATGGACATCCGATGCTTCTGAAGTGTCAGGTATCCTTCTTCACGATTCACATGAGCCTGAAAAGAAAAACAAAATTGGTTGATGTTTATGACTGTGGAAAGAAGTGGGACGAATATTTTGTTATTTTTACTGTTGTTAAAAGAGAAAATTATCTCTTTCAAAAAAGGACGAAGAGAATCTGATGTACACACTTGCTACTGGAAATAGTAAGAGCAACTACCCTCCACCCCACCCCAATGACACTTTAACCATCTGTATTACACTGAGGACCTTGTAACATAAAATTAATCCTTCACATACTTGCCCATTTATATACTGCTCACCATATCTTGCAATCAGTTGCATCTCTCTTTGACATAAACTGACTGTTACTACTGACTGCTTAAAAACAATTGACTGAAAGATATACCATTTAATTGGGGGGGGGGGGGTAACAAATGGCTGTAACATCTTATGCTACAGGGGACTGGACACTACCTATCTGGGATTTTGTAATTCTTCTATAAGGATTTACGATAAATGATTTTAGTTTTCAGAGTAACGGCATTCAGGTTGTATGCATCGTAGAATCCTTGAACATAGCCCAGGGTGCTGTTGCATAAAACTTGCTATTATAGTAACTTTGCCATCAGTGGTAACTTTCATGGAATACTGGATTTTGATTGGCTGTTAAGCAACGTTACCATGGTAGTTACCACTGATGGCAAAGTTACTATAATAGCAAGTTTTAATGCAACAGCACCCTAAGGACACCTCACCTTCGCTAACTCTGACTGCTGCCTGAGGAGTTTCTGTTCCAGCTCTCTCTCCTTGTCGGCACATTCAATCATCTGTTGTTTGATGAGCATCTGATGTTGTCTCTTCATCTCAGCCAGCTTGTTGCTAAGCCTCTTCACCTGCTGTTCTTGCTGCTTGCGGGACAGTTCCGAGTCTCGGACCCGGTTCGACAAGCTGTGCTCAATCTCCTCAAGCTTGCTTACTGTCCTCTGTTGAAAAGAGAGGAATAGTTTGTCAATGAATGGCTAAAAATAACCTTCATCTTTGGTAGACAAATGTAAATAAATAGAGCACTGAAGCAATGACGTCACAAAAAACTTTTTTGGAATTTCAGAATTTCGGATACCATGTCTCGATGGAGCATGATGAAAAACATCCACAGCCCAAATTTTATGGGAATCGGCTCATGGGGACCCGACATGAGGCCACATGAATACCTACCTAGCCCCAATGAATTCACAGTAAATTGGCCTGGTTCTGAACAGTTATGAACCAGGCCAATTTACACTGATTTCAATGGGGATAATTGGGCATTCATGTGGCCATACCTTGGGCCACTGTGAATCGATTCACGTCATATTTGGTGTGTGGAGGTATTTCATCATGCTCTGCTGGAACATAGTCATGAAAAAGCTCAAATGCAAAAAACAAAATTTGATGACGTCACACTTCGGTACTCTATGGAACATGTATGAACATAATAATACAGACTGTACTACACCAATGATGAATGCAATTGAGTCTGTTTTACAATCTTCCAAACGTAACTCGTGACGTACACTCACGTACATGTATGTGTTAGGCCACATGTCATATGAAACCACAAGATCTTGTACAAAAGATGCATACATGTTCACAGCAGACTGATATAGACCATGTAATAAACAAAGTGCCATTTGAACTTAAAGATGAGAGAAACTTGAGCTTGGCCTTGACAAATGAGAAAGATACAGAGCTGCAAAACTAATGGAAAAACTATCATGGAAGACTGTTTGGTAGTCTTGAATGGAAAACAGAGAATGCTCATCAATTAAAACCATAGGATAGGATCAGTGCGTCACATGTGACTGTTTTCAAAATAACATGTCGCTAAGATCAGGGCCCATTGCATAAAACTTACTATGGGTTTTAACTGTGCCATATATGGTAACTTCCATGGAAACCTTGAATTTGATTGGCTGTTGAGCAATGTTACCATGGTAGTTACCCTTGATGGCAGAGTTACCATTAATGGTAATTTTTATGCAACAGGGCCCTGGATATAAGTTTGAACAAAAGTATATAGAACGTGTCTAGCACATGAAGAATTACATAAAGATATATAAAGAAGACAACAAATATGAAAAAGACAAAGAACATATATGAAGAATACAAAGAACATATATAAAGAATACAAAGAACATATATGAAGAAAACAAAGAGCATATATGAAGAAGACAAAGAACATATATTAAAAAGACAAAGAACATATATAAAGAAGACGAAAAACATATATATGAAGAAGACAAGGAATATATATACCTGTGCATGTTTCATTGCATCTTCATTCTCTCTCCTAGAAGCTTCATAATATTTCTTGTTGTATCTCTCGGCCCACTTCGCCACCGAAGCCTCATGCTGTCCTTTCTTCGTTGCTGTAATGTTCTGTAGTCTCTTCTCTCTTCTTGCATTATGAAGCTGATGTTAAAAAAAAAAAGGCGAAAATATTGTCACTCTAATATGTTCATTTTTATATTATTATTTACTGACTTTCTGTAAAAGAAGACATGCTTCCTTGCATTATAAAGAATATCAAAATCTCTAAGTATTCCAGCTAAGTATTCCAACTAAATTGGCTGATCAAATAATTTTACCTGGCTGCAAAAGTACATTCATTTACAATTGTCCATCCGTAGCCAACCTTCATCTTCATCAAATGGTTTCATTGAGTAATTCAGAGTGTAATTAATACTATCAATGCAAGGTGTGTGCAAAATATTATTTAAAATACTACAAAAACTCTTTTTCAAATTGGTTGCTCTTTGCATTGGAATTCATTAGTTTGCTACTCCACTCCAAAGAGAGATTAACCAACACATTCAGTCTTCCAAACTTCAAAGCTTTGAACTGATATCATTCCAAGTTCAAAGAGAAGGTGGAGTTCTGGGAAAAGTGAAAACTAATTTGCGAGCTTTCTCATTTTTTCCATGTCAGTTGGGAAAAATATCATAGTAAAAATATCCCCTAGAAATAATTGCTCTTCAAATGCCCTCATATTAGAAATAAGAAGAAAAAAAACCAGTTTGGGCGTAACTTTCATGCCAGATTTGTGTGTGGTCCCATATACTTATTTCTTTGTGCAGTGCAAGTACCTTTGGGGGAAAGTAAGTGAATTTCTTATCAATCGATAATCACTGAATCTCACACTAGACAGTGTTTATATACAACTAATCTCCCAGTTGCTTTAGAACTTTCACATTATGATCCCATGACCAGAACTCTAATATATCTTTAAAGTCCCCCTTCCTTTTAATAAATAAATAACCAGCATATGAGATTTAAGTTACAGCTGGTTCAAAAATTAGAACCTAGAAAATGATCAGTAATTGTGTGGTACTACCTCTTTCTGACCCTTACCTGTAACCTTCGTTCAATCTTCTTACTGGTCAGATCTAGTTTGGTATTAAGAGCCTCTTCTTGAAGTTTCTTTTGAGTGAAGCGATTATCACCTAATTGATTCCTGGTATCTAGAAGTGCTCTACCCTCTGTTGTTAAGAAAACAGATGAAGAAGGATTACCATTAAATCAAAAATCAATACTAGTACAATTCATTTCAAATTCAGTACCACTTATTAAATCAAGTTTATGGGTGGAAGAACTTACAGCCCTTGCCCATCCCCTTCCCCTACCTTTATACAAAAACTAAAAACAAAACCCCAAACGAACTTGAAACATCATTTTTTTCATCTTTTTAGAGATTTCAATGAAAGAAAAATAATCAAGAAAATACAAGGAAATGTGTAAGAATTCACTGCTCTTCTTTGCATTCTCTTTTTCTTAACAAAAAGGGGGGAAACAGGGGGGGGAGAGAAAAAGACAGGACAAAATCTTTGCTGGAGATGCCAACTATCCTTTAATTTAAGTATTCTTTTAAACACCGATGAAAAAATGAAAAACAGATGAAATTATCTTACCATCACGAATCTTTTCCTCCATGCCAGTTCTTGCCAGTGCTATGTCAAGACTTAGCTTCCTCTTATTATTTTCAAATAAGTCTCCCTTATCTTTTGTTTTCCTAATAAAAGAGAAAGCATAAGTAATCAAGTAGATGAAACACTCCATTATTTCTGCTAGAATCAAGTTCCTTTCTACAGTTTTAAAGTTTGAGTTTCCCTTGTTACTAGTTTTTGTAAGATCAAAGACATATGAAATAAGTAAGCATAAATGAAGCTTATCCTATTACAGATAGAATCTTCTTTCATGAAAGCAAATGTTCAAGCTCTTTGGAATCATGAGATGGCCCCAGGTCTTCCATCTCTTTTTATTAATCATTAAAGCAACAACACACTCATCTTTTGCATACATAAAAGCTTCATAGTGAACTAAAAACTGAGAAATAGGCATTCATTTTGCTTGAATCTACAAAACAACTTTGAAAGTTCTATCTGTTGCTAATGATCTGATAACTGATTACAGACTGAATTGCCCTGCAGTCAAAGTTTAATACTGCTGGTTTACCAAATGTTATTCTTCGAATACTTACTTGATCTTTTGTTCATATTTCCTTTCCATCTCGTTTGTTTGCCTCCATTTATCATTTCCTTCTGCCAACCCTTCTCTATAATGAAATAAAGGAGATTAGATAAATTAGATATTCACAGATGTGCCCTCAAGTTACAGAAGTATATCAATCTCTGAACGAGGAAATATGCAAAAAGAGTATATTTTACACTACACTTCAACCTCATAACCATGCAAGAGCAATACTTATCAGGATAAGTGATTTGGCCAGATATGAGAGATCTGCTTATATACAGGTATTCAATATTAAAGGTCTATGCATGTGGAAGCTTAATTTTTACAGTATGGTAAGCATGTTTTGTGCATGTGATAAACGTGTGCACAAATGACAGTTATTCTGTACAGTGTACATATTTGCATTTATTTTCAGGTAGAATTCAGTGAAAGAACACCGTACATTGTGTACACTGCAAGACTGCATCTGGTTGACAGAGAAATCAGTATACAGTTGGGGCTGTAAAAATGAGGATGGATATTACTATCATCAGCATTATCACCATTACAGGGCTCAACACTAAAAAGCACCTGCGACACAGGGGCAACAAAAATTTATGTCTAGAGTAGACCCACAAAATTTCAAATCTTAACATGGGGCTCAAGCAAACACATCATATAAATCTCAATCTGGACCCGATATGAAAAAAGCTAGTAGAGCCATAATCACTGAACAATGTAAACATCATCTGTTCAGAGACAAAAGGGCATTAACTCATATCATTTTATACAGACGTAACGCTCTTCTGGCTCCAAACAGACAATATCATCTTCATTAAATTATTCAGAATGAAAGAGCTTACTCTCTTGTATCCTTGACCATCGTCTGGTTCTTCTTAATTTCCATGTTGATGTTGAGAGCAAGATCGGTGAGTTCCTTATTGAGTCGATGGGTCTCCTCTTCCTTGAGAAGCATCTTCTTTGTGAACTCCTCACTGAGTCTCTGGACCTCAACACGACGCAGCTCAATCTCATCCATCTTAGCTCTGTACTTTCTCTCCAAGTCACCACTGTACGATAAAAATTGAAGAAACCAATACTATTATGAATACATTAACAACTTGATATGTAAATGATTATAAAAACAAATCAGGAAGTAATTATTAGAAAAAACTGCAAATCCGTGATCTAGTATGGTAGATTTTAAATGTGATAATTATATTTTTTAAGCACTACACTTTTACCCACATACCCACAAAAAGATGAACACAATGAGGAACCTAGAAGCCATAATGCACATATTAACACCACACTAAATCATTTATTTGGTACTGAGTGAAGCCTTGTACACCATGATCCGGGGGGCGTATTCACCTACGTGTAATATGGTATAAGTGGGGTATGCTGCTCTATTTGGTTGATTTTATGCAAGAAATCCCTAAACATGGGGTATGGTTTTGATTCGGAAAATCCGTAAACATGCCCCTCACTTTTTTAAACATCGGTAACTTTATTGTTAACTGTTTAGAATATATTCTCTCCCATAAGGATCGAGGCCTAAGCACACACCCGAGATGCAAAATCCCTAATAACAGGTACCCTTTTCTACCAATACGACCCTTAAAAATGTGAAGGGGTATGGAGGCTTCAAAGGCACACCCCCATCGGAACCAAGTACCCCCCCCCCCCCCCCTCCCCGGACCATGATACATGATACCAGTGCATGTAGTGTGAATTTATGTGCACAATAGGAGCACTAGAAAATAGATATTCCTTTGATCCCACACAATAAACTCAATGTACATTACATTCACAGACATTAAGTGTAGAAGGTAATTTCAGTGTTTCATGTTTTGCCCCCTTTCAGGGTACCAAAGTTAAAACAGTGCCCTATGAACCCTGTTATATACCAGTGATACCCAAATAATGCAACTCAGTTAAGGTGGGAAAAATATACTTTTCAGGCCTAACAGGCCCAACAAAGTCAGGATCACTACAGCTTAAGTACTTGCCAAGATGATGAAACTTCCAAAATAATCTAAATTTATACGGTCATGCATCATGAGGTCACCTACTTTTGGATTACATGGAGATTCTACCTTCAGTAGAGTACTTTTCATTTTTGAAAACTGATATCTCCTTAAGAACCAACCCTGTGATAGCAAAAGTATATATATTTTCTGAAAGGAAATTATAAGAAGAATCTAAATGTATGCTAAAATATGACACAAGGTGTAAGACAAAAGAATTATGTAAACATGAATATAGAAATTTTAATAATTCTTATGATCTCATTGTTTTCAACATAACTTTTGTGTTGCACTCCTAGGGCAGTTCTAATGTTATATTCTTACAGGAGACATTCAGACCTTTTCAACGAGGTATAGTTGTCTTGGGTTTATGATCATGTAATAACTAAAAAAAATCATTAAAATTTTTGCCAAAAATATCAAACATTTTTATGAGCCGCTGTATATTAAGTGTTCTATAATGTATTCATGACAGCAATGCTTATTTTTCGATCTTAAGATAGTAAAGGAGAATATAATAGCTTTAATTTGGAACCAGATGTGAAGCCATATTGCGAGTTTTTAGCAAAATATTGGCATCTTTCCAAAACTATTGGAAAATGTAAGTCCGAATTGACTTTGTACAGGCAGTGCGAATTTTGACCTAAATTTTGACCTAAAATTCCAAGTACAGTTTTTAACACTACCACTGATTACCTAAACTCACTTTTCAATCATAAAACAGAAAGGAGGAGTATATTAGCTTTAATTTGGTACATTATTTGAAGTCATATGACAACTTTTGACAAAAATATCAACATTTTTCAAAAAAATGCATTGAAATCTGAATTTTACCCATTCGATTTGTACATGCTGTGCCGCTTCCGGCACCACCCCTGGCCTTCCAAATACAAAAGGCTGTAATTCAATTACCTATAGCTGTCAAACTTTGCTGATTAATAGCATATTACTACAGCTTTAAGACGATACCAAACTTATTATGGTAGCCTCAATGATTCTGATAAAAATCAAGAAAAACTTCAGTTTGAAAGCACAAAATGTAACAGCACCACCCTTTTTGGGAGGTGAGTTCATGACACATGACCATACAGAATCACACATCAGAAAGCATCCCATGCAATGTGTATTAAGAGCCAAAACCTCATCCAGAAGACAAAAAACCAATTCAAACAAGACTCAGTCACCTGATACGCATTTGCATACATTTCCAAAGAGATGGATTTCTTTTCCATACGGAGTAAATGAATGAAAACAAAATGACATACTTATGTAATAGCTTATTACAATTGTAATATCTGGCTACTTTTTTATTATTTACTTATTTATTTATTTATTTATTTATTTATTTATTTTGTCATATTTATTGTTTACTGCAGGGTTGTTCTGTGCAGTTTTTGTACAACTGCTTTTCAAAGGCACCCTGCATATCTTGCCAAACCAAAGAATAAGACTGATTTTTAAAGATTTCCCAACTTTGATTTCAAACATAAGCAATACAGTGAATTTGCACAAATAGCGACCTCATGCGTTGCTTGATTACAAAGGATTCGACCAGTGAAACAATATTTATTCTCTCTATCCAAGCCCAACGACAAAATGGCATCCATTTGCCAATTTGCATATCTACATGGATCAAATGACTGATCTAAATTATGAAAAATACAAATCAAATGTACTCACACTGAAAGAAACACCTTCCTGTCTTCATCCTTGAGTTGTTGCTGTTTGGATACATTCTTCTCTATATTCTTCTTTGTGAGCTGAAATGAAATTTGAAACAGCAAAAATGTACATTAGGAAAAATTGTCACTGCTATTTGTTGACTCCATTTTCTGAGTGCTAATTTTCATGAAAATCATTTGAGGAAATTTGAATATTTTGGTAATGAATGAATGTAGGAAAGAATTATTCTACCATTAAGACTTTTGTTCTGTATGTGTGTTTGTGTGCATGTGTTACTACTGGATGTATTCAGTGGAAATATATAAACCTGTAGCATGCTCTCTCTTATGGGTTAAATTAATCATCTTTCCTTCATCAAATCAACAACAATTATTCTTCTATCCCCTTCTACAAAGTTTGAAAAAAATATAAAAATGTACATAACATTACCCAATGTGAATAAAAATTGAAAATACAAAATTTAAAAGAGAAATATTGTGAACTTTCAACTTGGTTATGAAAATTATGATTATAGAATTTTCACTGCATTGCCAACTTTAATTAGTTACATGTACATTTAAATTACTCTTGATGACACACTGTAATGCATTGTGGAAATGGACTGAATGTTTTCACAGATTTTCTTTCTGTTCATGTATTATGTGTAATTCCTAGCCTTCTAGATCCAAAGATACAGCTAAAGTGTTACTAAAAGGAGACATTGTACTGCTACGGGTTAATGAATTTATCAGTAAGTCTTAAAGACATTGATTAACATTGTTATGATTTTAAAAAATCTTGTTTTGTTACTTGAAAATGGGATAAACATAAGGGTTATAGTGTAAAAATACCAGTCTGAAAGTTTCAAAGTATAACATCCACAGGAAGTATTTTTAAATATCAAAAATGTGAACCAATGTTTGAAAACTATACGAGGGTCAGTTGCACAGAATAGACATAAGGAGTGCGCATGCGCGTATGACTCACCTTACCGTACTATGTGTATTGGCGAATCACGCGGCGGGAGGCACATAACATCATTTTCAAATTCAAGCAAAGTGGTCCTCTCAGTGATTGTCTCGTGAGACGAAGGATAATAAAATCACCGTTTTCGTCTAACTTACACTTTTTCATTCCAAATTATGGTTTGTTTCAGGGTTTTTGAGTACAAATACAAGTACTCATACACATGTTTCATCTTAGTTTGAGAATTTTTTAAATCAGCTACTCACAAAGTTAGCCAATGCCTTTAAAACTACATACAACTGTTCATATCAAACCCTGTACATGTGACAGTACAAGAGTGCTATAAATATAAAGTGACTTGGTATATTCACCAACTGCAGTGAAAGGATGTTGAAGTTCAATATTTCAACTTACAGCTTCTTTTTGATGAACATAATCCCTAGTAACGAGAAACTCCTTCTGTTTGTTATCCAACATCTTCTGGTCTTCTGATTGCTTCTTTCTACTGATGGCTGTAGATTGGAAGAAAAAACAAAAACAAAAGAAATCTTTTTACTTCCCTGTTGTTTTCAGACACATATTATACTCTAAAGGATGTTGATATAATGCGACAAACCCTTGGAACATTTTGTGTTTAGATATGGCACAGCAAACCACATCAATTATGTTAATGAACGCGCATTAATGAGTCAACACTCAAATAAAAGCGATTTTTGTCAAAAGTTGCGCAGACAAATTCATGACATCATATTTTGCACTAACTATTTAAGAATTTGATTGGTGCACAGCTTTTTGCCACTGGGAGGCAAAAAATTTGCCTCTGCATGGCCTCGGCATTTTATTTTCTTTTCTTTTGGCACCTCATATCCCACTGACTTGTAAGCCCTACAAATGTCCCAGGGGTTTAATTTTCACGGCATATCTGAACAAGCCATAATGCTAAACTGACTGTAAAGCATAGTATATTTTGAGCGTGTTCATCAGGCCACGTCTGGAATGGCACAAATCCAGACACAGGTGAATTGGCCAGATATGAGAGATATGTAAAATAGTACAGATTTTCAGTTAAGGTCTATGCACATGGTGACTTTATATTTATAGTACAGTAAATATGTTTTGTGCAGGTGTATGGCATGTGTGCTAACAGAAGTTATTTTGTAAAGAGCACACAGAGCAATAACCATTGGTTTGAGTGAGTTTTAGCAAGTTTTGGAGGATATTTTCTGGCGGAATTGAATGCAAGAACATTCTTCAAATCGCCCACATCAATTCAAAGAAAGCCCAACAAAATATAGATTTTTCCAACTATTTGGAATAGTCTCCCTTGTTCGTGGTCTGCAGTGGAATCTTTCAAGAGAAATCTTAAGACTCATTTAATTTCCATGTGACTCGATTTTTAATTTTTATGCATTTGGAGAGCAAAATAAATACTTTGTTGTAATTTTAAGTTTTTATTTATTTATCTATTTTTTTTCTTACTGTAAAGCACTTTGAGCATGTTTTATGGAAAAGTGCTGTATACATAGTAATATAATAATATAATAACAGTGTATGTATATAATGCACAATGTAAGATTGTCAATACCCTTAATGACAGCTGTACATCTATTATGTACGATGCAAAATTGTTGATACCTTTGCTGGCCGAATAATTCCTATCATGGTTTCATTCAAAAGGCATTAACCAACTTATTTGCATCTGATGTGGAAGTATGTTATTCATTGGCAAAGAACCTCCTGGACAACTATCCCTGGCATCAAAGTAATTTTGATAACATTTTTTTCTCACCTATTTCATAGTCCCTCATGGTACGTTTCAGATAAGCTTGGTTCTTCATAAGGTCTCCTTCTGCTCTCTTTAAATCTCTCTCCTCTTGCCTATGTTGCCACATATGATCCTAAAGAAGAGAAAATTTGGTTTAAATAAAAATTATCAAATCATTTCATCTGGTCTTACAATTTAATTCCGAGAAGGGTTTCACGTCCGATCCTGGATGCTTCATCAGCTCGTCTGATTTGGTGGTGCAAAAACATTGTTGTCGATCGGCGCAGATCGATGCACTATCAATGTTATTGTTCTAAGTCAGACATCAAAGAATCCTCCAGGTGACGGCACTGTACAGTCAGGAGAGGTTATGTCACGAACCCTACTCTTAATAAGGGTGGGGGACTGTGATTTAACCTTAGATAAAAGGTGTACAGAGCATTAATCCAGAGAATTCCTTGGCGTCTGACTCAGAACAATAACATTGACAGAACATCTGCACCGATCAGCAACAACAGTTTCCCACCACCAAATCAGACGAGATGAAGCATCCAGGATCGGACATAAAACTGTTCTCGGAATTAAACTGTAAGTCCAGATGAAATGATAGTTACTTGAATGTTTACCTGGATGAATCAGAACTTACATCAATTGAAAGGTTGGTTTGCCATATCAAAATGCATTCATGGTCAACGTTGTAGACTATCATTATTCCTTGTAATATCTGAAATATTTCAATACTAGCCCCTTAACAAAAAAAAAAAAAAAAAAAAAGCATCAGGCCCTGAATCAAGTGCTGCTAAATCAATGCCCATTCACATCATCAGCATTTAATACTGAATTCTTTAGAAATGGGGCAAAACTTGTATTCATGTCTCTCTGAGGTTCACATCATGAATCACGAAACTTTTTTCCTTACCTCAACGATTTTCATTCTCTTGGTGTGTTCCTTCTCATCCTGGGCTACCTTCTGCATAACATCCACCACTGTCTCTGCTTTCTTCGGACCTGTTAGATCCCCTAGAGGTTTGGTCTGTGCACCCAGGGTGGGTGGGGCAGACTTGGAAGTTGTGGGTGACATGGTGCGGTCCTTCTTGGGTTTGCTACCCTTTGATTCCAACACTTTTCCACGGACTTGGAAGGAGTGGGTATACTTGTTGGAGTCTAGGTAGCCATCAGGACCACACTTCCTCTCTTGAGCCCTGTATAAAACCAACAGACAAATATTCATGAACCAGCTGTACAAAATACAGTTCAGGATAATTCAGGTGGAAGAATATTTGATTCATGTCATGAATGGCTCTCATCTTTGGTTAACTCTGTGAAGAATTAGATGTCTGGGGTAGTGGTTCCTTTACTTGAGGGTTCGTATAGCATCCCAGCCTGGCACTAGCATTTTTTAGCCACATTTGTCATTCTCCACTCAGGTGATTAATGTGCACTAGGTACATGTAGGATGTGAATGTCAGTGTAGGTAGATTGGCATGTGTGCACTTGTAATGTAAACCCTTGCTAGAAGCCCAAACTCTCCCCAGGAAGTGGAGACGGTGCACTTCATGTGCAGAGCAGTGATTAAATCCAAGGACAGTCGAAATAATATTTAAACGTAAAGTGTTTACAAATGTTGTATTAAGCAATATATAAATGTAACAAGTAGTAGTAGGCAAGTAGCAGTTGTAGTAAATAATAATAATCATCATTATTACTATAGTTATTACTATTATTTCTATTATTACCATTATCATTACCATTATAATTACCATTATAATCATTATTGTCAATATCATTATCATTATCATTACTGTCATTATCATTATTATTATTATTATCACTATCATTATCATTACTGTCATTATCATTATTATTATTATTTCAGATCCCATTAAGAAGAGATCAGTGGTTTATCATTACATCTATTTGTAGCTTAATGGTTTTCAAATAATTTTCAACATTTTGAGGACTAATACTCATCACCTGTACATAATGATTTTTTTCCTTACTTCAAGAATGATGCATATTCCTTAGCCTCCTCTGGTTCGGGTTCATCGGTAGTAACAGCCAGACTCTGATAACGAGACTTACTCCTTGGACTAGACTCAAAACTCAATAGGACCTTTCCACTTGGCATGTCTTGCTTCAACATGGTGATGGTTAGTCCTCCTTCCTCCTAAAATAGAAAATTCTGTGTAAGGAGAAAAAGACATGACAAAAGTCATAAAAATATAAATTAGTGATGGTAAATATAAATACTCAGATAGACCAATTTGTAAATAAATCAATCTTGCTACTACTTTGTATACTTTTTAAAGAATGGGATTAAATAAAATTGAATAACAGAATATAAAAAAATTATACAAATAGTTTATTATTATTACATCAGAGCAAAGCAGGATATGATTCTGTACTACCAACATGCATGTCATGTACTACTAGTCTATTACATGTAATTATCCCTAATTACCTTCTGCTGCATATATCACAATGCAAAAATCTTAAATGTGAAATAAGGCATGACTTTAATAAAAGGATAATAATGCAGATCCCTTGGAAATGAAAGGAAAATGGTAATGATAGTGATCTTCCTCAGTCTTATCACTTTTCTCTCAAAAATACTTTTGATTATTAATCTAGTATCAAGTATCAATCATGATCATCAGGCTAGTAGAATATCCAAGCATGGCATGCTATATATTCTTCAAAAGAATATTACACTTTACAGCACTCATCAATATTTTTACTTTCAAAATCGCAAATTATATCATAGCATTTCTTCAGTTGTAGTGAAGAATAGGAAACACAATAATCTGATGCCGGTAACAAATACCCCATGCACAATGCCGAGGCGTAGGCTTTTTCTATGCATAACCCATCGGGCCAGTCCCCGGGCAATTTGGTCTGAGAAATGGAAGAGCGGGGTGCTTCTCATAATTGCACAAAATACTATGATCAAATCATGAGTTTTTTTTACACAGCAAAACGACTCTTACCTTTTAAAGTCGTCTTGATGATAGAGCCTTACTTCAGAAAATCATGGGTATAAAATACAATACATTACAGAAACAAATAAGATGTTTAACTATTTTATTTACCTCGGCTGCACGTTCACACGACTCTCGAGTAGCAAGCCAGACAGCAATATATGCACGTCGCTATGGGAAACACGGAACAATTACATATGCAAATGAGCTCTTGCACGACAGGTGCAGAGCTAGGGTGAGGCTCCGTCTCCTGACCTTGTACTCATTTTGATCTTGACATAACTTCAGAGCAATATTTATTCTTTCAAATTTTGTTGTTGGTCCACCCTTCAAGCAATATATATCACACAAAGAAATAATTTTAGTACAATACTGTCGCATATATAAAATTGAGGTAGGCTATGCATAATGCACATTCAGCCCTTCATACCTGTTGCTTAGCAACAGTTCACACCAGTGATACCAATTATGCATTCATCACAAATTATGATCCAAATAGTTCAGATGTTCGTAGATTTGATAATCAATGCCTGAAGAGATGCTAAGTGAATCATTATTGATAAAATATACCTCATCAATTTAAGCTAAATGGAGTTTATTTCATGATTTTACGAACTATTTTCATTCTTTGCCTTACTGCGCATTGTTATTGAAAAAGACAACGTGAAACGTAACATTGCGAAGAAGTTGTTGATATTTCTGCTGAAACTGACGTCTATTTAAGTCAATCATGGAAGAAGAAATAACATCAGGCAGCGATAATATAGTTACTGAATTCAACACTTATGAAGATTTCTTAGATTCGCAAATTTCTTCTCTGGATTTGTATTATTTGGAGGTGAGTCGAATCGTAGATGGTTTACACGTGTCCCACGTGTTGTCTTTTGTGCAATGTTACATGTAGAAAAATCTATGATTGAATTATGTTTCTAGAATCTACGTCTAGGTCTATACTATAGATCTACGGCCTGGCATCTCTTCTTCTCGTCCTTCTTCTATTTTTTCTGCTCCTCTGTCTCCTCCTTCTTCTCCTTTTTCTCCTCCTCCTCTTCTTGGTAATCCTGGGTTTTAGGGGTAGAATCTACATGTAGGTTGTATTTTTTGTGTGGGAAAAATGGATGCTCTGTTTCCATAGCCTAGGCATTATACCTTGGATAATACCTTGGATGTAGGCATTTAAAATGAAGAATTCAAACTGCAACACTGTTTTAATGGCGCTGTACAGCAGTAGAAGAACATGGACAAGCAAAGGGCTCTTCCGGATCAAATTTATCTTTTCTTGATGACCAAAATTTTAACAAGTTCGATTTGAAACTATTGAGTGACGAGCTCTCTACCACATCTGAGGAAAGGTTATTCCATTCGTTAATGCATCTTTGTGAAAAGTAGCCACGTCTAAGCTTTGAGTAGACTTGCTTCTTTACAATCTTGTACCGATGGCCACGAGTTCTATTCCCTGATGGACGATCAAAGAAGTGAGTCTGATCGAGATCGTCGAGGCCATGCATGATTTTGTAGATCTGAATCATATCTGCTCTGTGGCGTCTATAGGCATTGGCTGTAGTGCGCATGCACCGGTTCAAGACTTAATCTATAACAAGTTCTATGACCAGAAGACTTGCAGGACATCCTACACTCCTGTAGTTCTACAGATGATGATGATGATGATGATGATGATGATGATGATGATGATGATGATGGTGATGATGATGATGATGATGATGATGATGATGGTGATGATGGTGATGATGATGATGATGATGATGATGATGATGATGATGATGGTGATGATGATTCTTCTCCTTTTTCCCCTCCTTAAATTCTTAATCTTATTCTTTTCCTTCTTCACTTTCACTTTCTTCAAAGACAAATGCTTGATTTAAAATAAAACTAGATTTGCTAGACCTTGAATTTCATCATCATTGTCTTCGTCATTGTTGTCATCTTATATGGGATAAATTATGTGGATCTAGACTAACTTAGATCTAACATGAGGTTAGATCTAAAGTCTATACTAAGACTATACCAAAGTGAAGACGGTAACATTTTTCATATTGAAGTTGGTGTAAGTACTCCAATATGAATGATAAATTAAAACTAAAACAATAACATTTCACTGAATTACAGTAAAGTGCCTTCATCTCCGAGTTAAGCTATGTTAGACCGGTTTTGCACGTCACTCCATTTTCTAATGGATGCTAACAGATCTAATAACTTCTGAGACTGTATCTAATGTAGTACTTACTGATCTAATATAAAATTTGAAGAAAAAAATGAAGACCCTATTTCCTTTTTGGCCAACCTCCTGCATTCTTTAATTGCTCAGACTTTGTCACCTCAGCAAAATGGCAAGTGAAATGATTGTACATGTACTATAGATTATTTGAATCACTTTGCCTTGGATGTCTTTGCAGGTGTGAAATGCCAGGTTTCTTGGCTTTCACCCACTAGCTTGACAATCAGTTCACTGGCAAATATGACTAATGAATTCATCTTATTCAAACTGACATTGACTAGACATTAAAAAAAAAAAATCAAAATTTGCAAAGAAAATATATTGTCACATTCTGATAGTGATGGTTGCTTTTTCCACTACTAAACAAACATTTGGTTCTAATTTTCAAGTTTAAGTTAAACAGATATAGAAAATACATATTTGAATTGAATGATTATTATTTCCAATTTCACTTACATGTACTTGTTCTTTTTTTTAATTTTTTTCTTTTAGGATGAAGAGCTTGCTAGACAACTTGTTGAACTGGGATACAGAGGGAGTGGAGAAGTGTTGAAGAGAGAAGAATTTGAAGCCAGAAAACAAGCAGCAGAAGCCAGTAGACTATCAAAAAGAAGCCAACAAAAGTAAGTAGTAGGAATGCTCCATTTTACAAGTATTGTTTGGGAATATGCTTGTTGGAATGGTGAAGGACATGGAGTAAAAGGAAATTCTAGAGAAATTTGATATTTTTTAAATTATTTCCAGTTTTAAAATTCTGTTTGCAAAGCTGGTCTTTGGGTTTTACATACATAAATGTTAAAGTCTCTCTCCTTTTTACCCTGTCATAAAGGGTGTCGTAAATGTCAGAGTATTCCTCTAAATATGATCCCTTCTTTGGAATGTATTGGAACTTTTAAATGATAATTTGTAAGAAAAAAATTGTCGCTATGTTAAGACATACAAAACAGGCATGCTTTTACCAAAAATGTACAAGTAACTTGAAATGCATTTTTTTTTAATGTCAAATATTCATGTAAACCATTTTTGTTGGAATTATTCCTGTCATTTTTAAAATGATTTCTCTTGAATGAACAGGACACTAGCCAGCTCTGGAAAGGAGCTGAAGAACCCATTCCTGAAAGCCTTGGCCCAACGAGAGGAGGCCAACAGAAGTGGTAAAATGACATCCATCATCTTCATCAGAGACAAGAACTCTCGAGGCCAGGAGATCTCTGGGTACATCGACTATGCTCACCGCCTCAAGACGGAAGAATTCGAGCCTTACTTCAGTGGGAGGAAGAGGCTTCTTCCAAGGCCATCAGACTTAAGGTGAGAACAGTGGAGAGTCATTATAACAAGGACCTCTGGTTATATACCTTGTTATATCAGGAATCTCATTAAATTAGAGCTCTTTATAGGGAGTTTCCTCTGTATCATAGACATATAATAAATTTACTAGATGAAGAGCAGTACGCACGGATATCATTACGCGAATGGCATTAGGCCCCGCCTCTTTCAGATCATTTGAAGGGGCTGATAAGCACCCGTTATCGCCATGACATCGAAAGCACTGTTGCATTATTCATATCTATTGCGCGTATCAATTTTATTGTGACACTATGATTTAATGCACATTTGTTGGCACATTTATTGTGCATTTATTGCGCATGTTTTTAACTGATGGGCGTGATGTTTAAAACATGCACAAATGCACGCTACTCCTTGGAATCATCTTACAAAATGAATTATTCATTTTTGATCATGAATATTGATGGGTGCTTAGGTCGGCCTTCTAATGAATATGGACAAAGTGGCGGAGCTTTAGGAGCCTGCTCTGTATACTCTTCTAAGGAGGACTTCTCTCCTTGATATGTGTTCTCTCCTTGGTATGTGTTCTCTCCTTGGTATGTGTTCTCTCTGAAGAAGAAGTTGTGCATGACTATTCCAGGAATTAAAAGTGGCCTGGAATTTCATAGCATAGTATAAGATTTTTTAGACAGTTATCCTGCTCCCCCTACATTTAAGAAATAAATCATATCAAATCATATCAAATCAAATCAATATATTGACATAAAAATCCATGACTTTGGATTGTCAGCAGTGATGATAATGTGGCAAATGAGTTTGTTGAAAGAAGAAGAAAAATTGTTGAACACCCCTTTTTAACCAGTTGAGCATGATGTGATTTGATATGACACGTATTATCCATAGTCCCAAGACGAGTTATCTCAGGCCTAGTATTCGGCAGTTTAAGACATGTTAACTTGGCTACTTTCAAGAAGCACTGTTTTGGAGTTCTTCATGGTGTGTCAAAAGTTCGAAGATGTGCTTCCTCCCCCCTCCCAAAAAAAGAGAAAAGCCAGGTAGAATTCATATCATCTATTTCGTTTGTTATATCTTTTTATAGGGAATTAGATTGCTTTGTCTGTATTAACATAAAGACAATTAATGCTATCTGAAAAACCCTGTTTGCCTGAATTAAATTGTATTCTAATCTTTTCATAATTTTGTGAACAGCTTTTACAATTGGGAGACGCAGACATCCACTTCCAACCCAACTCCAAACTACCAAGTCATCGCTGAGAATGCAACTGGACTCCTCTTCAAGAATAAGCGTGATCGTAAGATCCTCAACGTAGACCCTAAAGCGCCCTCTCCTGGTGACAACTCAACAAGGACGCCCATAGAGTGTCCACAGTACATACAGGTTGTCATCTATGATCACATTACAAGGAGAAAGACATAAGAACTGATCATTTTGTGAGTTGGAAGGACTTTAAAAATCCAAAGTTGTTGGACACATTAAAACACATTAAGTAACCCTTTCACCTGATAAGGCTAGATATTTTGCCAGTAGCTGCATTAAGGTTTGCTCAGATATGAGGTGACATGTCCCCTCAACAAATTCCCACTACATTTTTAGTGTTCAGATATGGCACGACATTGTGGCGCCACTTATGTTAATGAACACGCATTAATGTGTCAACTCTCAAATAAAAGACATGTTAAAAGTTGCGCAGACATTACTCATGACAACATATTTTGCGCTAACTTTTTAAGAATTTGCTTGGTCCATAGCTGTCCATAGCTGCCAAGCGATAAACAAAATGTCTCCTGCCTTGGCAACATTTTTTTTGCCTCATATCCCATTGACTTGTACACAAAAAAATATTGTGGGATTTGTTGCAAGGACATGTCGTCTCATATCTAAACAAGCCTCTAGAGTAGTTTCTTTCTAAGCAGTAATGTCATTCACCTAGGCAGTTTAGCAACACATATGGGGTGTTGCAAGAAGGTTGCAATCAATTGCAAATAATTGCTAATTTTGAAACAGCCATTCCGATCGGCTCAGGGTCTGCCCTTTTAAGAAGACACGCATGCAACAATGATTTTGATTGGCCAGTGACAATCAGTTGCAAAAAGAAAGGTAGAGAATGCATAATTTATACTTTTGTGGGTATTGTTTACGTTTCCAGACACGTCTTTTCTTGCTGCTCTGTTTACCTATGCTAATACCACTTTCACACCAAACAAATATAACAGAATAAAAACGCTTTGGCATGAACACTCGGCAAAGCGTCATATTTGAAAGCGGAATCAAATATTCCGCAATCTACGTGTGAGGTCTATCACTAGGTTTTGAGGTGTTTTGAAAACGGAATATTCCAAATATGACGCTTTATTTTTTGGTATGTACAGAAAAAAGGAAATAAAGCGGAATGAAATGTCAAAGGTCAACCAGGTTCCCACCAAAAACCTGGAAAATGCGGGAAACGAGTGAAAGCGCGGGTATCTTCGATCGCAGCGCTAGCGAGCTGCATGGATCGGCATGGCAGTGCAGCGTACGTTCGACGCTACTAGCTGCATGGACGCGAATTATGTATGAAGAAACAAACGCGTAAGCATTTGTACATGAGTTTAAAAATTAAACTATACATACAAATAAAAAAAAATTATTATTCAGTAAATTTAAACAAATTGCAATAAGTTAAGTAATAATTATACATTTTATTCTGAATAACTGATTTGTTTTGTTACATATATCAAATAAAACAAAAAAAATTATACAGCTAGAGATAGTAAAATGCATGGTGGGTAATGACGTATTTCCGCACTCTCTCACACCGTAATATTACGCTTTCGCTCAAAACGGACTTCATTGGTTCAGTGTGAACAGAAACCAGAAGCGTTTTGGAAGCGTTTTGAAAGTGAAGCGTCATGAAATATAACGGCATGGATATTCCGTTTCGGCAGTGTGAAAACAGTATTACTTAGTGTTAACACAGTCTGGAAATCAAACTTCTGTCCTATACAACACCTTCTTTTATACTAAAAACAGTTGTTGTATGCAAAACAAAATAAGACAGGAAATATGTGTTATTTCAATGAGGTACCAAATTAATTTGTCATTAAATTATTGAAAATGAACTTTCATTAATTTTATTTCAAATTCTGAGCAAAATGGCGATGTATTGGCTTGCAAGCTCATGTATTTTTGACAATTTTTTTTTAAAGACAGGAATGCTTCCTTTTAGGAAAGTATACATGTGGAATGAAATGATTAATTACTTCATTACTTTAGTTACTTAATCAAATATCTTAACAGGACATGAGGAAGCAATGGTTTGTATATTGCTTTTTTGTAAATATTGTATATTTGATATTTTATTCCTGAAACTTATTAAAAGCCTAATAAAGTTAATGAAATACTTTGTGACAATACTTTTTCATTTTGTCAGTGGACTGTCATGGACTATCATAGACATATCCACCATATAACTATAGACTAGCAAAGTGTAGGAGCGATAAGAGCTGAAGAAGGTAGAGAGAAATATAAAGGGAGAGAGAGAAAAGAGAGCAAAGGAGGGAAAGCCGAGAGGTAGAAAAAGAGGGAGGAAGGGAGAGAAAGAGAGAAATTATATTGTATAATAGTCTGGAAAATAAATAAGAAAAACTGAGCCATTATTATAGTTTGGTTAATAGCAAAATTGGACAGAGGCTGACTGCATGTGGTAGGATGGGGCTCTACAATGTCCTCTTTTTCATATTTTGTAAATTGCAGCCCCTGTAGAAAGAAGGGAGAGGAGAGAAAGAAAAGACAAAATAAAGACTTTCAGGTTTTTCGGGAGATTGAGAGAAACATATCATCTACTAGAAACACAAGGTTTGAATGGTGACATTGCTAACTCTAGACTTTTCATGATTCTTCCTCCCGGCCTATGCGCCCCCAAAATGTTGATTGTCGTTGTTGTTGTTGATTGAGTTTTTACAGATGTGTATCAATGAAATATGATTATTTACGTCTAGGACCGACCTTTACATCACCATCCGAAAGACGTGACTCGGACTCGAACCTGGGTCAGCTGAATCAGTATACAAGTTCCTCTATTAACTGGATTATGTACAACGTCGACAACGCTCAGTTGATGATCATGCATAAAGTTGAAACAAAGATGGCGCTATACTGTGCAGCACATTACCAAAAAATGATCAGATTTGTTGAAGTAACCAGCAGTTCCTGGTGGCTATGAGATCGAGATCAATGCCTGTCGGCATTGCCCCTGCCCAGATAGCACCAGCAGTTGCAGGTTCCAATCTCACGGGGGTTTAATGTGTTTCTTTTCCCTCTCCTCTGATATTTTTTTCCAATAATCATTTTTAAAGCATCTTGTAAAGTTAAATTTATATTGAAACAAATCTACGACTTTATCCCTTGTCATAGTTCCCAAATACTACGGTGATATTTGTAACTCAATACACTTGAAACACTTTTTTATAACCTAAAGAACACGATCGTTAAATTTTCCAATAAATTCTCCTGTCCCCTGTGGCTCATTTCGTTTGAGTGATGCTCTATCTCATATCCACTGGGAATTTGGGAAATATATATATGTGTTGAACAAAACCACACTATTATGATATTCGAGTTCATGGTCACTTGTAGACAACCTCATCCCCGGGAAAAGTGCTCTCCTTTTGTTGGCCGTTTTAAAGGAAATATCCGGACTATTCAAGTGCAGTCAAGACAAATAACAAAACATCATCAACAAACAAAAATTTAAAAAAAAAAGAAAGAAAAACAAAGAAAAACAAAGCAAACAATCAAACAACACAAAAAAACAACAAAGACAACAGCAACAGCAACAGACAAAAAGAACCAAAACAAACTAACAAACAACATTAGCAACAGACAAAAACAAACAAAAAAAAACTAACAAACAACATTAGCAACAGACAAAAACAAACAAAAAAACAAACAAACCAAAATATAATTTTCCCAGAAGAAATGGCTGTTAACGAACCATAACTGATTTTTAAACTCTCCTTTTTTGCATGTTGCAACCCCTCCGGATTTTGATAAGGATTATAATTTTTTTTTTAAAATCTAAGGAATGGATAAAAGAGCTTCTGCCCATAGGCCTATCTGATATTGTTAACACACATCTATGATTCAAATCCTATAATACTACTCATCTTCTACACAAGGCCATTTCCAATTACATGCCCCACCACTCTACCTTTACTATAGATCCGTTTCTTCTTCTAATCTTTTATCCTGTGAAATGAGATTCAACTCTCTCCACATTGAATTCAACTCCTCCCCCTCTCTTCTTCTTCTTCATCTTCATCTTCTTCTTCTTCTTCTTCTTCTTCTTCTTCTTCTTCTTCTTCTTCTTCTTCTTCTTCTTCTTCTTCTTCTTCTTCTTCTTCTTCTTCTCTCTCTCTCTCTCTCTCTCTCTCTCTCCCTCTTTCTCTGTCTTCTCTAGTAGTTAACTTTGCTCTTTTGCGGTTCGACTCCTCCTTTAAAACCATACCAGGGTGATAGGATTGGGGAACAAACAATGATACATTATACACGTATTAATCTTCTTGACAGATGCCATCAGCAAAATGAATGAAAAAAAGGTATTCATCCTTAAAAACTTTAGAATGTGTCATCACATAGAGTAGAATATCATTTTTATAACCTTGGCTGAACTTATGACGGACTATATTCTTGAAAGAATGCTGCCTTTTGGAAATGAACTAACACTTAATGAGTTTTTAGACAAAGTTCGTGAACTTAAGTAAGGACATCGTGGTGTAGATAACCTAGTCTGTTGCTTGTATTCCATGTAAAACTGGCATATGTCCTCGTAGTCTAAAGATACAAACATTTTTGACAATTAAACATAATTTCCTAAAGCCTTGAAGTAGAGCCTAACTTTGCAAGTGTCTGGCTGTGTAAAATTAGTAGCGGTTATAACACAGGGCCTATGCTAATCTCACGGTTCCAACACTCTAATATGCCTTTTAATTGATTAGAAATTATGCCGGGAAACTATCTTTCTCGCGTTGGAGAGTAAGACAGTTAGAATATTAGAAATATCATATCAGTAAGCCACAGAAACTGAAACCATATTTGAGTTGACATCATTTTGTCATCAACGTATACCCCCTACTCCATTCACCATTTGGATAAAACAATGACAATAAAAGTGAAATAGGTAAACCTTCTCGAAATCCTTTGATGTAGAGGGATTAACTAGTTACATGTAGATATTTTACTTGGAAATCGATGCATAGTTTTCAAGATTATAAGGAGAATATTATCTGGGACAAGGATTTATCTGATTATCTACTTCACAATTCTCTTTCCCCTTGGTTGTCGGTAGGCTCTTCAAATTTCCTCTACCCCGGTAATTCACCGAAGTCATCGTTTCACTTTACTGCATTTCATTTCTTTTTATTTGTTCTTTCTTTGCTTTTAAAAAAGCATATGCAAATAAAAACGAATTTGTTCAGAAGAGGCCCTATGTCCGTCGACACGACAATCCTCCGATCTCGAGAGCTTCAAAATATCAATACTCCTTTTGTTTGGTTGTTTATTTCTTTGTTTTGTCTTGAATTGATATCATAACTATTTTCATTAACAACCATGCACTTTCTTTTTGTTACGAAAAGTCAGGTCACGATATCTATATGTTTGTCATAAACGTACTGGTACAATGTTGTCAGTAAATCCAAAGGAAAGGTTATTAAGAGTCATTTTCACCACGGGTGTAGCCAGGAATTTTCACCAAGGGGCGGGGGAGGGTGTGGGAGGGGGGAGGGAGATTTTTGAAAATTCGTGCATGAAAATGGCATTTCTGCTCACTAATAGGGGTAACTTATATAAGAAGTGGCATATAGGGGAGAGGGGGTGAAGGCGAGGGAGCGAAGCGACCGAGTGTGAGGGGGATGGGGAGGGGGTATCCCCGAGGGGGGTATCCCCCTCCCACTGTAGGGAGATTTTTGAAAATGGTGTTTTCTGCACACTAAAATTCAGTATTAGGGGTAACTTATATGAGAAGTGGCATATTTACATGTTACTTTCATTTCGCAGGGTAGGGGTAGGGTAAGTTATGTAAAGTGGACTCAAAAGTTTGTTCGTTATTTTTTATTTTTCATTTATTTCTTATCTTTTTTTGCACGCCGATCAACGAGGGGGGGGGGGGGCAATGGCCCCTTGTTCCCCCCTTAGCTACGCCAGTGATTTTCACGCAACTTTATTGTTTAAGTAGCAAGGATTCAACTGACCAAAATACTAAAGACACGACAATCATCCGATCTCGAGAGCTTCAGAACATTGATACTCTTTTTGTTTGTTTGTTTGTTTTTTTGTTTTGTCTTGTATTGACATCAAAATTATTTCCAACGACCACTTTCCTTACCCAATGTTTAACAACATTTACAATAATTGGAAAACGAGTCAGGTATTAAACGAACCTTCAATCGAGCTCGTGTCAATCTCCGCCGGGTTGTCGGGGTTGGCTCCCGCGGGATATCGCTCTCTTCAGCCCACACGGCTGGCGTTCAACGAAGAAGAAAATTCGGGAGAACTTTATCAACCCACGTCAATCATCTCATACTTTTCGTTACCATGGCAACTGATTTGGCGGCGCGGTTTACCGACTGCGCGGAAAGAAGGGAAGACATTTACGTATGACGATGATGATTATGAATTATTTTGATATCATGTTGTGTAGTCCTACCCATTTACGTACACGATGAGAATCAAAATGTTAATGGAAAATAATCATCTTGTTTTCCACTTGCACTTGATGGAAATCAAAATGTTAATGGAAAATAATCATCTTGTTTTCCACTTGCAGAAATCCAGGTTCCAGGATGCTTTCCGGTGGCCTTTTGTGTCTGCATCTTTCTTTTCTGTTAAATTGCATTGCAATGATCCGGTTTCTGACTCTTAATAAAACATTTGCTCTTGCCATGCCAGGTGTAGACAGCAAACCACATCAAGGTATGTATTATATCCGAAGCACAGTCAGCGGAAATACTTGACGAAATGTAAGCAGTAAAGATAGTAAATCCAGTTTTGAGAACAACAGCAATGGCATATTCTTATTTCATAGAGCATAACACTGCACAAAATCTATTCATTGTAGTCATTTGTGAGAATTACTTAGTATTAAACAGAGCAACAGAGGAGTCCATGCATGCTCTAAATGAATAACAATTTCGTAAGAAGGAAAAAGAAACGGTGATGCAACGTGAACAGAAGATGTAAGCGACCCATATTCTCATTCAATACTCAATTATTTTTGTTTTTTGCAGTTCATCCCAATTCGTTATACGCCCCCTCCCATTACACAAAACTGACAAAAGAGCCGGGGGGCGGCCGGACAATTAAAATGAATTCGATTTTTTTTTTCAATGGGTGCTCGAAAAATTGAAACCATATAACCAAAGAGGCATAGGTTTGGATGTATGCCTATTCGCAACTGACGTTATCACATACCGCGACGACCAATGCGCGGCTTCTTAGCTGCAACTATAGGGGAGGATATAAAATAAATAGCTCCCCCGTTGTGTTATGAAACATTCATAATTGCGTCGTTGCAGCATAGTCTGTATAATACAGTCCACCTGAGAGATATAAGGGTTATTACTTTTAAAATAACAACTAAGACGTCAGGTTTATATCCCTGCAACACTAGTGTCCATTGGCACGACATCAATCTACATTTGCCACACTCGACCCAGGTGTGATAAGTGGGTACCCGGTAGGGTTTATTTTTTCGTGCACTGAGCACTACGGTTGCCGTGGTAAAAAGCTGGGGTGATATATATGATGAAGACCCATCTGGGAAAACAGTACATAATACTGAAGAGGCTACCCTGGGTAAACAAAACATATCATCATCATCATCATCTTTATTAACATTGATAACTTCCACCATTTAAAATACATACTTTTCAGTTTGGCTGTAAAATACAACAGTTGCCAAATAAAAAAGTGTAAATTTCGTTACTTATACTCATTCAGACACAGTGACTGATTTTGTTGGACGACGTACAGTGTGGTGAATTTTATTGTATTGTTTGTATTTTAATGTAATATACTGTCTTTTATTGCATTGCACTGAGTAATCCCCATTCATATATTCTGAATCTTGATTTTTCTTCAATTTTATTTAACGTCTTGATCTGACTGAAATGGTCAGACTATTTTATCAATAAGCCTTTCAAAATTTTTTGTAATACTGATTTTTTTTTTTTAAAGTAAAAGAGTGCATTTAATACCAAGAGAGTGTAAATATTGTACACATCTGGCTGTCTCTATTTCAAAGGGTTTCCACCTCAAAACTATAAAAATGTTACGAATATTAAGCATCATGAGGTGTTTAATAGTTCGTCTGAATGTAATTCGCAGGGGGTAATTAAGCAGTGAGCGACTCGGAAGACATGGTAGAACACCTGCTCTCCGGTCCAACATTGGTGTGATGCAGGGCTGTTCAACGGAACCGGGATGTCGTCCGGTTGCTTTGGAGATGGGAAGCTGCTCGTGGTTATGGTTATAGGAAGGCGGATACAGGACTTGAACCACAAGATAGAGAGAGGGGGAGTGAGAGGGAGAGAGAGAAGAGAGAAGAGAGAGAGAGAGAGGAGAGAGAGAGGGAGGGAGTGGGAGAGGGAGGAAAAGAGAGAGAGATAGGAGAGACGGGTCAGAGAAGGAGGGAGAGAGAGAGGGGGAGGGTGGGGGAAGAGAGAGGGGGGGAGTGTGCGGGGAAGAGAGAATATGAGAGAGAGAGGGAGAGAGAGAGAGAGAGGGGGGGGGGGGGCGTGAGAGAGGGCAGGGCGGTGGAGGAGTACATACAATGGGGACGGACTTTCGGTCGGAGAACTTTTTATGTGAGCGGCCTGTACTCATCAACCAGCCCACGGAAAACGGATCACAGATCAACCCGCCTTCGTGCCAAAATATCATGTAGCCCATGGAGAAAATATCCAAACTCACTCCGCCCCTGCACATACTTCAGATACTTGAATGTATGCTAACATTTATATGAGAGGTTTATTTTTTTAATCAAAATATGGATAAAGCATCTATTGAGAGAGTTCGGACGACCCGATCCACTTGTACATTAGAAGAATAAAGGTTTTGATGAACATGATGAAAGGACGTCCAAATGGAAAATGGAGTGAACCCGTCCGGGACTCTTACGTTTTTAACGGTCATAATGAAAAAATGACGTGTTCCAGGTAGACTTGTTAGTACCGTATCATGACTATTCTACTGTCATGACTGTCGAAACAAAATTTTCATCGGATAATGATTATCAGAAGGTACAATTCTATGTAGAAATCCCATCTATAATGTCTTTACAACATTCAAAAGGAATGCTTTGGAGCAGATTTGGAATAAAGTAATTTGATAAAACATGACATTACCATGACAATTTCAACATTTATTTTTTCATTAACTCGTTTTCATGGTAAAAACAGATGAAATTTATTCGTCAAATGCCCTCTCAATTGTTCAAGAATGGCTGTTCTAATTTGAGTTGCACTGGCGTAGCTAAGTGGGGCACAAGGGGGCTGTGCCCCCTCCCTGTTCATAGGCGAGCAAAAAAAAATTAAAAAATAAAATAATGATAAAAAATATATTTTAAAAATTAAACTTTCATCGAGTCCACTTCACATAACTTACCCCACCCCTACCTTGCGAAATGAAAGTAAAATGTTATTATGCCAATTTTCATATAAGTTACTACTAATACCGAATTTCAGTGTGCAGAAAATGCCATTTTCATGCACGAATTTTCAAAAATCTCCCTACCGTGGAGGGGGGATATTTCCCCCCCCCCCCCACACACACACCCTCCCCCCGCTGTTGAAAATTCTTGGCTACGCCAGTGTTGAGTTGTGTGCTCATGATTACTTATCAAAGATTTGATTTGATATGATTTATTCACAAACAAATATGACAACATAACCTTACCAAATGTTGGCATAAATGTTTAACGAAATTTAGCAAATAGGTCCAGAAAATAGCAGATGTGCTAGTGGAACCTGGCCCTTCTAAAAAGTTACAAAATACAATATCTTAATATGCTTGATACAAACAGCAATATGAAATACAACAATTATATTTGGATAAAATGGTGATTAGATGGTGTTAACAGATCAGTAGAAAAGTGCGAACATGCTGGAGAATGTGATGGACAAACAAAATGTCCTTTGTTCCAACGGAACACAGTCAGTAAGCTTATCACATTATCGAACGTTGTGATGAAGAATTCGCACTCAGATATCTAATTAGCATGATGAGGTCACTTTTTTGTGGAATTGTATTCTCATTATCATGATTATTACATAAATTGCTTTTCTTTTACGTATTTACGCCAGATAAATTCTGCGAGACAAATCGACCGAACCAAAACATCAGTTCATAACAATTTAAGCCTAAGAGAATATCACTTTGTTCAGACAAAATATTTAGTAGATATGAAACATAATTATGTTCCCAACACTTCGGATTGATAATTTATCATAGCCCCCTCCCCTCCACCTCTGATAAATGATACTTTTGATTTCTACAAGCCAAACAGATTGGAATATATGAAAAGATAAATCCAAGCAGCATGGTTATTGATACATAAACACGAGGGATATAACTGAGGCTTTGTCAACCATTCACGATCAATGCCCTCTTATCGATATGTCAACGAATGTCTATTTACCCCCTGCAAATTGACCGAACAACACCTCGGCCAAATGGTTTCAATACCTGTCTCAAAAAATGTGCGAACATTTCAATCATAGCTGAATATATGGGTCAGGATATATACCTCTAGTGGGTCACATATCATTTTTTTCTTGCATGATTTTGTTTTATTCGACGAGGAGTTAAAGCAAAATAAAGCCGGCTTTCAACGACTTGACTCTTTGCGACCTCACCTACTCATATTTGCATCGAGGGAGATAAATGGTTGGTCTAGATTACGTAGTTCAGGAAATAGATGTATTAGAATGGGGTGTGAGTTATTTGTGATGACATCATGAAGAACTGTCAACATTCTAGACCCTGTTCATACCTTAGCAATTCTTCTTGGCAATTCTTGATTTGATTTAATTAAGTTTTTCAATCACATTCTTGTGAATCACGTGGTCCATATTGCACTTAGGACCAGTATTGCTTTTTCCACCATGTCCACTATATCCACTAAAATATAAAGTAGTGCCTTATCACCCCTGAGTGAGCTCGGTCGTTCACTCTTAGAAAATTGGTGTTGATTAGAACCTTTTCTTGTCCCGTATTTGGAACCTTGAAGTTCTTCAAAGAACCATCAATAGCCTATAAAGGTTTAACCTATCTAAAAGGTTCTAAAGGGGTTTTCAGAATTATTTTTGGTTGTTCAAGGAACCTTTTGTGGTTCTTAAAAATATAAAGGACCCTTTACAGAACCCCCTTTTCTGAAGGTTCTTAACCCATTCGTGACAGGAATTATTTAAAGCCTAATTTGATCAGCTTTTATTCTTCAAATTGGCAACACCAACATTTTTTTTCATTGCTACATTTTCCTTATAAAATGTCATGTATCTGAAATGAATATAAATTGACAGAAATTATGATAAGTCAAAAAGTTGCCAATTTGCAGGGGAAAACGGTGATTTTAAACCTTCTATCACATTGCCAATTTAAGGATTTTAACGCTTATTTTCCTTTAAAAAAATTTCAGCATCAAACAACGAATATCGACGCAACCAAAATGGGCACAGTTTGTGTAGAATTTTTTGCTCTTTCTGCTCATGTATTTGGTATGATTTTTAGGGCTTGGCATCAAAAGATATTAGGCCAAACCACAAAATGTGGACCTCTGTCACGAATGGGTTAATACGGGACAAAAAAGGTTCGAACTGACACATTTTTCTATTAGTGTTGGGGTTTCATGATACGCCCTGATGTGGCGATGAGAGAAATCTTTCTTTATCGACTATAAATTCTTAATTTATTAGCAATGCTATCTCTGAATCATTCGCTTATGTGCTCATCTACGGATCTACAAGATATCAAAGTGACTATAGAACGAAAACATCCCCTAAATTTTTTTTTTTGTGACTTATCTTACATTACTTGGCATGTTAGGCTAAAATGGAAGCTAGCCATTTCTTCTGCGTTTATGATATTAATTCTTGACGCGTCTAGAACTAACTTTGCTATAAATTATGACCTAATTGTTGAATGTGTGGCCTCATTGTCAGGAATAAAACATTATCAATCCAGTTCTTAATATGATTTTTGGCATTTTACTTGATCAAGAAGCCTTGCAGTTTAAGGTCATGTGATAAATCACAATGTAATATTAACAACACCCATCGATAACACTTCACCAAGAAATTAGTTACTTGTAAAAAAAAAAGAGATGTGACTAAACTTAGCGTGAGCGTCGCGCAGAAGTGGTATTTTTATGGTACCGTTACGATGAAGAATGATTTATGTTACAATTCTCCATATATGTCATCGACATCGTACAAAGCAATTCTATATGCGTAGAAAGGATACGATAGCTAAGAAAGAGCAAGAAAAATTAAATCACTTTTCAGGATTGCAGATAGAAATTTCGGTGTCAAGAACTTCTAAAAACGAATACCCACGCAAACACCGAATTTCCTCTAATCTTCATGTAGTTAACCCTAAGTTACTTATTGCCCATAGATCCGTAAGACACCATGGCCCAGACCTATGGAATCCTCTCCCAGAATGTATCGAATCCTCTTGTTCACTCTACTCATTTAAAACGAAAGTTAAGACCATGTTGCTATCGGAATATTCACGGTAAAATTTCTGTGTTAGCTCTTCAGTCTTTTTCACAGTATCATCCTTTCTACCATTTTAGTCATTACCGATATCATGATCAGCATCGTCATCTTCATCATCATCATCATCATCATCATTTCATCATCATCATCGTCATCATCAATATCATCATCATCATTTCATGATCATCATCATCATCATCATTTCATCATCATCATCATGATCATCATCATCATCATCATCAATATCATCATCATCATTTCATGATCATCATCGTCATTATCCTCTTAATACAGGATTTAGTTATTTTTCCATTCTGCTTATTTGATATGGTTATCTATTTCATAATATTTGGGGCTGCCATATTTTCAAGCACATTGCTTATAATGGCAGTCCTTCTTCTGCAAATAATATTACTTTTAATTAAATCTTATGTTTAACTGAATTACAAAAAAAAAGAATTGACAATTTATCATTTGTTTTTTAAATGATTATTACAAATACTTTGTGTTATGGTTCATTGTAAAAATTCTTTTGTATTTTGTTTTATGTATGTTATCCGAAAAAATTTGTAGGTATATCAATAGAGAAGAAAATAAATAAATCAAATCAAATCAAATCAAGCACACCCTCAAGATGTATGTTGTGGAAGAGTGAGAGGAACTTTAACTATCTGAGGTAAGAGCTTATTTCAAAATTCAGAAATATCACTAAAATTGATTTTAATAGATATTAAGATGGGGGAAACATTCAACAGACTTAAACATTTTTCAGTTTAACAATTATTCCCTAAATTATTCGGAGGCGCCACCTCTGCCCATCCCCTCCCTTCTCTCCTTCTTATTTCTCCATTCGATGAAAGAAGCAGCTCCTGTCTCTGAATTTAACCCCGCCCCCCCCCCCCCCACTCTGATTTGGTTTGGACGGGGGTATGTCGCTGAAGCCTCCATACTCGTACCCATTTTAAGGGTCATTTTGGCAGAAAAGAGTACCTATTATATGGATTTTGCATCTCGAGTGTGTACTTTTGCCTCAGTATAGGCTAGAATATCATTCTGAAGAATAAAGATACCCATGTTTAAAAAAAAATAAGTGGGGGCATGTTTAGGGATTTTCTGGCTCAAAACCATACCCCATTTTTAGGGATTTCTTGCAAAAAGCTACCCATTAGAACGGCACACCCCTGTATACCATATTAGGCGAGTACCCCCTCCCCCTCCCCCCCCCCATTTAACCCATTTATGACAGAGGTTCTACGTTGTGTGGTTGGCCAATAACTTTTGTTGCAGAGCCCTTGGAAAAAAAAAAAAACTTGCATGAGCAGAAAGAGCAAAACTCAAGCACACAATGTGCCAATTTAGTTGCGTTATTTTTTTTTCATTCAATGCTGAAATTTTTAAAGATAAAATAAGCACTAAAATCCTTAAGTTGGCAATGTCATGAAAAGTTTTTCCATGCAAATTGGCAACTTTTTATCTTCTAAACATACTTTATGTCACTTTATATACATTTCATTACTGATTTTTTAATACAAAAAGCAGCAATATTATGTTGCCAATTTGAAGAAGAAAAACTGATCAAAAAGGTTTCAAATAATTCCAGTCATGAATCGGTTAAGGCCCAATGTAGAATATGTCGGGTTATCCTTAATGCAGGGGCGTCATTTGAAGGAGGGGCTGGGGTTTCGTTGTCGACTACTGATTACTTTTCATGAAGTGTCTTGTCAGTCATTTTTACCGACAACTGTTATAAGCTACTGAAATCCTTGCATCTGATTGGCTGAGAGCAAAATTGTCAGAAAAATCACTGACAAGACACTTGATGAAACGCCCCCATTACCTTCCCTGTGTGAACACGGCTGATGCCAGGACACAGTAATGTCCATCTGAATGGTATCCGTCGATCAATCAGACATATGTCCGCTACAACCTTCCTCTCTGACAACACATCGTGTGACAAGTCTTCTCAAATTAGCTCATTTGCAGGCGCTAAGACAGTGCTCTGTCATTAAACATCGTTAGGATCAAATACCAGAGCACAGAGAGCTACTGGAGTTATGCCAGCTCTTTCAAAACAGCCAAGGGATCGGTCGTAGTGGTAGTGACCTGGTGATGGTAGGGGTGTAGATTATAGGCAAGGTGGGAGCACAGGCAGTCACTGTGGCGTAATGAGCAAAACTTATGGGAGGGCAAGTTACAAAAAAGTGAGGAAAACCCTCCGGAAAATCATTTCATTTCAGCAACATTTGTAAATCACTGGTATCGAATTAGACATAAACCACGTTTGGATTTTATTTGGGGGCAACTCCCCCCCCCCCCCCCCCCCCCCCCATTAGTATGCCGGAGAGAGCGGGGTGCAGATTTGGTACATACTACGAAGAATGTTCGATTTTTTTATGTTGTTCTCTGTCTTGTTTTTGCTATTGTTGTTGTTATTATGTTTTTAATAAACATTTTTTACCTGCCCCTGGCTTACTGCCTTTGGACAAAAAGTTGCGTTTAAATGTGGTATAGACGCACATGAACTGGAATGAAACTTGGATATGGTCTCAAAATGTTTAACTTGTAGCAAAAGGTGCATGAGTGTGCTAGAGATTCCGCTAGTCAGTCCAGGTTTTTGATAAAGCTCAGTGTCAACGTCAGAAAAGGAATTCGCTTAAATCTATCTTCGCCAAAACTCATCAACGCCCAACCGTACGCATGGTACGAAGGTTCGGGAAAAAAAAGGAAATCTGCCTACCCAGAGATTCCATAGATGTTGCATGTGTCTTTTTAAATAGGCGTTTAGTGGATGTTGGAAAATGTCACGGGCAAATAGATATGGAGTGCGCTAATCCACCGGATTAAATCAGAGATGCAATGATCGGATTGAGTTTACAAAGCAATTAATTATCCCCATTCATGACGTCATTAAATCACTAGGTCATTTTCGTTTCTTTGAAGGGGGAGTTCGATCATCGTCGTCGTCGTCGTCGTCATCTTCTTCTCCTTTTCCTCCTCCTTCCTCTTCTTCTTCTTCTTCTTCTTCTTCTCATCCTCCTTCTCCATCTTCTTCTTCTTTTTTTTTCTTCTTCTTCTTCTTCTCCTCCTCCTCCTCCTCCTTCTTCTTCTTCTTCTTAATCTTTTTCTACTCCATCCATTCCTGCTCCTGCTCCTGCTCCTGCTCCTCATCCTTCTTCTTCTTCTTTTTCTTCTTCTTCTTCTTCTTCTTCTTCTTCTTCTTCTTCTTCTTCTTCTTCTTCTTCTTCTTCTTCTTCTTCTTCTTCTCCTTCTTTTTCTTCTTTTTCTCTTCCTTCTTGCGAGTAAAGAAGGCAGAAGATTTGCTCTCTGCTTCAATATGCATGTGTACTAGTCCAGAGATAGCTTTGTTTACTGCGGTACGTTTCAGAAGGGAAATTCCTCTGCATATTCACTGACAAGCTTCACCCATTGCTCTCTTCGCTATGACATGTTTATAATAATTGGAGGTGACAACGCCCTCTATGAACTATATTTGTGACAGTAGACTCGACGAATACCAGAGAAGAGCGGAGGACACTGACGAATATGTTGCGTGGGGAGGGGGAAACCAGTCCATCACCCCCCCCCCCCCTCCCCGTTTGAAGCCTAACATCATTCGAAACTTGAGTACCTTTAGTACACCAAATTTATTTCCCTAGTCTTCCCCTTTTCAACCAAACGCCAGCTTAAAACAATAAAATGTTGACAACCCCCTTTCTGGTTTTATAAGATAAGATTTATGGGGTGCCCCAAGCTTAATTTTTCTGAAATCTTTGATCCCCTTCTGTGTGGGGGGGGGGGGGGGATGGGAGTGCTACAATGAAAATATGTCTTACGCTTTGTACGTTCAGTAAAGCGATTACAGTTATCTTCATCTCTAGAATTGTTTATTTTGAAGGATTGTTATCATAATCATAATCCTTTTCAGGACACATAGAAATGACAGTTCATTTTGTATCCTTCGATTAGTACCTTCGATTCTTTCCCTGACATCAGAAAAAATCTATACGATAAGACGGCCGCAGGTTCAAAGAGGTTGGTTTTTTTTTTTAGAAAGGTAGTCAGCGAATCAGGAAAACATGTCCACGAATAAATCTGATACAATGTCTAAGGACACAATCACCAGGTGAGGATTCGAACCCTCAACGTCTAGAGTGAAAGTAAAGGAACCACTGCACCAGTACCAGCGCGATAATAGTGTTTACAAGACATGACATTTCTTAGTTCTTTTTAAAATCATTATTACAGATTTTATTGCTTCACTTCAATAAACAAAATACATCCATTTCAGAACAATAAATCACAAATCATATATAAATGAAATGTATATATTCTACATTTCAACAAGTACATAATGGAATATATTCATTGCTTACCATTGTATTTCTCTAGGTGAACTGAAAGTTTGCCTTGTCTAATTGCAATAACTCTCTCTACTTTCTCTGGAAAAAATATGTCTTTTTGAAAATGCTTGAAAACCAATGTTTTTTCAATATATTTTTGTCTATAGATAAAGTATTTCGCATGAAACAAAATTGTGTTAATTAAACTATTCTTTGCATGAACTCCAAAACAAATATCTAAAACCGAAAGTGGCAAAGTGCAAACGTTCAAATCAACCAGCCACTTGTTTACTTCGTTCCAAAAATATTTGGCAACTTTTCTTAGTTTTTTTTTTTTTTTTGCTGTACTTGAAAACAATATGGTAAGGTTGGATTTATCTATAGCATACATGTAAGATAGCAGTACACCTAAATCGGATCTCTGTCCTTCTAGTAGTCCACTTTCTCACCGCCGCGACGTCCTCTAAATCAGGGTCTGACTGCGCAGACTACGTGATGGCCTTAAGACAAGGGGGCTTCCCCTCTTTTCTGTTTACTTTCCGAGCGTAAATTTCCGTCTTCCTCCTTCTTTCGTTACTCTCACAACCATGAGTAGATCCTTCCCGGGTACGTATACCTGTCGTTGAGAGAGATGCACCCTCACGTACCCCGCGTCTAGTCGAGCAGCATCCTGCTAGAGGTTGGCTGAGTTCATCCTCAGAAAATATCTAAAGAGGTGAAATGTCTGAAAAATGAAAAAGAGAAAGAAGGAGAAGAAGAAGAAGCCTGAAGACTGCAAATGAATTTTGCATAACACAGACACTCATTATGCAAAAAGGTGGAATACAATAAAACATAACAAAAAATAAACAAACAAACATAGTAAAGAAAAACCTCCAATCGACATTGACCTGTTGACCGATATGACGGAAAACGACGAAATTAAGAAGAAAGTAGGGTGAAAGAATAACTCCTCCACTCCCAAGGTCGGAGCCTGACTATGTTTTAGAACATGCTCAAGATATTGGAGATGGTACACATATTGTGCACAAAGTCCAATCTGAAAACTGGGTAATCATGTCAGGGGGCCTATATTTTATTAAGAACGTGCACAATGTGTTAATGAAGCATACTGTTCAATATAATTTTAAGAGAATCAAACGGATGTCTGGATGTCATCATGAACAAACACAAACATCAAAACGACGAAAAAAAATGATGAAAGGTCCTAAAGCATATAATATCTGTAAATAATCATGTTTTTTAATGTTGTAATAATCAACTTTTATTACACTGATCACTAAGCGCCTAGGGCGGGCACGCTTCACTTTTAACGCAATAGAATTGGGAACAGAAATTTTCAGAGAACCCCCTACCCCCATATTTTTTTTTTCATTTTGATATCTGCAAGTAATGTTGTGACGAGTAACAAAAGTCAATCGAAGCGATGGTGATGAAGATCAGAAGAGTTTGCTTTGTATATTCCCTTATCACCCAAGCTCCACTATCATGACTATGGCATATATCACGACGTGGTGGGTCGGTAGCACGGTCATTTTCATTCGAATCAGGAGAATAAAAGCCAAAAAATAGGAGAGGACCAGCGAGAGAAAGAGAGAGAAAGAGGGGGGGGGGGCAGGACAGAGAGGGAGTGAATTACCTGACTTTGGGATGCCTCTTCCCCGCTGCCGCTGGGATAATAAAAACGCAAACAATTTCGGATGACGTGATATGATATGAATTGATAGTGGCGGTTGCGTAGGCTAAGAGGCGGATCGTTCGTTCGCTGCCACTCAGTCACTCACACATCACTTTGGAACCTGCTCCGCTAAGGTTGCAAAAGAAGCTATCTCCTACCTTGTAGCAGGAAATCGTCACAGAGAAATTGACATTGGATCATTTAAGAGGCTTTTCTTCCTGTTATCGATATACCATTGCTTTGATAATTTGATAATTATTGAATAAATTTGATATCATACAGCACAATGTTGTCTCATAGGACGATTTCGCTTTGGATTTTAATGTTTGGGATGTTGTTTGCGACGATGTCTGCAAATCCCGTCGTCGTTGAACCCTTGTCATCGACGTCCGACCGAGTTCGAGAGGACCCTAACCCGGATCATATACACCAGGTTGGAGTACCGGAGGTAGCTCTCCCCAGAGTCTCCGCGGTCGAGATTCGGGTCTATGAAGAAGACGATCAGGACCCGTCGACGTTCGATGACGAAATCGACGACCTGGAAGACTTCGAACTCGACGACGATGACGATGAGGACTTCATCGAGATGGACGATGAGATGGCCATGGAGGAAGAGATGTTTAAGAAGTTGGAAGGGAGTACGGTGCCGAAAAGAGTGGTGAAGATGATGAAGGAGATTTCGGAGAATGATCAGTTCATGAACGGGAAAGGGAACACTGTCCGGAGTTACATGCCAGTTAAAAGTAAGTCACTCATACAATCTCCCTCTATCTCACTTTCTCTGTTTATTTTCAGAGTAGTTGAAAGTACTATAATTATTTTTTTATTATAGTAAAATAATAATATGTCACATTTATATAGCGCATTACGTGAATACTTCAAAGCGCATTATTACCCCTGATGATTGATCACTGGATCTCTATCTCGCACCCAAGTGTGCATTATCTCCACTCCTTAGGGAGCATTCCTACCATTTTGCACCGTTCACATGAGTACATGCAGGGCAATGGCAAAGGCAGTCACATTTGGGCTTTCGGCAATCCTCACAGGTACCCATTTGCTCCTGGGTGGAGAGTGGCACACCACGATAATGTTTGAAAAGAGAAAAAATGAAATTAAAACTATACTCCATTTTGCAATCACAAATTTCAATCCCTTACTGCAGACCCTTTTGCCGTAGAATGATACGTACTTGTCATGATTGCCAGTCTTTTAATCATTATAATAATAATAATCCGTTCTTGTATAGCGCATATCACGTTATTATTCAACGTCTCTATGCGCTTCCATTGGACTTTGGATATTAAAGCATCATGGAATAAAAGTAAGCCTTATGCATAAAACCGTTAATGACGCAGTGCGCGCAGATCATTATTATTATTAGTAAAGATGCTTATTCTTAGATGTGAAAACATTCGAATAATTATTGCACTCAGCAGACAAACATCTTGGCTAATAGTGTATGCCTCATTTTTGTCATAACCCATCTGCCAACTTTGATAATGAAGGCGCAAACATTCCTTTTACGATCTTATAATCTGAGTTTATAAAGGGCAAGCAACAGTGCATGCCTCAACATTTTCGCACAACAAGAAGATCACTCATCGCTTGCTAAATGGGTGATAAAAACATGAGCGGCGATGTAAACTACAGAGTGTATTTTTATCGAAAAGCCACAAACAAAATCATAAAAAATATAGTCTTTTGATAAACCAATGAATTTCAGAGTTCATCATTTGAGCTGAATTTTGGACGCGGCGAGCAGTTGTGGTTGTTTTGTGTGGAGTGTATTTAGTTTGATATCTTTAACAATAACTTCATGATATGCTAAGGTTAAACCCGTATAGGCCAGGTACTGGATGGCAGCTACCAAGTTAGACCAAAAATGCTGGTGTACAGAAGTTGCCCAGAAGTCATAAGGTTTCAGGTTTCGAATCCATTGCGGTTCAAGAACTTAGTAGAATGTTTTCGGCGTAATTATTCAGAAACGCAACACTTGACAGTGTTTATAACCGTTGATTCATAAGCACGATAAGGTGGCGGCCATATCGTTGTTTACAACAACATTCAAGACTTTTGTCCAATTCCTCGAAGCACATGAGGGCAGAATCGATTGTTAATTTCGATCAACAAATTTCTCGGTCTAGTCGCCACTTCACCATCTTAAGAGCGTCAGTATACTTGGTATATTAAATATGTTCTTGGTTTTTCATGGCTGTGGTTCTTCTTGGTATTCCCGAGCATAATTACTAACGATTTTAAGACAAATGAAATCCTTGGAGAAATCAATAATACGACACAGGGTAAACCATGTGCATGCATGTTGGTTAGTCATAATAGACAGAGTTCTACTTTGTAAACTTGAAAACAAATGAATTAGATTATGACATGGATGTTTCACTTGATTCCTTTCCCCCTCCTTTTTTTTACAACTAGTATTTTCGCATATATACCTTCCAATATGACAATTTATACCTTTCTTTTTTAAAATTCTTGTCGTGATTTCAAAGTGTATGTGCATTTTGTTTCTTGAGTGCATTTTGATGTTTTAATTTTCCTAGCTAACTGTTGGGAATCATACTTTGATAATTTCCAACAGTTTAGAAACAAGTATTGCTTTGGCGAGGCGGTTGACCTTATGGATATATTTTAATAAGCATGATAATTGTCTTAGAAACAATGAAGTGAAGAATATTTAGATTCTTAATTGTGATAAATGAAAAACTTTCAAAACTAAAGAAATCATATCAAAGTTATAAATCTAGTCTGCTTCCAAACTGGATAAAATTAGGATAAGAAGAAGAGGGACGGGTATCAGAGACTCCACGAAAGAGAATGAAAAGGGAGAGTCAAAAGAAGAGGAGAGAGAGAGAGAGAGAGAGATAAAGTGAGTGAAAGAGAGAGTGAGTGAGAGAAAGAAAGAAAGATGAGTGGCCTGGAATTTTGAAGAAATTTACATTGAAATTTATGTTCCCTGATGATAAATTACCAATCTTATTCCACTTTTAAGTAAGGCTGAAATGCTGAAATACTGATGAAATGTTATGTATTTTGGAACATATATTTGCTAAAGAAAGAGTTTTCCAGGGCAAAATTCAATCTAAAAATTCCACCTTCTGCTACCACTCATGAGGGATTGGTCATTGAATCATTATACAATAAACCTCAAAATGGGAAAGCAAAATATTGGAACAGTTCTTCTACAGCCTGTGCCCCATTTGAATCATATAAAGTAAAAATTCGAATGGGAAAGCAAAATATTGGAACAGTTTCTGAAATCTTGCGTCCCACTTCTCATTAAATTTTAAAAGGTTTTGTGCTCGTAAGCAAAGGTTGACGCTCTATATGTTTCGGTTCAGAAATGTATAAAATGTCCTCGCTTGGTACTCTTCAAAAACTAGCACATTGTCTCGACAAAACCACGGTAATTTCACGGCCATTTTGGTGAAAAGAAGAATCGTTGACGGGGAGCAATTAAGTGCACAAACACCTTCATTATCCCAGAACCAACAGCTGCGGCAACAGCGGTATCCTATTCGAGTACTTACTCTCCTTCTCTCTCTCCTTTACCCCTCTTCTTTCAAAAATTCAATATCCTTTCACAGAAATAAGGAAATTCAAACATTTTCCGCCGGAGAAATGTCAACAGTTCTACTTTGGTTCCATGTACATTTCGAGTTGATTTCGCTTTGTCGTTTGCCGTTTCTAGACATCACTTTCAATTAGTGTATTCCCTTATGGATATTATGACCTAATATCGACTATTCATAGCTTTCTTGAAAGGATTTTTTACAAGAGCAAATTATTTGCTTTTCTGGAGTTTGGGGAGGACGTTTCATTACTTATTGACATGTTAAATCTGTCAGTAACTGCAATGTTAGCTTTGTTTTTTGTAGCTTTTGTAGCATTTCACCTTTAGACTGAACTTTTGGCTAGCTGTATTTTCACTCATTTTCTATCATGTCTTCATAGTTCTATTGTCCACATTAACAAAGAGCTATATGGTGTTGATGAAGTTGTCATAGCCCTGATTTCCTCCATTTATCGTGTTAATTTTTCCAAAGTATCTATTATAATGTAGGAAATAGAAGAAGAAAGCGAGAGTTGCACACAAAGTACAGTTGAACAAAAAGCATAGCTATCGAGAGAGAGGGAGAGAGGGGCGTAGAGAGAAAGAGGCCTAAAGACACAAAGGGTGATAAGTACGGTTGAACAAAAAAGGGCATAATTATAGCTATAGAAAGAGAGAGAGAGAGAGAGAGAGAGAGAGAGAGAGAGAGGCGTAGAGTAAGTCGCAAAGGGTTATAAGTGCAGTTGAACAAAAAACATAGTTTTTTTTAAAGAGAGAGGGGGGGAGCAGGGGCTGTATGGGGGATGAGAGAGAAAGGAAATGGAATAAACAAAATATTATTTCTGAAACCGAATCACTCGTTTCCATTTAGTATTCTTTTATCCTGTTTATCACTAAACTTTTCTTGTATAAACCTCCGTGTCATTTGAATAAAAGCATATAGCTAGGATGATGAAATAAAAGTTTGTTAATATGAATCTTTGTTAATAATTTCACTGTTTTCTTGAAGGTTTTCAATACGTGCGATGCAAAGTACAAAATAAGTTGATAGATTGATTTATCGATCGAAAAGCACTAAAAGTGATGATATCAAACAATTTATATTCCTTAAAATCCCTCATTTTCTATAGACTTTTTGAATGGTGGTGTCGGTATATTTTTTACACTCTAAAAAATATTGGGTAAAAATGTGCCATGAGGGTAATTATATGTCCAACAAACTTTGGGCATTTCTTTGGGCATTTCTTTTTATCCAATTTGATGGAAATTTGCCCATTCTAAAGAAATGACTGCTTATTTTTACCCTAACTGGACAATATGCTTCAGACATTGGGTAAAATATTGCCCAAAGTTGGTTGAACATATAATAATTACCCTCGTGCTGGTTAAGATTTTACCCAAACTTTTTTTTTACAGTGTAACTATGACGCTTTCTGACACACGCTGTATGTATTTCCCTATAGGTCTAAATTACTCAGCGAAATCTAGAGCCATTCTTTGAGTCTGTCTCTTTCGTGGTCTTGGAAACCTAATTAGTGTACAAATTTGTGTCAATTCATTGTATTATATTTTAAAATTATAAACATTTAGTGATTAGCAGGAAATTAGAGTCTACATCTAGAATGAACGAGAGGAAAAAACGAAGTCTGACAGCTTTGGCAATGAGAAATATTTGGGGAACATAAATTTGAGAGCATAGTGAGGGTGACGAAACCTCAAAAAAATCAAAGGTTCTAGAAATTATTGGCATGATCGGTGCAGTTTGAGGACGTGTCAGAGAAGGAAAGGGAATTACATTGTCGAGTTATGAACGAACGAACTTTTATTAACACAATGATATAAGCAAAGATCTACTTTCATGATTGCGAGCTTGTTTGCTCAGTGTACCTTGGTCTTGAAACCGGTAGGTCTAGGGTTCGAAACCACGTCTGGATGGTAGTGCTCATGAAAAGGGTGAGGCATTCTCGGTTAGGGTGCATCGGATAGCCAGAGGCTGCTCACCTAGAAGCATGTATAGTGGCTTTCCTAGTCATGATAGTTGTCAGATTAATATAGGAAAAATGTCAAGATTGAAACATACTCTTCACAAAAATGACAAAGACTTACATGTGGATCAAATTTGATCCAAAATGTTACATCCCCAAACAATGTCGATACTGGCCAAGTTTTCCGAGCAGCGAAACCAGACCTCTCCCTCCCATTGCTCCAATATTCTAATTTCTCTATCAACTTTAAGAACTGAATCAGTGGCGTATCCAGTTCTTAAGCCTCAACCTGTTCAAGGGGTAAGGGAATGGGGGGGGGGGGGGCAACTCTGCTTACAATGACCCATTGCAAGGAAACAACTTTTTAGGGCAATTACTCAAGTATGTTTAATCCTGTTTTAGTATCAGTTGTACAGGGAACGATTACCTAAGATGATGATAATAGTGATACTACTACTACTACTACTACTACTACTACTACTACTACTACTACTACTACTAATAATAATAATAATAGTAATAATAATGGTGGCTACTTTAATTTATGGCTTCGACTTGTTTTTCATGGACAGGAGGGAGGGGCATTACCCCCCCCCCTTGCCCCTCCATCATAATGCCAGTGAGCAGCTTCATCATTTTTGCTTGATCATGACTGGGTATTATCATCGATCTATCCTGCCGTCTGTCGAGTCGTGTTTCGTTAATCCGAAGACTTCCTTTCGATATTAAGGACATCATCGCAAGAGGGATGGTTTGAAACAATGAACATGAACACGTGATCTTAAAGGCTTACACGAGCTTGTAATTCAGAACATTGTTGGCCTCCATCTTTCCTTCCCGATCGAAATTCCCGGGGTTGGATCACTTTGCTGAGTGATGGATTCATTCTCGACTTCTAAATTTTACGGAGAAATGTGGAACTGGTAAAAGGAACGTCGCAACTTTGTCTCCGTGTTTTAACATGGTTGAAAAATCAGTAGAATTTTGGCAAACTTTATCCATCCCCTCCATTTAGAATTAAGGTTCTATGGCATGCATGGCGTAACTTTAGTTTGAAATACAGTGTGAGAAAATTTTATATGGATTAAGGCCATACGCAGGAATTTTTTCCCGGGGAAGGGGGGGGGGGGAAGGCAAGAATATGTTCAATATTTGAGGGAACACGCAAGCGAGGGAACAAAGCCACCAAACAAAAGTTTTTTTTTTCATATTTAGAATAGAAATTGAACGATCTAGTGCATACTTTGCGTGGAATTTTTGGAAATTTTCCCACAAAAGTAAAAAAAAAAAAAAAAAAAAAAAAAAAGGTTTTTTTTTGAAAAATTTCGGGGTAAGGGCAACTGCCCCTGCCCCTGCCCCTGCCCCCATGTGCGCAGGGCCACGATGTGGAGGTCTAATCATTCCTGCTTGGCATTTTTCTTATTTCAGTGATTTTCCGACGCTACCCTCATGACCCTTGGAACGAGGAACGTTTTCAAAGCATTCATTAATGAAAGTAATAATGGGTGAAGTTTGATGACGTGGTTTTGTTTGTTTGTATGTTGTTGTTGGTTTTTTGTTTAGGGTATCATTTTGGCTAGACTAAAATGAAAAGTACAAAACAAGACATTACTTGACAAGAACCATTCATCTGATCTCGCCAACCATAATTCTAATTTTAGGATCATCTTGTAACCACAAATTAATGTCAAAGCGAAGTCATTCTATGGTATGGTATGATAACATTTCACCTGGGCTCTGTTTTCAGAATTAAGGGTGCCCCCTTGGTAATTAGTGCCTTTCCGTCGATGAGCGTTCACTCACTTTGCTAAGATGATGAGAGACAGATGCGAGTCTGTGAAATCCATCCAGTTTCATGGTTTCTTTATGATTTTATGTAATTTATCTAAACGATGCGTCAACATTGATTATCGTGGGAACCACGATTACAGTCAAACAAGTCTTAGTGTAGTACGAAAGAGTTGCGTGAAATTTGTAATAGTAACAAGAATTTTAAGCAATCACTTATAATTTGTTTGTCAAATGTTATTTTGATTGAACGTTGTGCACTGAAATACCAAAAGAGCTTCATTTTGATTACGAATATACAATAAGATAAATTTCACTTCGAATTTCAACATGTTCTGTTCAAAGTGTAGTTCAGAAGTTTCGAAGTTCAAGGTTCTTTTATTTTCACAAATCAATGCTTAATCCCTTCCATAAGCAAATGCAGGTCTTTGAAATATCGAAAGTTTAAGTTAGTGCACGGATCATTATTATGATCTTTTTTTCTTTTTTTCTTTTTTGCCGACGACAATTTTTTTTTTTAAAAGAGACGTTTAGCATGTAGGGGTTGTGACACAGAAAAACTTTTATCCGATATACATCATTTTAAAAATGATTTCATTGTGTAAAAGGCCTAATAACAAGAAATTGGGAAAGAAATCGATTCCTCTCAGCCACTGCATACTAAAACTTAATTTATATAAAAATCAACATTCAAATTTATTGCCAATTGATTGCTGCTAGATCTGGATCGTAAAAACAATCTGTCGTCTGCTGAGAAACAAGGAGTGTCGACCAATCAAAGAATTGGGTCAAATCCGGCAAGAAAAAGAAAAAAAGAAAAAGAAAATTGAGTTATGATGGGGAAGGATTCTGTCTGTCTTCGGATACTTCAGACTTTCCGTTTTTATCCTTCAACCATACACGGAGATAAGACAAGTTTGCTGTCCCTCCTTCTTTACTTTAAATGTTAAGATGTAGAGTGGAAAGATAGATGAAGATAGCATAACAACTTCTGTGACGTTATGGTCCTGATGGTGATGGTGATCAGTAATGAGAGGCCATTGACCTACGCTGACTTCATAAGATTTCTGCTCCTTTTTTTTTTTTTTTTTTTGTTTATCAAATGAAGGAATATTAACTGATGAAGTGGAAAATAAGCTTGTAAACTTGAACTGATATAACTTGAAACATTTGTAACATGCTGTCTCAAGGTCAAAAGGAAAGATTTTCTTGACATTCTTTTTTCAAAAGGTAGTATGCCTTCATTTAGACATTTTTTTAGACATTTTCTTCTCTTTATGTCTTTTTCTCCTTTTATTTTTATTATGATACTATTTTGGAAAGGAAAATATTCACACATATAAATGTGTCAATTCTGTTATATTTCCATAGAACCGTACCTACAATTCAATGAGAAATTATTTTTCTTCCGTTGTTTCAGTAATACGGAGAATTTTACTTTACTTTAGAGATTGGAAGATGGATAAATGCGACGCATAGATTCAGAAGGAAACTGGAGAAAACTGTTCTTAGTCGGCTTTTAACTTCAAAGAAGTAAAAACTTCTTCGATCGTATGTTCGTATGGATACGTCATACCTTTTCTGATTGGTCTACAGACAAAGCAAATAATACTCAGGAGATGGGAGGATAAGATACCGCGGGCCGAAAATATTTGAGTTATGATCAACAAAAAGACATCATTGTCATCAAATATGAGTAAAGGCAACATTCAATTAGACTGTCAGACTGCCTTTTATGTCGATGAGACATTTTACCATTTTCTGCTTAATAGACCCTGGCGTCTTCGTTAATCCTTAAATGAATAGAAACTCTTATTCGAATCTCCATTCCTTCTGGGCCACCCCTCCCCCAATCAAAAAATGAAAATGGAAAGCAATTTTCCAAGTTTATGCATCTGCCTCTCAAGTTCACCAAAGCCAGAGGGATCCGTCATCAATAATCATTAAACTCCCCGCATGGTCCATACTCCCAAATCAGTTATTTCCTCCATTTAAAGAATGTTGGTGCATTCTGTTAAGTTCGTCAGTGATTAAGGTCCCTCTTTGCTAGGGGTATTTCTCGCCATCATTCCGGGCAAGGCGCCCCTCTATTGCATCGCGCTGGCGCGTTGCAATAGAACCCACAGCAATATCTTATAGAACAATCATTTCAATAATATCAGCTAGGTTGCCGATAATGACAAAAATGGAGTGTCCTATCCTATAAAATAGTCCCCTAATCCAGTCATATTAGTGGAGGAATGGAAAAATGGAATACTTTGAAAAGAACGTCGAAATAGATGCTCTATTGCCGGAGGCTTTTAGTTGATGATTTTAATGATAACAAAACCATCGAAAAGAGTCATGACAATAGCGAGAATGATCCAAGCATCGGGTCACGTTCTTGCTTTGAACTTTTAAATGCTGCCAGCCTCTTTCTTGCTTCCAAATAATAAAAGAAAAGTTTTTGGAAGAATAGCGTTTGCACCGACATTGAAGTTAGTAGTTCTGAAAGAAGGGATTGCTTTAGGAGCGTTACAGGGGTAATGGGAGGGTACGAGAGACAAATATATTTTTTGGATGGTTCTCTTTTTCTATAAAGAATATTTTTGTGTAAGTTTGTAAAGGGAATGGAAAATAGACAGATGGGAAGAGACGAGGAGAGAGAGGGAGAGAGAGAGAGATAGGGAGGGAGAGAGGGGGTGGGAGGAGAGGGGAAGAGAGATACAGTCATATATAGGTAGAGAGAGAGAAATAGAAGGAAATAAAGAGATGGGGAGGGGGGACTGGATTAAGAAACACCGTAACAAGAACAGATAGGCTATATGAAGAGAGAGAGCGCGAGAGGAGTCAGATAGACTGATAAATAGATAGATAGATAGAGAGAGAGAGGGAGAGAGTGAGTGAGTGAGAGAGAGAGAGAGGAGAGAGGAAAAGCAAAGAAAAAAAATGGAAAGAATGAATTTCAATGACCTTTGAACGAGAGAGGTGATGTCTGCATAAATGGTTATTGAACTTTTTGTACACTCATATCCCGAGGGGAATTTCAGGTATGGAGAGATGCCATTGAAAAAGACAGTAAAATATAAATACATCTCTCCCTCTCTCACGCTCTCTCTCCTTCTCTCTCTCTCTCTCTCTCTCTCCCCCCCCCCCCCCCCTCTCTCTCTCTTTCTTTTTAATCATTCATTTGCTGTAGTGGGTATATTCATCACACATACATAGTGGAAGCCTGTAATCAGTTTGTGACTGCATGGCCTATGTACAACAAACTCTTGCCATTCGGTATGGCTTTACAGGGAGTAAAAAATCGAAGTCCGGGCACCCCCCCCCCACCCCGCCGTTGCCGCCAATATTTGTCACGACCCCCTCCCAATTTAAAACAAACTTCTAACAGCACCTCATGCCTGCAGATACTACAAGTTTCAATTCGGACCCCCTCTGAAATAAAGTTCGTGTGCAGCTGCATTGGACCACACTAATCATGCTGATATACATTATAAAACCCTCCTCGAATTAACGGAAATATGTTTTATGGTAACCGGGTATAACTTAAAATTACCAGTCTTGAATGTATATGAATGTTTCTGTGCAATACTCGAGTAAACGGATAAGGAACGAAATCATGAAAGTACTGAGGGTTATGATACCCGGGAATGGTGATTTAAGGAGGATTAAAATCTCTGGTGTTGATGCCCGATTACCAAACAATTCAGATCATTGAACCGTAAGTATACTGACACTAATACTTCCATGATAAGTGTTGTAATCAATCATGATGTTAGTGCTTTTGAATACCATAGGCTAAATACAACCTCTTTTTCCCTTTATGCAAATAAAAGTGTCAATTTCATTTAAGTTTGATTGATGCAGGAGCTTAGTATAGCAGAAAGTTGCTTAAACAACTCGAAGGTATTTTAAATCGGAGAAGTTCGAGACCGTTCTACTTTTTTCTTTACCCTTTATCGCATATACATCCAACGTCCGAGTATTCTGCAATAAAATTTCCTTGAATTGCAAAGAGGATTTGATGGATTTTTATATACAGTCCTGTTTGATCACTCTCTTAAAAAGTGAACGCATTCACTCTGTTAGGGGTGAATTTAAGAAAAGGGCGAATTTAGAGTAAAAATTGTGATATGCACTCTTTTAGGCGTAACCTCAGTGATCACTCAAACCTCTGTGATCGCTCAAGGATTTTGAGTGATCACTGAGGTCACCCTTAAAAGTGCATAAAGAGCGAATATCACATTTTTCCTCATAACTCACTCTAAATTCACTCTTTTCTTAAATTCACCCTTTTAGAGTGAATGCGTTCACTCTGTTTTTAAAAGAGAGCATAAACCTCACAAGAATCACAACAGTCATGACAGTTCTCCTCTAAAATGTCTAAAACTCAAACCCTTTACTCACCTTCTTACTGGTTCGAAGGCAGATTTCTCCCCTATACTTTAGTAAAAGGAAACAAGTAACATTTTCATTAAAAAATGACACTTTCAATTATTGATTTGCATATTTGAGGCATGCTTTAAATGACTGACAAAGCAATTAGTCATAAATGTGACCATTTCTGAAATATTTCGGTGGTAAAAGGAAACAAGTGCACAGAATTGTCTGAAAAACTTTGACAAAAGGAAGCAGTTTTTCTTAAAAGCTATGGACTGAACTGGGATTTTCTGTAGGACTATAAACCTCACGTTTAATATACTACAGTCAGGCACATATAACACATATAACTATCCCTGCAACAGCTATATAGCTGTATTTCTGAAACATCCAAGTAAGGCTTACAGCATATACCTTAATGTATATATTATACACCTTTGACTGAGCTGGCGATATGAAAAAGTTTTGTCCTTCAAAAGAGGTAGAGAATACGAGGATGATCTATAGCGAAGCATTCTTTCCATCTCTCGTTAAATTCTTCCACGGACTATTCAGACTGAATCATAAGAGATGATTTATTGCTATCTACTTAATTTTTGTAAACTAGACGGTGGCAGGTTTATCTCATGATGTTTGGGACGTTTGGGTTGACGTGAGATTGTTAGCTCTACGATCGAGGAATCACTGCGGCAAATACTTCTGAAATATGGAGTGACACGCAATGAAATGGACAATCACTATTGGTTCTGAGAATTTCAAGACATATCCTGAATAATTACATTCATATACCAATTCGATTCAACAATATTAATTGATATTGACAAATCTGCTTTACTGATTTGAATTAGAAATAATTGCTAAATCAATACATCTGGGGCCTGTAACATAAAGAGATACAATCAATCTTACAATCAATTGTAACTCTTTAGTGCATGGTTTGCCATAGAGTTACGATTCAAATCAGTCATAAGATCGATTGTATTTTTTACGTTGCAGGCCCCTGGACTTACTTTGGATTTGAGATAAGAACTTTTCACGCGTCCGATCTTGGACGTCTCATCAGCTCGTCTGATTTTGGGGCGGGAAAAAGTCGTTGCCAGACGCACTATATCATTGTTATCGTTACTGATTGACTTTTATGTTATCTAATTCTCTTTTTCTGCATTTAAGTGAATAGAATTGATCAACAACTGAATTGAATTAAAATGATTTTAACTGAATTTCAATGGGGAAACAATTTGCAGGCCTACGTTTTGCGTCCCATGGCTATAGACGCCTCGTCTGTAACATCGGTTAAAATAGATGATCGTAATTCTAGAGAAACGCACTATCAAGTTCATATTTTGTCAGTTACGTTTTAAGCGATGTTTTCTATTGCTTTACAATTTTATGAATAAGAGCCTATACATAAGTGAAACATGACCCTTCATAATTACCAATCAGCCAATGGAACCACACAGTTTATTCAAACAGACCTAACTGATGAAAACGTTTTTCAAATGAAGTTGAAAAGGGCAAGATATGGGTGAAGGAAAATAACCTTGAACCAACACAAATATACATGTAAACTATTCAGTCATGATCACTTTGATAATGATTCCACTTGAAGTCCAGAAATATTGTTTTGATAATAATTTAAAATGCAGGATATTTCCCAGGTGTATGAGAATAAGGCGGAGTATTGTACGAGAGCTGAAGCATATGTTTATCACTATCTATACAGAGGAATGTACTCACATTGATGAAATATAACCTACCCTCCTTTTACGACCAGGTACATTAATATCATGAAGTACATTCGACATCTAATACCAATGGCGTATCCATTATAGGGCGGAGCTGTGAAATGCCCCCCCCCCTCAAAATGTGTAGTAATGCAAGGGGTACGTAGGCTCAAACATTTCAAACTTTTACATGTTTTCTGGGGCATGCCTCAGACCAATCAGGTCGGTGTGCTTGGGGAATACGGGGGGGGGGAGGGGGAGAGGTGCACCCTCCCGCTTGCTAATTCTGGATACGCCCTTGTATATAAATCTAGAATGTAACATAATGGGCGATTAAGGAATTCATAACTTATATAAAATATCGTTATCTTCATGTCCTTTTCTTTTTGTTTTGAATAATCCATGTCTTAAATCACTGAGAGCAAAATACTTCGAATTCCAGCTGTAGACATCACCGACGATCAGGTTTCAGTAATGTTACTTCACTTTTATGGCTGAATTTAAAGAATTATTTGAAAGTAGAAATTAGTATGTAAATTAGTCCTAGTGGCCAACAGGATAAGCAAGAAAACTGAAGAATTTTTCGCACCCTGAACCCCTGCCTCCCCAAAAGTAATAATACAGAAACTGGAAAAAATTAATTACTGACATTTTTATTTGCCCGAGTTCTCGACACAAAGGAGAGGAAAGAAGAAATATTTTCATGCGTCACATTGTTATAACAGCAACTTTTTTTTCTTAGAAATATTACATTGCATTTATATTTTTAAAAAATATGAATCTGGATATTGGTCGTGATTTAAGGTCGTGCGAAATGAGTAAACGACGCCTTTAAAACTCATACACTCATACACTCATACTCCAATAATATGAACCATCAATTTGAAATACTAGCGGACCGTTTGATGATACTACGGGGAGTAAATTAAAGCACCTAGTTCTTATTTAGAATGTGACCTAATAATGCGACTGTCCATGAACTGAAATAGGCTTTATATAATCACATAACTGAAAAGTTGATCTCTTAGTTTGATAATGTGACTCCCTTTGAAGTATATCAGGCGAGCCTTGTCAGAGAGATGGGAGTTATTACTGAACTAATCCACTTAAATTGCTTGTATTTAATGGTCAGAGAGAGAGAGAGAGAGAGAGCACGAAGACGCCAACGGGGGGGGGGGGGGGGGGGGGGATTACCGGGAAATACTGATAGATATTTATATATTTTTCATTTAGCTTCCTCATGTTCATATACTTACATAATTATCATCTTCACTCTCCAGTAAGATGAGTACACGCTATTAGTGTTTATGTTCATCCATTTCTAGAGATTTGCATATTTATCATGTTTGTGGCGTTCCTTTCCGGAAGCTTAATGATTTGTAATTTTTTAGGGTTTGGACACGTATCTCACACAAAGAAATAAATATTACACCTCCCCCTCCCCACCCCTTCTCAATTTGATATTCTCAATTTATTTAGGTGGGTGATGTGGGATATGTATGACTTGCGTAATAGGAATGTTCTGCGAGGTTTTCACAATTTGAACAACTTAAGTCCACAGCGGGGCTTTAAACGCAAGTACACTTGATGTTCTGCACATCTTTTGATACTCCCGATGAGCATACTTAAGCGATTGAGACCAAAATAAAACTGTATTACAACCAGACGACGAGCTTAGGTCCATCAGACGACACGCAGAGACAAATTTCTTTCGCGCCATTTCACGGTGAATACTTTGAATGCTCCCGACATGCCCGAGGAGAACAAGAAGAAAGTGAAGATAGTTTATGATACATGCTGTTTGGACATCGCAAGTAAGCCTACTCTTTGAGACATCCTGAAAAAGGAACGAATAAAAGGAAAAAAGGTAGTACATGTTAATGACAACTCAGAAATTTATAATATTTATATGATATGAAATGAGCAACTTACACCAGAAGCTGGAATTATGTTGCAGTCCCTCGCGACTGAAAGAAATAATAGTAGTGGCGTAACAAGCAAAGATTTTTCTTTGGGCGGGAAGGGGGGGGGGCAGAAAAATCTGCATCACCACCTGACGGCATAATGGGCACTTGCTTTTAGGGGGATGAATGCGGATATTGACGATAAAATTTGGGAATTTTTCATTTTCCAACAAACGCACAAAAAGTGAGGAAAAAAAAACACCTCGGAAAAATCATGTCATTTTAGCAATATTTTGTAAATCACTGGTATTGAAAGAAATCACGGTTGAATTTTATCATCTTTTTTGGAGGGAAGGGGGAACTGCCCCAAGCCCCCCCCCCCCCCCCCCATCAGTACGCCAGTGGGAAGAAAGGCAAAAATAAATAGATAAGTAATTGAATAACAAAATCAATTAATGAATAAATGAAATTAAAAGAAGCACATTACAGAGTTGAACTTGACTCAACCTTGGTTTGCCCCCGATCTCTTGTCACTTCAGAAGATTGATTTGACGTTCATAGAATAATATCCGAAATTTAAGCAATGTGTAATACGTAAATTAGAATGCAGATCGAATGTTTACAAGGAATTTGTGGTAAAGGCTCATAACGCATGTAATTGCCCTTGGCAAAGCTAACAGCCATTAGCAACATATTGTGTTTCTTTATACTTTCATCGAATCATCGAGTCTTTCGTATCTTTTGGAAAAATTAAATTTTCCCATCGGTATGTTTAATTGTTCAAACCTTTGATTGAAGGTGCAAAGAGTGAAATATTAGCTGAAATGTGGAAACATAAAGCATTTAATTCGACACGTTCAAGGGCGTTGGTATAACCCAAAGCAGTGGCATACGTTCCGTTGATGGGACACTGATATGGTGTCAAATATTTGGGAAGGTGGGGGGGGGGGGTATGTAATGACTGGTAGCAGCAGTATAGCAGCAACAGCAGCAGCAGTAAAAGTAGTATAGTAGTAGTAGTAGTAATAGTCATGATAGTAGTAGTAATCAGTAATCGTAGTAGCAGTAGTCTAAGTGGACAAATTATAAAATTTTATACAAGATGGTGATCATTTTGGTACATAGATTTTACATTCTACATGTATTGAATAAATACTCTATTTCATCACAAATGTACTTGTTTGATTTGATTCAAAACACTTTGCAATAACATTCATATTTCCCTACGTTACTTCTACTGTCTTTATGTTTGTTTACATTTGAAAGAAGAATCATTCTTATTGTTTATGATATATTATGTAATGATAGTGAAATGCGAAATGAACTAAACTGTAACTGAAACTGAAAATGAACATGAAAAATAGAAAAAAGAACTTTAAAATCAATAATTAAATCGATGAGACTGTACAAAATATGCGAATAGCATATAAAGCCGACATAAGTTGAGTTGTGCTAAGCAAGTTATCAAATTAAGTTGTCGATTACTACTACTTTACTACTACTACTACTACTACTACTACTACTGAGGTAATAAAAGACATTATATAACCATTTTCTTTTTTTCGATCCTGTCCTACCTTCTAGCTCCATTAATTTATGTCTCTTTTCTTTTCTCCCTTTATGCCCTCTGATGGGGGGGGGGGGGGGGGGGGGGGTGTTCGCCTGTGCCCCATTATCTACACCGCTGGCATGCATAGTCGCACGGAATATCTTTGGGGTTGATATACCTCTTTCTTACCCCAAATAGTCGGAAGTCGAATACGGCCAAAGTTTCCAAACATCGGAAGCAGGATTAGAAAACAGTTTATTTCATGTAATCTGATATACTAGGAAACATTTACATGCGTACTGCATTTAGTCACGTGATACTCTCCAAGAGATCTATATACACCGATGCTTGGATCTTAAAGGTTAAAAGTTTTATTGTTTAGAAGACTGGAACAACCCAATATTCAACTAATACTGCTTTCACACCAAGGTACGGTCGCTGCGAGCGATCGGACGTGCTTTCACACCTCCGTCAAAATTTGGTCAGGCCCAGAGCGATCGGTCGCTGTATAGCTGACCTAGCCGGAAGCGGAAGTAGAGATAGTGCGTAGGCATGTATGGGGGGTCATTGCATTTCGATCGGTCGCTGAGTACGATGTGCTTTCACATCTAGCTTGCATCGGTCGCGATCGATCGCTGAAGTACCTCACCGACCGTACTCAGCGACCGATGAAATGCTTTCACACTATGATTTCATCGGTCGCAGCGACCGCTCGCAGCGACCGTACCTAGGTGTGAAAGCAGTATAATTCAATTCACCAGTAATTTGGCTATGCAATTCTTTTATCATTTATTAGCAAGTCAGATGACCGCGGCTGTCACAACAACAACAAAAAATAAATAAATAAATAAAAATAGAAATAGAATAGAAATTTTAAAAATAGAACCAATGTTTACATTGAGCAAAAATGTATGGCGCATCGTGTGCGAGCGTTTGAAAAGTTCACAGGTTTAGCACAAACCTACTGAAAATGATATAAATTGGTTTGATAAAATATTCATTAAAATGGAGGAGTGAAACGATTATTCAGCATGTTTGAGGAAGTAATTATTACCTTATTATACGTGTATATTTTTCTACGTGAATAGCGATTTGTTAATTCATAAATATTCCTGAAAAAGGCTCAATTGTGAAATTTAAGGAAAGCAAGCCATTGATATAACCAAATGAAATTCAGTATCATATGTATTTGTCCTTACCTTGTGTATGTTGTATCATTCTTAATATCATGTCTAGGCCTTTATTTGTGAGCAGCACAAATATCCATGCTGTGTACATTGGACCAATTATGAACACTACTGCTTTCATGACTACATTGTGACATCACAATAATACTGCATATCCTTTGTGAAGGGAAAACAACTTAAAATCGCGGCCTTTCATTTATTCAGATGGTAAATTTATTTAATTCGCTTGTAATAGAAGTCACAGCGAACTAAACAAAGAGAATGATTTTTTCTGTGGGCATTCTACAGTGGTACTCACGTGACCAGAAATTAAGTCTGAATTTCATCCTAATCTACCTTGATATGATACCTCCATCCATCATCTGTGCATAGGAATCGAAGACGAGGTGGAGTAATTGAGGAGGACAGAAATATATGCGTTTAGGGAACCCGTGGTTGATCGATATCGGAAATTGGTTTTATGAGGCACGACAAAGACTTCTTGAAAACCGTTCAGGATTCTGCCAAATTCATCCCGTGCCTCTTCTTTGTCTTGTCTTAATACGTCACGATAACATCCCAAATTTCATAATTTGATTGAAAGGATTTTCTTCGAATATGCTGGATGTAAACTATTATCGGATAAGGATATAATAGCATGGTCATTAGATGAATAGGATGAGAAAGCGGATAATATAGAAGAAGGAAAGGAGGAAAGGAGGAATCGCAAAAATCATTTCCAAATGTAAAAGAAGTGGTGAACACAGTCATTATAGGCATCAAAGAAGAAATATTGATAGATATTTCATCTTTCATTTCATTTATTCACAATAAAAGCAAATAAATTTATAAAGACCATCACTTCACAAAATCATTAATAATAATGATGATAATAATAATAATAATAATAATAATAATGATAATATTAATAATAATAATGATGATAATAATAATAATAATAATAATAATAATAATGATAATAATAATAATAGTAATAATCGTGGGTTCTTGTATAGCTCTCATGTCCATCAGAATTAGCACAGAAAACCAAATCTGGGGGGTGTAACATAAAAAATACAATCAATCTTACGATTGATATCAATTGTAAGTCTATGGCAAACCATGTACTAAAGAGATACAATTGATTGTAAGATTGATTGTATCTCTTTATGTTACACCCCCCAGGACATAAATTCAGTTTGAAAATATGATATGCTCTAAATATTGTTGAGGAAACCTAAAAAGGAATCTTGTAATTTCAGGTTCCCTTACATAAATATTACGGTATCATTTGCTACTTTATCTTATGAATTATTACAGAACTACATTGTTAAATAAATAGTCAAAATTGCTTCTAAAAATTCCGTAACATATCTCCAACCATTCATAGCATACATCATGTACATGTATATGTTATATACATTTTATCTTGGCAAGCTTTATGAATGCTCTATGTCAGTATACATAATTTTGCACATATCCAAATTACTGCCATATACGTCAGTTTTAAAACCCCCCTTTTTTCAAATCAAAGGTAGAGAATATTTTTATCTTGTAACATCCTATTTTGTTACCAATTCTTCAGTGAGTTGTTATTTCTTTGGGGTATACTTCAATCGTTATTCAATGACGTGTTGGGGTAATATATCTGAATGTTTTAAAAAACTGTAAATCATGTGCAATTCGACACTATTGTGGTGAATCTTGATTCTTTTAATACACCAACAATGAACGTAATGGGTGAATGAATTAATGAGTGAATGAATGAATGAATAATAAAGAAAAAGATATGAAATGTTCATAATTTTATGGAGCTTTCACTTCACATGTTCTCCTCTAAATCTAAACTGCTTTACAGTGTAGAAATTAAGATGGAAAATCGAAATTGGGAAAAATTGAAAATGTAGGTCTATGTCAAGTCATAATGCTTGATATATATGGTTGCGGTTTATATTTTGCTGGCAACAAAGTAATGATTAAAGCAAGTTTAAATCATGAAAGGTGGGAAGCAAATCCCCTAATTAGTTTGCTTCAAATTTGCAATGTCCTATCATTATTAAAAATCTGACTGCATACATAATCTCGCTTTCATAGAAATGAGATAAAAATCATAATTATTTCAGTGACAATTAGAGAGACTTCCATTACTAACTATGTTTACATCCAATCCTATGCAGGTGCAAATAAAAAAGACGCGCCCTTTAACTTTCTTACAAGTTGCTGAGAATGAATAATTGTAAATAGGTGTCATACATGTATTTGCTTTTAATCTGATAATGACCTACTTGATTTTGATCTGGACAGAACTGACACAGAAAATCTTAATAGAGTTATATATTATTTTATCTGAATAAAGTTATCTGTTTTACCGGATGTCTCACCTCAAGGGATGCATTAAGGAGGTGACTTATGACGTCCTTCGAATTTTTATGGGGTCTTTTTTCTCATGGCTTCTCAAAATTGATCTGGAAGTTCACAGTGACAGTTGTATTCTCCAAAATGATAGGTTAGATATTAATCTGAATCAGTTTTGATGTCGTCAACAATAGGATAAACCACGTTGATTGAAGATTAGCATCAGTATAACCTTGAATTTCTTGAATGAACTATTTGGGAACACCTGGCGAATTAAAAAGATTCCATCATTCGTTCAAAATTTTTGAAATGGATGAGTCGTGATTCAAAGTTATTATTCAGGGAATTAAAAGAGGTTTCTTTCTTAATCATCGGACTACTTGTGGCTGATAACGCGGAGGCGTAGATAGAGATTTATCATTATCTATCCCTTTTTTTTTTTTTTGGTTAAACTGCAATTTCATCTTGTTTACATTTTGTCATGTTCCCGTCAGAATCGAACTTTTCATGAAACTAGCTTCGTGTTATATTGTGTTCATCATGTTCATAATCTTGCGGTCTTTGTGTTGAACTGTTCAAAACAACACCGACCTTCAATACTGGCAGTTCCTAAAGGTTTGGATACGTTTAACACAAAATTTACGAGTCAGTCAATCAGTCAATCAATCGAGCAATCAACCAACCAAGATGAAATGCATTCAATCAATTTTTTTTAACATCGGTTATATCAAATGAATTATCTGACTACTTAAGCAGTTTTTTATTCAGTCAATCAGCTTAAAATCATTAATTATCAAAGATTTCTATGAAGGAGACAATAAGAAAGTGAATGAAAAGGAAGAAGGTTAAGAGGAAACCGTCATGGTAATTATGTTCATCTCACACTCTTAAGAACGATATGGGATGGAAAAAAATCTTAGCCATCCCTAAACATGCCAGATGCATTTTACATGAATCTTTTCAGAGATTTTACAATTAATTTTATAGATGCTTGACACGCAATGCACATAATACACGGGTACCAAATTACACATGTAGGATGTACCGTTATAAGTTTTCCTTTTTTTACTAATCTTCTTTTCATATTCCAGAAGTGATTTGTACGTCAAAATTAGGTTCATCTTCTAAATAGATTCGGGTCCATGGGATTTTTTGTTCTTGACAGACCTTGTCGCAATCGCTATTACAATCATGACAGCCATTTTTCTGATAACGCCAAACAAAGTCATTTACAAAATGTTATCTGATTGGGAAGATCCTGCTAGTGGTGCTATGAAACGTATCTTTTAGAGGCCATCTTTCGCAGGAGGTTCGGATGGGTCATTCAGCTAAGAGAATCTTGTTGGGAGATTTTTTTGATAGATGGAAGAAGAGGCAAACACATTTACTTATATTTTCTTTGAAAGCTAATTGTTTTGACAGTTTTTACAATGCGTAAAAGTAACGATCCATGCACGAACGATTTCACCTCATGATATCGATCTCTGTGACCTCTCTGATTTCGAAGTGCGCCTTTTTGATCGGTTTCTTGAACTTAGTTCTTTTACACATCCGTTCAGATCTATTGAAATAATGATACATTGAGGAAAATATCAAGAATTCATTATATGGAAAAGACTTTGAAAACTTCAAGAGTCAAGTACAGTAACAAGTTTCTCATTAAAAAGAATATACATTTTTAACATAATGAATGTACCGTAAAACTCTTTGAAGCATGGAATTTGGCATGAGTGTCAGTTATGATTCATTGTTAAGCTGGAAAGCATTACAATAAAATCAGACAGTGACTAGTTGTAACTGTTTTGCCAAAGAACCACATTTTTATTGTGGAAGCATTCTTCCAAGGGTGACACATTTCTGCCCTTTGTCTGCTATTGCTCCCACACTTTTATCATCAAGGGCATGAAGGGAGGACCCACTGATTTTGTAAAAAATAAAAATGTCATTTTTTATTAGGTAAAAAGGGCGACATGGGACCCTCCCCCAATCCGCAACTGGTTACCATTACAAAGAACAGAAATTTATTCATTTGGGGGAACTTTTGATCTCTTTCAGATCTGGGGGGTGTAACATAAAGAAATACAATCAATCTTACAATCAATTGTATCTCTTTAGTACATGGTTTGCCATAGACTTACGATTGATATCAATCGTAAGATTGATTGTATGTTTTATGTTACACCCCCCTGTTGCTATGGTCGTAATGGTGTTTTTGCATAGGATATATTCCATATGATCTTGTGATATTTCACCATACTCTTCAATTCATCGTTTTATCTTTCCAATTTGGAGTCTTTTGATAATTTCCACTACGGGTGAAACAGTCACTCTTCTCTGATAGAAAGGGTTCATTTAGTATTGAATATTGCATCTAGGTTTTTCCATTGAGGCCTGGCTTTCACGACAAGGTCGCAGGTTTTTATCGAATACAACAGGGTTAACTGAAAAGTACAAAATTGCGGTATTTGCTGGGGCTCCCTTTGAAGTCTTTGTCGAAATGACATTCCGTGTCTAATGATAGAGGATCGAATGGAATTAGTATGATCACGGACTTGGATTATTGTCAAATTATTGAGCAGTTTCGTCTCAGCAGTTCCATTGTAGCGATAGACCCTAATTGTTGCGGCTTTGGGGTTGGACTTGTTGATGAATTATGATTCAGATGTAATTGTCATCTTGAGCTCCATGTAGATTGGGAATTGTGATGATTGTGGTATGCACTCATTCGCTGAATACCTGGGTTGCAGAATCTCAAACCAATTTTATCTCTTACAGGTATGCTGTGGTTTCGTGCTCTACTCAGTAAGCTAGAAGTTCTGTACCAAAATTCAGATTGTTGTCGAATTCCCCCTTTAATTTTCCCCCGGCTATTATTAAAGGATTTAATATGCAGGATAACTAATCGGCAGAAGACGCTACAGGTTTGATGAGCAGATTATATTTCAATAATTGATCACCCCCATAAGACTGCTGTAGCACTACTTGTAAAAGGTTTGCAAAATCTTGGTGGGATACTTTATCATGCTGAAATCTCATATTTTTTTAAAAATTTAGTTTATATTGTCTTTTATTGGACGGATAATGATTCCGGGCAAAATCATGCATGACGCAACATTCGAAGACACATTAAAAGACACTGCTCGATTATAAAATTGGAAATAATCCACACCCAAATTAAAAATGGATGACCCATTCTTCCATATAACATCAGTCACGAAAAACATGTTTTTGTTCTCCTTTGATTCAATTCAACTATGTCAGATTTAATCATTCATTTCAGGAATGAATCATCTCTGTTCTCCAGATTTATGACGATGGTGTAATCATAATGATAATCTAATCAACGTGCTTAAAGTGCAAAGTTTGTTAGACATGACAGAACAATAGAATTGACAAGCTTCCACTTAAAATTACGCATGCACCGTTTCCTAATTTGCAGCGTATTTAAAAGAACCCAAAGTAAAAGGCCTAAAAATAAGAATCTTGAACAAATTTTGTATTCTTTACACCTTTGTCAAGAGATCATCATAACTTAAAGTGCTATGGGTGAAAAGTATTTCAGTCCTTCACAGCAACATACATGTTATACTTGCCTGGTGTTTATTGCAACCAACGTCCAAGACTTCAGAGACATTTGTTTTTCTTTGATTGTGTCTTTCTGGAGCGCGTCGGCGAGTGTAATAACAGCCGGAACCGTTTCATCTTTATTCACTGTGAGTCAATAATTTTTCTGCTATTTAGGAAACATCCTTGTAACAAGATGAAGCGATGTTTTGAGAAGGTCCGTTTTCACGCAATGATTGTTTTTAAGAATAATGTTGTCACCCGTGAATCAGTCGATGAGGTCTCGAGTTGTTGTCTGGCTCGTTCAGTTTCTTGATATGAAATGTGTTCTTTATTTACATTTCGCCTTAAAGGTAAAGGACACCGTCAATGAGGTACTGCTAATTCATGGAATATGGTTTAGTTGTATTTGCTTGAGCAAAATCCACTCAGACAATGGTCAACAAGTTGTGGAAACTTGTTACCGGGATATGATCTTTGTGTTGATAAACAAACCTTTCCTACAATAAAAGTTCACTTTGCAATCCAGAAGAAAGTTCCTTTTCTCGTTTTCTGTTTTAAGGGAGAGGGGGAACACTTTCCCCTTTTCACATGGTATCCCCATTTCATATAGTAATGACTATAATGACTGGTGATGACAGACATACTTGTATGAATTGTAACAATCATAAATTATTCTTAAAATAAAGTGAACGGAGATGCATAACCAAGAAGTGCATAGGCCTACTGATAACTTCTTCTGGGAATAGCTAATTTTGATGTCACATCAAAACAGAGGGTCGCACGCTTATGTTTTACGATGTCCCCATTGGTTTCTGTGCATCACGTGATCATACCATGGCGTCCTCAGAGAGCCATACACACGTCCTCTCATTGACATAAACCCATCGATCACACACTCCTTAAGACGTCACTCGTATATCATATCATCTCATCATTTTTCTTTTTGGACGAAGTAACGCGAGAATGAGGACGAGATTAGTTAATTTGGGCAGGGATTAGGCCCCGACAAGAGAAGGGATTAGTCGACTCAGCTCCGGCCGAGGCCATGGGTAACAAAAATGGGTCGAGATTTGTCGAGAATCTTGATCTGTAAATCGAGAAAGAGGTAACAAGGGGATGGGGAAAAGCTACTGTCGTGAATGAATTGACAAAGTCAACAAGTATATCAGGACTACAGTAAAGAGTTATTTGAAAGAGAATGAAAAAAACCAGACGACAATGGTGATGATGATGCTAGTGTGAATATAAATAATTATTTCATGAAAATTTGAAATGAGGGGAAAACGAGAATGAATTAACAAGAAGGAGAAAATACACATTCGATTACAAAAGATGCCCCCCCCCAAAAAAAAAGAGGGATTATTTGATCTAAAATCAAAACGTTGATGATCTTATAGGACCGAATTTCCAGTTTGTTATCCAGAAAATGTTGCTACAGGAAAATTTAGCAAACATAGAAGAGGAAGAAGAAGAGAAAACGAAGAAGAGATGGGTGGAGAAGGGGAAATAAAGATGACAACAGAATTACAGACTCTTGCGAAAATCCAGAAAACCAGAGTGTGATAAATCTTTAGACGAGAATAGTTAGTCCATAATCATGATCTAATGAAATTCCAGTCATCTAATGACTGATGACCTTGACTCAAAAAGAGATCGTCAGTTTGGCATAAGATGATAATACGGGACAAGAAATACAAGACCTGCATCACACCGCACACTATGCGACCCGTCTGCTATCTGATTCTGGAAAGATTTCTTGTAGCATTTTATATGAACGTTCAAACATGTGAAATCTCAGTGATCGAAGTTCCGTCGTATGAATACTAAAATCGAAATAGGAATAAAAGCGAACACAATTCCGATTCGTAGTGACGTCATAGCAATCTTGCGATCGGCTACGATTTGACATTTTGAAGCTGATTTGGCCTTTACTCCGACCACAAAGCTCGCAGTTAACCAAAATGTCGATTTTAGTATTCCTATCATTATTCCGAACTTCAAATAAGATAATTTCACGTGTTTAAACTTTCATATTTTATGCAAAGTGCCATTTGTTCGAAAACCAAGTCTCACTCGGATCGTATGGTGTGCGGTGGGCTTAACCCATTCGTGACAGGGGTCCACATTTTGTGGTTTGGCCTAATATCTTTTGATGCAAAGCCCTAAAAATCATACCAAATACATGAGCAGAAAGAGCAAAAAATTCTACACTTACTGTGCCCATTTTCGTTGCATCATTATTTGTTGTTGGATGCTGAATTTTTTTAAAAGGAAAATAAGCATTAAAATCCTTAAATTGGCAGTGCGATGAAAATGTTACAATTACTATTTTCCCCTGCAAATTGGCAACTTTATGACTTCTCATCATACATTCTGTCAATCAATATTTATTTCAGATACATGACATTTTATAAGAAAAATGTAGCAATAAAAGAAAAATGTTGGTGTTGCCAATTTGAAGAATAAAAGCTGATCAAATTAGGCCTTAAATAATTCCTGTCACGAATGGCTTAAAGGCATTGGCTAACATTGTTATGATTTTAAAAAAATCTCATTTTGTTACTTTAAAATGGGATAAACATTAGGGTTATAGTGTAAAAATACCAGTGTGAAAGTTTCAGAGCATAATATCCACGGGAAGTATTTTTAAATATTAGAAATGTGAACCAATGTTTGAAAAATATACGAGGGTCGGTTGCATAGACCCAACGTAAGGAGTGCGCATGCGCACATGACTCAACGGACCGCACTGTGTGTATTGACGTATCACGCGGCGGAAGGCAAGTAACGGTATTTTTGAATTCGTACAAACGGTCCTCTTAGTTCAGTGTCTCTCGAGACGAAAGCTAATAAAATCGCGGTTTGCGCCTAACTTACAGCTTTTCCTTCCAAATTATGGTTGGTTTCAGGGTTTTTGAATATAAATACAAGTACTCATACACATGTTTCATCTTAATTTGAGAATTTTTTAAATCAGCTGCTCACAAAGTTAGCCAATGCCTTTAACATGAGCACACTCTCTGTTCTACCCGTCAACCTTGTACGCATTGGATTATTTCTTTTAGATGGTAATCCCTACTACTCTTCCCCCGATGAGGCAGTTAATCCCTAAGATGTACTACCACGATGAGTGATGAGAATATCTTTGGTTCGTTGACATCCCAACTCCTAGATCCGCTGAAGAAACGTTTTGAAATGCTACCATGGTTTTCATCAGCAACTACATGATTAAAACACCGTCAATAAAACACTGTGGGGGGGGGGGTGATTATTGTTTAAAGATTGCTTATGTTTTGTGATTTTTTTTTTAAAAAATCATCAGTAATTACCAAATCCTTGTGAGAACACAAAAAATTCATTCGTATACATGTACTTATTTTGTTGTATGCATATAGCTTGTTACCACTGTTAAGAACTATTGGTGATTTGACTGCTCTCTGGAGCCTATAACTTACAAGCGTTGCTTTCTCCTATAGGGTCCTCTGACTCCTCCATATTTCACTTTTCTTCTTCTCAACCAATACTGCATGTAACCATATAGATATGAGGTACTCACTTTCTTTTATTTTCTCTGACAATTGATTTCATTATTGTTTGTACCCTTTGTTTTGTTTTCACCTCTTATATTGTTTGTTTGTTTGTTTGTATCACCTACATTGCCAAAACATTGTAAATGTGAAATACGAAAATATAACCTGAAACTGAAACTAAACTGAAACTGAAAGAATTGCATATAGTGAAAAAGTACTGCACACAGCTAAGTTTGATATGGGACTTTTCCCACGCATGAGGCATATTACTATTTTGGTCCTGTTGGTTAGAAGTTTTGTAATGTTGTTTGAAAGGCATTTAGAGAAAAAAAAAACCCTCTCTATGTTCTTCCGAGAAGAAATGAAGAAGATTGTAAAAGACTGATACATGTGTACTATTCTTTATCTTTATAACGGAACTCCTTTTATTTAAAATGTAATGAGAAGCAAAGAGCAATGGAAACGATGGCGGTATCAGAAATGAATTGCATTGAAAATACCCGCGCTATACCAACGTTGCGTTTTCACCGACTAAAATATGAAATTGGTCAAAAGTGTAATATCCCCAAGGCTGTGAGCTCTTCAATACAACTACCTGTAGTGTCACATACACGCATGCTTGCAGCATTTATTTCTGTCGAACTGATTTACGAAGGTTCATTCATACCTCGAGAATTGAGAGCAAACTGATTATGACGTCACCTAGGTAACCACACAACATTAGGCCAATAAAAATACTTACCTGGCGCAGTTGCAACAACAGCACTGTTTATTCAAGTTAGACTATGACTTTTGCGTATATCAAAATAAGCAACTTCACTTTTAAGGGGCATCGTTAGACCATGTTGAATGGGGTGGGAATGTAGACCAAGTTTGCCGACACTTTTATCAGTCAACCCCCCCCCCCACACACACACACACAACAACAACAACAAAGTAGAAAAGGGGTAATCATTTGCAATCATGTTCGAAATTTGCTTAGAATGAAAATAGAATTAATTTAAAGAATATTGGATCTCAAACTATAACTAACGGTATTCGCTTTAGTCCCTTCAAGCGAAAACAAAAGCAAAACAAACAAAAAAACAACAATAACAAAAATAACAAAAACAAAAACGAAATAAAAAACGGAAAATTAAACAGAAAGGAAATAATCATTTGTAATTTATTTCATTTATTCATTTATTCATTTATTTGTATATTTATTTATTTATCTATCTATTTTGGGCGATTATTTTTGGCGATTATTGGGGGAATATCTGTGGGAGCCTTTTAAAATTTTACCTTTGTCAACATTTATTTTTTTTTTGGGGGGGGGGGGTCACATCCCCATTCCCTCAGCAACACATTTGTCTCTTTTCGAAATTTTTTTCAGGAATACTGTTTCTATGACGTTCATGTCATGTAATAAAGAAACAGCAACAACAACAGATTTTTTATTATTGAAATATGTTGAAAACGTCCTCCGATGTCGACATGAAATTTCGAGCCGAGTCATGGATTTTCTAGGTCAGGGGATTACCTAAAAGTCTGCTATTCGCTGGGACGCTACTTGCAGGGGGCAAGCTAGATCGAGTTCCAAAACTAAGAAGAAAAAAATCGCAGAAGCAATTGAACAAACAAATTCTTAAAAGAAAATAAACGTATGACGCAGCATGATTAAGAATGTTTGCACTGGGAGAAAGAAAATGATTGAGCTCACCCGAAGAATTCTGTAAGTCTTGTTATTACTAAATGATATTTTTATGAAATGAGAACGTACCACGGTAACTGTATTGTCTTTATTGGAGACATGATTGCCCTGATGATTTTTGCACACTGATCTGGATTTTTATTTTCCTTGGAAAAAAAAAATGATTTGGGAACATCTTGTTGATAGGTGACATGGGCAGTAATGACTGTATTTAAATGGACGAAATATGTTTAACACGTTTCTTGTTACTGGAAACATAATTGCTGGATGATTTTGTAAAACTGATTGAAAATTGTGTTTTCCTGGGAAAAGAGAATTAGCTTGAGGACTCGCTTTAGGAAACATGGGTGATAAAATACTTTTATTTGATCGATTGATTGATTTATTGATTAATTGATTGATTAATTGATTGATTGATTGATTGATTGATTGATTGATTGATTAATTGATTGATTGATTAATTGATTAATTGATTGATTAATTGATTGATTGATTGATTGATTGATTTGATTTATTAGATTTATTCAGATTCCACATTTGATTTAGAAATACAATAATATGTACAAACATTTCAAACACATAAAATTCCATGAATATGACATAGAAAGGTGACAAAAAAGGATATAGGGATCTTCCAAAAAGCCTAGCTTGTGTTTTACTTTTATCTGAATTGGACGCTGATGAAATTCTCTTTAAAGTTTGAAAAAATTGCATAAGCTTCCAAACAGTTGTTACTTCCTTAAATCACATTTAGTAAACAAAAACAAAAACAACAACAACAACACCAAAAACACGAAATAAATAAATGAACCCCAAAATAATAAGAGAGCCAGGTTAAGTGTGAAATACGTGTATATAGTTCTAAGATTTCAAGTAGCCGTTGGTTCCTTGAATCCTGTGCATTGGCGTAAATCCCGGGGGGGGGGGGGGGGGGGGGGATGGGGGATATATCCCCCCGCTTTTTCGAGAGGGGGGGGGAGGATGGTGTTTACAAACATCCCCCCTCATTTTAAGGAAAAAATGACATTGTAATTAATCAGCTGAAGATTTTTTAAATAAAAATGTCATAAATGATGGTCATATCGTGGAATTTTTATTTGAAATGCTCTTAAAAACCATAAAAGTGGTTATTTTTAGCTCGCTTGCTTCGCTCGCTCGCAAAATTATAATATTATATGTGGGGGGGGGGGGGGGGTCTGCGCGGGTGAATGAGGGTGTGTGTGTATATTTAAGTGTAAGTTCACGGGGAAAAAAATCGGCAAAAAGCCATCCCCCCCCCCCACTCCTCAAAACGGATGTACGCCGGTGATCCTGTGCCTCTTCTTTCCAGCGCGGGGGGGGGGGAGGGAAGGGGCCTTGACTGCTTTCTTGGAGCCTTTCTTTGAATCACTTTGAGAAATAAATAATGAAATAAATAAATAAACGAAAATTAAACAAACATCACAGCTTTTAAACGTCACATACACCGAAAACAGAATGCTCTCCTATCATACCAAACCAATACGGGCCACTGATTTTGTCCAACATGTACTAGTGTATGACATCGTCTCAATCTTTCGCTCTTTTCCTGTTATTGTAGCGCTCACCTTTGCTTATCTTTCGCATCTCGATACCTGTAAACATATTCTCCTTCTCTCGATCCGACTCGAGAAGGAAAAGAAAATTGCTACAGATACAGAAAACCCCGGGGATTGGCACACAGGTACTTAACATCCCCACGCCCAATGTACTATCATCCAATTTAGCGAAGCAACGACTTAATCTTTTCTCTTAGGAAAACATAAAAAGGACGAGCAAAATAACAACAGCGAGTTAGGACATCTCCCTCCAAATTGCATTTCACTTTTTTTGACCTCTATAGAAGCGCGTCATGTAATATCTCAGTCACACCGCGAAACCTACTTTACACCAGTCTCTATCGATATGATCGATATCTTGGCTATTCGCGGTAACTAATAGCAACTCAGATTTCAGCTATCGATATGATCGATATCTTGGCTATTCGAGGTAAGCAGTAGCAGTACAGATTTTTCCTAAGGTCTACGTTATTAGCTTTCCCTCATCAAATTGGCATCACTTTTTTTTTCTACTCACAGTTCGAAAAATTAGGAGTGTACATAAAAATGTAAAAATGAATCAATGGACATGCAAGTTGAAAAGTTTAACAGAAAATTGCCGATTTTCATTCGAAAATGGTGGTTGAATATTTTACGCTGTCAAAGTAGAGAGCTTATAATGATAAGCTACAAATGAATCATTCTTATTCTTAAATGGTAAAGCATACTGATTAGGAATTAGATTTTTTTTAATGTCTTATGATTTTAGCTTTTTTTGTTCGTGTATATTGTGCTATTCCTAGCAATATGGACCAAAAGATGTACACAATTTCCTCTAAAAGGAGACACTGTGCTGGCATGAGAGTTTTTTTTTTTTTTAATCTTATTTTATTTTAAGAAACACACATGCACACGTTGGTATCAATATGCCTTTAGCACTTTGATTTATTTGATGTACGAGAAAAGAGCGATGTAGATAAAATGCCGTGCTGGGGATCGAACCCCCGATTCTCTCGTCTCCAATCAAGCGCCTTAAATCGGTCTAGCTGTCGGTGTGGTGCTGGGGCCAGTTTCATTAAACTTGTTATCAATAAGTTGCAATAACTGTTATAAGCTACTGAAATCCTTGCATCTGATTGGCTGAGAGCAAATTTGTCATAGAAATGTGGCAGTTGTTACCGATAACAAGTTTTATGAAATGGGACCCTGGTCTCGTTGGTGTAACCGGGGTATGAAACTGGTCTATTAAGCAACCGAGGGAGAATGTCATCTTGTTTTATCCCTAATGCACCCTTTCGTCATTCGGATGGGTAGTTGCCAGATGGCCTGCGTTTACGTTGGGAAATTCGTCCGCATTTTATAAAGTGATATCTTTGATTGGTTAATGAGATCAGTATGATCAGAAAAAGAACATAAATGGATTTGGGATTGGCATTCAAGGGTGGATCGAAGACGCTCCGTGCGATTCCGTGCATCTCAGGTCAAAGTCATTGCCTCCCGAACTCCTTCAGATTCGCATTACATGTATGCAAACTGTGGAACAGTGTACCCAAAGGGTTAACTTACGCAAGGTTGTACGTGGAACATTTACTTTGACATTTGTGAAAACATTGTCAAGGATAAACGCCCTCTAAAAGGAAATTAAAGTAACAACATTGAGAGACATTTTGTAATGAGGCTGAACTTACCTGGGTATTAGGTGGCGGGTCGTTCAACTTCTTGGTGAAATATGATAGAGACACTCTTCCGCAGTAGACAATCTGTGTGAATAGTTCTGTCCGTGCAATTCGAGTCCATTAGGCAACATCTTCGCAATATTTTCATATACCTGTCTCAGATTTTTCAATAGTACAATATCCCCCCCCCCTCTCTCTCTCTCTCCTTCTTTTGTTTATTTCTCTCTGTCGATCTTTCTCTCTCTCTCTCTCTCTCTCTCTTCCTTTCTCTTCTCTCGCCTATATTTATATAATTTTTTTAAATTTATGTGTAGTAAATACAAACTTACAATTTGATAATATGATGTGATTGTGAAAAGTCTTTCAGCGAGAGAAAAAATCTTATATTCACTAAAATACATCATCCAATAACGTCCACATGGTCTGGGGATGCTAAAGAACCGCATTCTGTTTTTTTATTTGTTTGTTTGTTTGTGGGTTTTTTTTTTTTTTTTTTTTTTTTTGGGGGGGGTGTATTTCTTTTAAGTAGGTTGATGTTTTACAGTCGCATCCATCCAGTATGCAAATTGAGGCTTATTACACTGTTCTGTTTCCTTGGTTTCCTTGCATACAGCTCTTGCTCTAGTTTGATCCTTGCTAAAGTGCTGTCGGTGATAAAGATTTTGTTTTCATCTTTTTCTTAATGAAAAATTTTCACGAATGACGATTTCTTGATATCTGATGTCCCTGTAGAAGCATTAGTCGGTATTTAATCTTTAAAAAAGGCAAAGTTATATTTTGCATCTTACTTTGCAGAAAGCCTCCTCGTAACTCAACATATTGACTATATTCATACAATTTTGATAATTCATTTTACAAAATTAATTCATTCATTTTGCTATCTAATTTTTTCGTCATTCCAAATTCACTAGTTTAACTTTGAATATAATTGTGCTATTTCCCTGCCTGTCCTTTTTTTTTTTATCAACATCATAACCTAGTCACGATGCTTGGTTCATACTTATAACAAAAAGATGAATGACGAGTTCTCTTTTCTGTCTAAAGAACGCATACCTATCGAGGGTACCTTTTCGATCTTAGACTTTGATTAAATACCAGACGTCTTTTGTATCGTTTGTTCTCCTTATTATGAATACAGTACTCTCAGAACTGCCTTGAACTTAACGTTATGGGATGGACATGTATAAAGGGTAGTAATATATACAAGTTTTTTTAAAGGGTAACTTCAGTTCTTCTTTTAACTGAAAATTCCGTGGTATTCCGACATTGTATTGACCTAAACACTAACCTATGACTAAAGACCTCCATGAGACATAGGTCATGAAGGTGTACTACATATGAAATCAAATAGCTGCTGCATCTAATATTTAAATCTACACAAAGTTCTAAGCTTTCCAAGCAACATGTAACATGCTAATGTGTTATTGTGTTTTTCAGTTTATTATTTGGATAGAGTACAGGCTCGTGATTTTTTTAATATTTCGTATTGTATGTGTTGCCATCTTTTAGCATATAGTTATACCAAATGGTCAATATCATCTAAGAGATGAATTAAACATATTCATATTCAGATTCAGATTTTTTATTGATCCATATCTCAAAACATAGAAAATTAGCCTCCACTCACATAGACATAGTACATTATGCTTAAAGATATAGAAAAGGTAGATGATTAATATAGGCGCATACATCACAAAACAAAAATTCAGAACATAAAAACGAGAATGAAGAGGCAAAAAATGAGAAGAAAAGATAGAGGAAAGATAACAGATAGCAATGATATTCATGTCCATACTAATAATATTCATAAATATTTATGTTTAATGTTAGTAAAAATTAATGTTGATAAGTGGATGTTAGTAATGTTGATAAATGTTAGTTTCTGTCTTCATGAATCCTTTGAATGCTATACCAACATTAGACCTTGCAATTGATAGTGTAGAATTTTGGCAGAATCGTTTAAAAATATATTTACAAAGTGTAAAACCCTGTATATGCATAGGCAAACAAAATGTCTTCAATCCCAGTACCCAAGTTTGATTCTTTCTTTTCCCTGGTTTTCATCGCATCGCTCCCGTTCAACTCACGCGAGACCGTGGGGTCTGGGAGAGGAAGCGTTCCTTACATGCATCGGGCAAACCTCCACTCACAAACCACTGCCATGAATGCCGAATCCATTGCCACCATTTCCGTGAACAAAATACATCATTTAATCTTTTCTTCATATAGCTGATAGGGAAGGGGGAGGAGTACGTGCCCCCTCCCTGCCAAGGCATATCTAGCATGATATCATACTTTCAAATTACACAGCAAAGGACGTGTAACCAAACTTCTCTGGCTATTTTGTAGAGCGAGGGGGGGGGGGGGGGAGCTTTCCAGGGATTTATGCACGCTTCTTTAATCAACAAGCATTTTCTTACACATTGCAATCACAAGTACAGCGTAAAAGAGAAATAACTTCACTCCATTCCAAACGACATCTGTCCGGCGGGAGGGATCCGAGGGACGAGGCTTTTTTTTGGGGGGGGGGGGGAGGGGGTATCTTGTCAGCATGACATGCTCGCAAGAGATTGATTTACACTTCAGCATTCAGAAAGGAAACAGAAACAAACGGAACAATAATATTTATTGCCGGGATGGGTAATTTACGACGTTGTGAAATATGCTTGAAATATTTGTGTTGGTGAAGCCTGAGCTTTTATTTGTTTTCCTCGGAGAAGTGAAACGTGCGAAGTGGCACAAAAGTGGAAGCCATTAGTTTGCGTTAACAAGATGAAAAGGTCACTACCTTTTCCTTATTTATTTACGATGCGTCAACAAGCATGACAAGGGTCCGATCGAAAGTGTACATGTGTAGCGACGTGTCTTTAAAAGATTAAACGTTGGCGTAGACACTGTCCGTTCATGATGTTTAATTTCAATTTAGTATTTGATTTGATATGATTCGATTATGATTTATTCAAAGAATCGGGATTAGCAGCAGCAAGGCTGAATTCCATATAACATATTTATACTAATTATATTTCTTGAATATATATCAATTTGAAAATGAAGTTTTCCATTGCTGCAAAACTCTAGTTATGCTGCTTAAAGTTGTAATGAGTGCACGTAACACACAACCAAACCCTGAGGTTCAGTTTCACTTTCAGTTTACTTCATTCACTGTTTTCAATCAATCGTCTTTTTTATTCCAATCATCATCATCATTAACATAAAATCATCAATACAGTGCATAACAAAATTAACCGAAATAAATGACAGCAGTAATAACAATGTCTTTTACTGATATAATCAATATTAAATAATTAATCATAGAAAGGAGACAACATGAGAATCAAAATATTCCAATTCATAACTGAAATTCAGATTTGTCCATACACGATAAAGATATTTACGTTCTATTGGTGCTAACATCCGTTCCGGAATGTAAACATGGTAAATATCAACATGAAAATATATTTCGTAGGTACCCCATTTACAGAATACTTTGAAATTCATATAGAACGAGAGAAAACGCGTTTATATTACGAGTTGTCAGGTATATGCCCCGGGTAAAATCTCACCCACCTATATCTTTTAAAAGCCGAAAATTGTGTTGCTCAAGGGCCAACCATTTGTCATAGCCGTGTCAAAGTCAGATTTGGAGGCGAATCAAAACAGACGAAATATGCAAGATTTATGTTTTTGATAAGCAAAAGAATGACAGCAAAAATCGTAGGTTCTTCCCTCTTTCTCCATTGTCATCTCAAAATTTAGTGTCGAGTGAGGTTGAAAATATCGCAGGTGTGCTTTCAGCAGTCAGTTATACAAAGACTTTGCAGACTTCAGCTTTTTTTGTATTTGCCCTGTGGCTGGTTATTTTCGGAAATTTAACAAAAACTTTTGGCGGCAGAAATACCCCTCTCTCCTTCCAAATTTCCCCCCCCCCCCCATCTCTCTCTCTCTCTCTCTCTCTCTCTCTCTCTCTCTCTCCCTTTCTTTCTCTCTTTATGTTTATCTCTCCATTTCTTTCTCTCTCTTTTTTATTTCCCTCCCTCCCTCCCTTCTCCTCCCCCTCCCACCGCCTCTCTCTCTCTCTCTCTCTCTCTCCCTCTCCCTCTCATGTCCCTCATTATTTCATCCCTGAAATTAAAGCCGTTGGCATCTTTGGTTCTGACATTTGTAAAAATGGGAATGGCTTTTTGATTTCATGTTTACTAATCGCTAGGAGAATGTTTTGATACCAGCTAGTAAGACCCACCAAACATCCTCTCTTTGAATAGAGATGTAGAAATGGTATGCTTACAAAAGATCATCACCTTCACACGACGTCCATCTGGATTAAGAAGAGGTTGATGACATGGTAATAGGAAACACTATGTCATTGCACTCTTCATGATCGTTGATCTTCACTACAGTTCATCTGACCTTGCCTATTCAAAACTGGGGAGAGATTTGCTAAAAATGAGTTTGATACATTAGTCGTCGACATCAAGGCAGGCGTGGCTTTTTTACAGTTTAAATGTAAGTCAACTGAAAAGAATGAAATATCAATTAATAATATGCCTTCAAATATTTTGGAGAAGAGCTCGCTTCCAAAAAGCGCTAAATCCACTTTTGATTAAAAAACGGAGTTATTGATATCCCACCGTTGTTCAGGTAGATACTTGTCTTTTAACGGAAAGTAGTAACCTACATTTTCCTTGTACTACATTTTAGGAGCAATCATAAAAAAATGCACCTTTTAATTTCACTTTTCCATAGATGCCTGTACAATATCCTTTTCTCTGAAGTTACAAAGGTGGATTTAACGCCTTTTGGAAGAAAGCTGTTCATATTTACTGGAGAGGGTGCTTTTGTGTTCACTTTAGTCGTCGGAATATCAGTTAGCATCTTCATCTTTGTGAATCCCCCCTCATTCCCCTCTCCCCCTCCCCATCTCTCTCTCTCTCTCTCTCTCTCTCTCTCTCTCTCTCTCTCATTATATATCCCTCTTTCTCTCTCTCTTTTTCTCCCACTCTCTCTCTTGTTCTATATCCCTCTTTCTTACGTTAAATTTGAAATTTAAACAGTTTTCTTTCTTTCTTTCTTCCTTTTTTCCTTGTACCATTCATTTGTTATTTGTGCTATGCGTATACCATTCGAGTGAGCCCATCTATCCCTCTAGCAGTTGGTGACGCCATATTGCTTTCATACTATCTTCGTTTTTATCCATCCCAAAGCTCGTTCTTTTCTATTTTATCTCCTTCTTTCATTTGAATATATCGCTACCTGTTTATCATCTATCTTTAAGGTAGGGCCTTCATGTTTATCTTAGTTAAATTTACCCAAAGATCCGAAGTATCTAGAAATAAAGCAAAATCCCATAATTCTTTACGATTTACTTGGAGCACGTGAAATCTATTTGCAAGCATGTAAACTGTCATTATCAAACTTCCATTCTATACTGATTTATCTTCCCTGATCCAAAACATGCTGTTTTCCCGCCAGCAACTATTCACATTCTATAAAACTTAGTCCGACAATACATGAGGGAAAAGTGATAATAAAAAAGAAATCTATGACATCACAAAAAGAGGCAGACTGTTGTGAATCATTTTTAGAAATAAACTGAGTAATTGAAAGAGATTGCTATGATCTATAACAACAGGTTTGTTTTTATTTACGTCCTGGGATTCAAGTAAAGAGCCATAGATTTGATGTTAATCACCCAAGAGAGGAATAAAGCATAATGTCTCATGACAATGTTGTTTTACAGGCACCCTAAGACCGATGTCAATTTCCAACATAATTTATAAGCTGGTATCAGTGAGTAGTAAAAAGTTCATTCGAAGGTCCATTCGAGGGTCCATGAAGTAGCCGAATATGGTACAGACTAAGCAGCTAAGAAAAAAGTTTCAATTTTGCACCCTTCAAATATAATCACCAGGAGCTCCTTTATGGGCGCTACTTTGCAAGAAGCATTATGCACCATTAAGGGTACAGTGAGCTACATTTTGCAGCCTTAAGGGTGCTGAGTTATACCCTTTAGGGAAGGTGCAAATTTGTACCCTTTAAGATGAAAACAAATCTGCACCCTCAAGGTGCATACTTTCACCTTTAACATGTTTAGGGTGCAAACAGTTACAAAAGGTGCATCTTTGCACCTTTTTCATGTAGGGTGCAAGATTGCTCCCCAAAAGGTGCTGCTATTGTTGCATTTGGGGTGCAAATCGCATCTTTTTTTTCTTAGAGGGTAGGCTCTTTCCAAATGAAAATATCCAGTTTACACAGCAGAGAAATAAACCATTTTTTGACACCATCGGTTAATATTCCTAAAAATCTGTAAGGACAACCTCTACCTACCTACGAATAACTCTGATTTGAAGGAAAAGGAAGTAAGCCAAAATGCGAATGATCCATTGATAATGAAACATTGCCATTTTCTACGATACAAGAATCTGATATCAAAGTCTCATAAATGAAGGTGTCAAGTAAAAGCCGTTTATTCATTGAAAACAAAATTAAGAACAATCTTCAAGTAAATTTCCCAAAGTGAATACTTTTTTTTTGCTAGTGATCTAGATCAAAAGACATACACTTAGATCATCATCGGATCTTAGCCTCTCTGTGACCGTTAAAACTTGCACTGAGCATGCTTAGATGATAATGCCAGTATTCTATTTTTGCGATTAAAATTGGTAATAGCAACCAAATGTTAAGGTCGGACGTTGCGTCCATTAAACTGCCCTGCCTCCATTCTTTGAAGAATATGTCTAAAATGGCTGTCTTCATCCGACAAGTCCTGGACCAAACAGGAACATGCATTAGTCGAATTATGGCGAAAATTACACTTGGCGTTTGATATCTATTTAGTCTACACATTTAGACTTTGATTCAATCAATGAGGTTTACAGTGACCCCGTATTACGGGATAAATTGAAGTTTGATATTACGCGCGAACAGAATCATGACATGCTAGTGGTCTAAAGAAGTGTTCGTGTATAAGATTGGAGGTGTATTTATAGCAAGTGACAAGTGTTAGTGTAATTATATAGTATTTTCTTCATTAAATTATAATTTTAATTATGATGATAATAATATTGGATATCTAGGAGCGCTATAAACAACTGGGCCCCGTTTCATAAAACTTTTAATCAGTAACAACTACCACTTTTCTATGACAAATTTGCTCTCAGCCAATCAGATGCAATGATTTCAGTAGCTTGTAACAGTTATTGCAACTTGTTATTGATTAAAAAAAAAGTTTTATGAAACGGGGCCCAGGTGCCATCATGACCATAGGATGAAGTTGATTGGTATAGATATGCTTCATAGCTTCGAGTACCCCTTTATAGGAATTTCTAGAAAGCTTTCAATTATTGAGAACCCGAGAAACATGCATTATTTATTTCATAGTATGTGTCTTTGTCTAGAACCCATAACACTGTCTGTATTTGGAGAATATTCAATCAATGTTAATAACTTAAAGACATCCGCGGTCGCCTAGGGAACAAGAAAAAGGCGCGAAGATTCAGATCGTCTGGTCGAAATGTCATTCAGATGTAAGCATCCGACGAGTTAGGATTTAATTCACAAATATGATGATAGCTCGTCCCTGGAGAATGCTGTTATGACGTGTAAATTGTTATTTTTAGACGAGACGTGAGACAAAGACATCGACAGTCGAAGAGGTAGACCTGGGAAAGGTCGATGTTATGATCGTTCAAAATGTTCAGTGAGGTAAACACGTTTATACTGTTAGAATTGTTTGATGCAGGGTGTTAGATATGATAGGAACGGTGTATTTTCCGTCCATTTTAATAATTCATGGTTCAGTGCAGGTAACTTTTTACTATGAAGTAAGCAAAATGTTGCTTATTATTTTGTTGAACGTTGTAGGACAGATGCTCCACGGACTATTTCTCAGCGTCAACTGTGTACACTAACAAAATACTGAACTTTAACCCTGGAATGAACAGATTACCAAACCCTTTCCCTAACCCAAAGTTTGACTAAAATCCTATTGCAACCCTTACCTCGTTTAACATGTTAAACGAAAGTGGGAAGTTAAAGGAGAATGCAACCCAGACATCAGTGTACTTTCAGTGAATGAAGAAAAACAACAAGAATAAAGAGTGAAAGTTTGAAGAAAATCGGACAATCTGTTCAAGAGTTGTGAATTTTGAAAGTTTATAAGAAGATCATTATTATGGAGATCCTTTTAGTTGGCAACTCCACCAGAATCTGTGATGTCATCGTGGACAACTCTCCTTTCATTTTGTACACTGAATTTAAATTTTTGTTCATTTTCAAGAAAAATAGAAATTGTTTTGATTTACTGTTTGAGTATGACATGGCTACATCAATTCTGCATGCATTTTGGGAAGAATTATGTTGATTCCTCACTTACAATTTCATATAAATCAATTTTTTGAAAAATTATGTACAAAATGAATGCTGAGTTGTCCACAATGACATCACAAATGCTGACAAAGTTGTCAACTTTAAGGACGCCATAATAGGGATTTACTTAAACTTTCAAAATTCACAACTCTTGAACAGATTGTACAATTTTGCTAAAAATTTTCACTGTTTACTCTTTCTTGTTCTTCTTCATTCACTTAAAGCACACTGATGCCTGGTTTCATTCTCCTTTAACAATTTCAGTAAACAATGAGGGGGCACTTCAGATTTATCTAAACTCTACCCGTGGCAATGTTTCGAAAAGAATGAGGGCGATGATTGATTGGCAACAGTAATGTTTGTTTTATGTTTTATCGAGTCGAATTTTCACCTTGTAATCGCGCAATAACTTTGAATGCATAAGGAATTCAGTTGAGTTTAACAGCAGAAACTGATCTGATGTAGAGTAAGAATCGCATTCGGCAGAGTGAAATTAGTTCATATTTTTTTCCCTTCCATCTTTCATTTTTCTCCTTTTCGTCTTTCATTTGTCCGACGGGCCTTTTTCTTCATAACATTCTGGGTTTTTTGTATTGAAATTGAATAAAGAAAATTTTAAACATGAAACATTGAGCTCATAAAGAAAAAAGCGTCCTTATGGACCAAAGCCATTATATATAAACCCATCTTAATCATAATTCATAATCACTCTGTCCAAGTTGATGTCTGAATTATCCTATCGGAAACACATTTTTCTCTGGGGTTACGTTCTATCATGACCTCTTCCTTTCTCCTGTCTATCATCAGTCGTGCCTTCATTTGGGGTTTCCATCTCCTGTCCGACCCAATTATCATCCACATCCTTGTCAACATCTTCCAGAATATCCCTGGGATGGGAAGTACTGTCAATTTTTTTTTTCATATTTGACGTAACGTTGAAGCAATCAGTCATTAAAACTATTAATGATGATGATAAGGATGATTGTGATGATGTCAATAATAGTGATAATAGTAATAATAATAATGATAATAACTGTAATAATGAAATTAATCATAATGATAATATTTGTCAAAATTTGTATAGCGCTTGATGGTTATAATTACAGGTAGGAATTAGCGCTCTGGCGTATCGGGTCCCCATTAGTGACCTGGGTGGAGTGTGGCAAACGTTGATTAATGTCTTGCCAAAAGACGTCAGTACCGGGAATTTGAACAAAAAAGGTGCATTTTTGCACCCCAAATGCAACAATATAGTATTACGTTTCGGGATGCAATCTTTCACCCTACATGAAAAAGGTGCAAATACATGTACGCTTTTTACTTGTTTACAAACAGAAATGCCCATCTGCACCCATTAAGGTGTAATTATGCACCTTAAAGGGTGCAGAAATTTTGCATCCAATAGGGTGCAAATTTGCACCTTCCCTAAAGGGTATAACTCTGCACCCTTAAGGGTGCAAAATGTAGCTCACTGCACCCTTAGTGGTACATAATTCTTCTTACATTTGCACCCATAAAGGAGCTCCTGGTGTTGCGTTTGAAGGGTGCAAAATTGAACCTTTTCTTCTTAGTGTGAACTTAAGGGTCAAGTGCATGAATCACTTAAAAAAATTGCCTTGCATCACTAAAAGAATTATATCCATTTGGACAAGTTGATCACGTAATTATTCAGAGGATGATGACAAGAATAGCGCGTTTGTTTAGAACAACGAAAAAATGTAAACAAATTTACGGAAACGTAATTTACTCAGTTTAGTTTGACCCACTGTAAAAGTTCCATTTCGAACTTTTGCTTGTCCAATGGTTTATAGTGCCATCGCCGTCGGATTTGTATAGGCTTATCTCGTTTTCGTTTCTGTATGACTTTGGTGAATAGTTTCGACGTCCCATCTATATTAGTCCTTATGGTAAGATGATAGGCAAGATTTTGTCTGGATCATCGTCTTAAGAGAGATAATGCCTGAGTATTGTTGCGAGAAGTAGGACAGGAGACAAGATGACGTATTAAGGTTAAGAATGCATTTACTGCACTTTTAGGGGTTAACTATCATGACTATACCACTGAGATATAGCTTCATGACTAGACTTAATTCACGATGTTAAGGCGTATGTTTCTTTGGACAGGATAGTAGGATGAGGTTGAACTTGTATAGAGCCTGGTCGGACGGACATTTGTCAAATTTTGAAACTTTGAAGGCCTGTAAAAAAATAAGTATTGGAATTTTTGGAGCTATTTTACGTTTCACTGTGAAGGGCATCACTGAAGTAAATGAAATTCGATTAAATTTATTTGCCCGGGTTGTGTATACTTAAACTAGAATCCATAAAATGATCAATGTCACGGACTGAATGTCACTCTTAACCGATCAGGCTTCCTACTGGGTATGTTCCCATCACTTTCATATGATGAATATTGAATAAAAATCATCGTGAAAAGAGCTATTCAACAGGAATAAACGCTGGGTTCTTTTCTCTCGTTTCAGTTGATCAGTATCAGTCTACTTAGTAGCGAATCTGGTTTCATTTTGGACAAATGAACGAACGAATAACTGCTTTAAATTGGGAAGAATGTATTGTTTTAAAGTTGTCGATATATTTTAAAATGTTGAAAAGTAAAAGCACCCCCATCACGACTTTGACTAATTTGAGATTTCCTATCGATAGATACTAAAATCTTCTTTTCTATAGTAGCTAACCTCTTTTTCTGTCTTTAAATGTATATTTATTCATTTATTTATCTATTTATTTATTTATTTATTTATTTATTTATTTATTTATTCATTCATTTATTTATTTATGTATTTATCTATTTATTTATCTATTTATTTATTTATTCATTTATTCATTGATGGATTGATTTATTCATTTATTTATTTATTTATTTATTTATTTAGCTATTTATTCATTTCATTGGCTTTCTTTTAATATTTGTGTCTCTCTCCGTGCTTCTGCCCTCTCTCTCTCCCCCTCTTTCCCTCCTTCAGCTTTCATCTCTCCTTCCACTCCTTCCACCCGTCTCTCTTTCTTCTCTCTTCTCTCTCTCTCTCACTCTCTCTCTCCCTCTCCCCTCCTCTCTCCCTTCTGTATCTATCCATCTTTCTATCTATCTATCTATCTATCTATCTGTCTGTCTGTCTGTCTGTCTGTCTATCTATCTACCTATCTATCTCTTTCTCTCTCGGAAATAGTTTCATCACATCAATCACAGAGGGGATTTTCTTTCCCGTAAAAGGAGCTTCTGAATATCTTCTAGGTCAACTGAAGTTAGCGACCCATTTCAGATCATCCCAAAACACTCCTCAAAATCTGTGATTTTTTCCTTTCTTCCCATGACATCGCGAATAATTGAACGCTCCGTCATTCTCCTTCTTAAAGCCTGTTTTTGATCATTACAGACAAAGAAAATGATAAATGAGTGTTTATTCGAGCTTTGTATACTAACTGGCGCTTGTGATTTCAGCACAATCAAGGAAAACAATTGATGTATTTTACCAAATCTGAATGAAATAAGTGATCTCAGTGTACTAGTAAAAGAGTATTTGCCGGTGATTGACCTGAATAAAACATTTTTTCACACGCTTATTTTTTTCTGTGTTACATAAAGCCTTTAGGCTCCAATGCAAGCCATCAACAATAAGGCACTATGTTTCTCGCTGCCTTAACTTTATAACTCTCTTAAGAAGACTAAGTGTATTTCGTTTGAATCAGCCAAGAGAATAAGTATATTTTTGTATAAAAAAAAGAAAAAAAAAGAAAATGGATTATCAAATTTATTTTCATTTAATTGGGGAATTACTGTCTTACTTGGAGCTGCTATTTCGAGAGGGAGCGTGGTCACCTTGCATGAAGAATGTTGTCCCAAACTGTATCAGATATCACGCAGGCGCGGTTCTAGAGCAAACGATTTGGAGGGCTACTGGGGGCTTGGAGGATAGAACAAAGAGCTAGAACAAAGTGACGGAAGAGGTGGAAAGGGGATTTTTTTTTGTTTTTCCGTATTCTTTATTCGATTCCATTCACAAATCAAATGATAAAATTTAACATACAAAATATTTCTCTTGAACATGTGTACATGAAAACATATTTCACTTGAAAATATAACCATAATAAGCCATATTCCACTTGAATATATATGAACATAGTAAACCATAATACTTTATTCCAACATAATTATAATCATAAGCCATATTCAACTTGAATATCTTATAAGAATGAAATCTTTTCTAAAAAAAACAAAACAAAAAAAAAAACCCAAAAACACACACAAAAAAGAAAAAAAACAAAAACAAAAACACCCCCCAAAAAACCCTGTATACCCCTGCCCTCTCTTCACACACAGAAACACCCACAAACACGCACGCACACACACACACACTCACACACACACGCACACACACACACACCCATCCCACACCCAGTTACCAATACACCCTCATACGCACCGATACCGTCTTGATGCCTTCAACTCATTTAATGCATTGTATATTCATTCCGAGTTTGTCATAGCCTCACGGTTAAGGACTGCACATAATCATGGCTTTCATGACGATGATGAATATATATTGCTGAGAAAAAAAAAAAAAAAAAAAATTCCTATGCTCTTATTTTAAGATATAACATTCTCCCATTTTAACAAATGTATTCCTAGCTTGTTTCTTTTTAAAGCAATTTCTTTTCTTCGTTTCGATATTCTAATATCTTTTTGAATATTGTCTCATGAGTAAGAGTTACACACCCTCCGACCTAGATCGAAAAATTAGGTATTTTAGAATAAAAATTACCGTATTACAACATTTAACATCAAGGCCCTTCCCCTGAATCCCAACATGAATATCTTTCCACTCTGCATTTTGAAGAACTGTCATCTCAAATCTTTCTATGACTTTTTGCCATAAAGGTTTGATGTAAACACAATCCCAAAATAAATGTTCATACGTTTCCACCCCTCTATCACAAAAGGAACACAGATTATTATCAACAAACCCAAACCTTAAAAGGTTTTCCTTTGTATATATAGCCCCATGTAGTAATTTATACTGAAATTCCCTAATTTTTGTTAAAAGTGTTGTACTCCGTGCCCTTAAGAAGATATTCGTGATCTCTTTATTTGAAAATACAAAATCATTGTGGTTATCTTTAATTCGTAGAGTGTATGAGTGCTGTAGATGTAATACAAACTGTTCATATAACTTTCTGGATGGGACATCTTTGAGTAAAATAATATTTCCAAAAATCTTCAACGAAATATTAAAATCTTGAACATCAACAGGGTAAAAGTCATATATATTCCCTTTGTATTTCCCGCTTTTTAAAATTACTTCACATATTTTCCAAATTTTAACTATATTTTCACTATCTAGTCCTAAATTATGAAAATAAGTAATTGCTCTAATTTGATCCTTTTCGAGAATTTGGTCCACTAAATATAGATTATTCTCAAATAAGTCTTTATGAAAAATCATTTTACCTCTATACAGATACTCCTTATTATTGAAAAAAATTGGATTAATCTTTCCTTCTTTAAAGTTTCTAATACCCTCCATATCTTGCCATGCCCTTAAGATTTCTAAATAAAATTGAGAGGTTTTTAGTTCCAATAATTTTGTATCGTAATTACACAAGAAGATAAATCTCCCCCCTACTGTCCTTAAGGTGTGGTCAAAAAAAAGTTTCCATCCCATACTCTTTTCACCATACAACAGCCTTTTTAACCACATTATCCTTTGAGTTTTTACAAATAATTCAAAATCTATCATTCTTAATCCACCATCCCCATAATCCTGGTAACAAATAGCCCTTTTGATTCGATCTTTTCCATTCCATATAAATTCAAAACATGTTTTATTAATTTCTGCTACTACCCATTTTGGGACAACCAACGACGAAGCAACATAATTCAATTTAGACAAGGCATAAGTTTTAACTAAATGTACTTTCCCCATTACAGTTAAGTCCCTTTGTTTCCACCATCCTAGAAGTCTTTTAATTTTACTCAGTATCTCTTTGTAATTTAATTCTTCTCTAGTCTTTATATCCAATGAAAAATATACACCTAATATTTTCATTTCGGTAACCAAATTTCCTATAGGTAACCTTCTTGACTCCCCCTTTTTCTTTCCTATCCTCATTACATTTGTGGGGGGGGGGATAAACCCCCCCCCCCCCACACACACACACACACACACACACCCACGCACACGCACACACTCGCGCGTGCGCGATAGGGACTTTTGAAAATACACACTACATTTTTTTTAATTTGCGAGCGAGCGAAGCGAGCGAGCTAAAAAAAATAACCGCTTTTTGCTATAATTTTCATCAAAATACACCCTAGACTGACATATTTTAATGGTCTATTTGGCCACATCGCTATATATACCTCGCTGGCATACCCAATTCGTAAAAATATACAAAATTCACTAGTTGATCTTACCATGTACACTCCCTGCAGAATTACATGTATTTCGAGGATAGTCGGACACGTCGCTGCAAAAATGTTATGATATGCAGGCATATAAGAGTGATTGCTGATCGAAAACATCTTGTTTCGTTTCTAGAATTTATGAGCGAGCAAAAATTTGTTGTTTTTTTTTAAATACTGAGACCGGGTTATCATGGTTATACTACTCTCTTCTCGTGATTTAGTAAAGTATAATGATATTTATCGTCATCTTCCTTTCTCACAGAGGATATTGCGAATAGGTTTACGGTCACAGGCCTTTACCTCCTGAAAAAATTCATCTATTTTAGGTCAACTTTGCCGCTCCGTAATCATTGCAGTTATATAGGCCTAACTAACAAAAAATGAGTAGAAGAATAACATAAACTTTGGATAGCGAGACAAGATGCAAACCTACTTCCTTTCTTAAGAACAGTAATACAACCGATATTGGTTAAGATCATTAAAATGCGAGCGAGCGAAGCAAGCGAGCGCTCCCAGGTTTTTCCATTATCTTTTTCCTCTCTTTTTTGATATGCGGATTTAATACAAGGACATTATTTTAGGATCTATGAGATTAAAATTGCACTTATGTCGTCAAAAATTCCCCCCCCCCCCCCTAGAACCGCGCCTGATATCACGAAGTGTTTCTAGAGTCCGACGCACTAGATTATCACCTTGGGAAGGCCTTTAAAAAAGGTGATGTGGGAAGTAGGAAACGTGCAGTGACACTTCATTGAGAAGATACATCGCTTTTTCAATCACTTATGCCATCCTCTGTTGTGTTCTCTGCTGATCGTTTCCGCGTTGTGAAAATTAGTTGCATTTTCCCTTTATATGTTTTTTTTTTATATAAACATCGATCGGTATTACAAATCAAAACAAATCCCTCACCGTTCTATGCATCTTAACCACATGTGAAATCTGTGTATTTCCTGTTGACAAAAGAGAAAAAGATCGTAAAATTGTCGCAAATAAACAATGAATTGAATTCTTGACCCGTAAGTAAGTGATATTATAAGTGATAATAATTGAAAAGTGCAGCCCTGCCGATATTATGCTCGTGAGATGTCGCAATAAACAGGTGTCGTTATATTCATATTTGGTTTCAGTAACAATTTCTGTTATTATTCGAGAGAGAATTCTTAAACATTGCCTGTGATATTCGGCAGCCGCGTCCTAATATTCGGGCAGTGAGGTGGTGTATTTGTATTTTGTTTATCTCATTTCATATATTTTGATGAAAATGTGGCATTTCTGTAAGAAAGAGTCAAAACTTTTAGCTCGCTCGCAAAATTTAGAAAAATGGGAAGTTGATATTCGGAAAGAGACGTCAGCTCCCCCTATCAACAAAGTGGGCACGGTTGCATTTGGCTTTATGTTCACTTACTGTTGCTTAGTTAAAAACCTAAAGGATTACTTGCAAATATTTTCACACAATTTCCCTTCAGTACTGTTTAACTGCGAAGGCTCAGGAGCTTTTGAAATTCCGGATTCATCTTTCCATCTTGAAAATGTCTTTCATTGCTCATCATGGTCGATCTACTATGTCCATAAATGTCTCGTCAACCTGTCAAAATATTTGGCCAAGTTTTAACCGTTCAAGTCAAGGGGCGCTATGATGAGGTGTTCCTGAAACTTCCTAATTATAGAAGACGTCGTCATCATTCTAACTTATCAGACACTGTCAGATGTGACAATACAGAATATTTTAATTTGTTTTTATAACAGTCTGCTGCACAGGAGGGTAATTTATCACTATTTGTATACACACACGATGAACAAGAGTGGTTACATACAGAACACCAGTATTACATTAAACCGACTCAATTCCAAATTGTTGTTACTGTTGTTTTAAACCTTTTGCTCTGACAAAGAATACTATAAAGTCACAATGCTAGTTACAATCCTGGCCTGATATTACATTTAATGCCAACTCTAATAACTAAAAGCTCAAACGCAAACCTATTTGACAAAATAAAACCCACTGGATAAAGCATACGCTATTATTATTGGGAGCACTGTGGTCTACTGGTGAAGGCTCTTGACTCTTATGCCAGAGGTCCTGGGTTCGATCCTTGCTGCGTGCTCATCCCCGGGGAAGATGTTTTACCTACTATTGTCCCACTCGACCCAGGTGTAAATGGGGACCTAGCAATAGCTGGGGTAATGATTAATTTAAAGGGCCCTCAGGATGAACAGCACTGAATCTGATGAGGCTTCCCTGGGTAAACAAGATTATTATTATTTATTATTATTATTATTATTATTATTATTATTATTATTATTATTATTATTATTATTATTATTATTATTATTATTGTTATTATTATTATCATCATCATTATTATTATTATTATTATAATTATTATTATTAATTATTACTATTATTATCATTATTATCATTATTATTATTTTTATTCCCAAGCCCATATGTCACGTGATTCCGGGCGTAATTCTTAGACTTTTGGTGCTTTAAAATATCTTTAAATTCCCTAAACCCCTTTATTTAGATATCAATTTTATCGAATGAACTTGCTCACGAAGATAATGCAGCCATCCAAAATGTCCAAGAGGAATATTACATGCTTTACTGTGACATGCTCGTGAAATTCCATATAACTAGTCCGGGATGACACCTAAATTGGATTCCATCTCCCACCCCGCCTGCCCCCGACCTCTCGCGTGCCGAACTCCGGTCCGAAGGTGGTCTCAAACCTGACATCGTGTCAAAAATTGTTTCGTCACAGTATTCGAGGTGTTACCGGGTGTGACCTGTGACCTTTGTCCACATAGTTGGGCTACCGTTTCGCCTGCCCCCTCTTCCAAAGTGCCACAATGTCAAGCATAGTCAATCGAAAACAGCGATAAGCAAATCGTGAGCCCGAAGCTGACTCTAAATAAGTCATCGCCCTAGCTTTGCCGGTGAAAGTCTCTCTCTCTCTCTCTCTCTCTCTTTTGATATTGGCAGTTGGAGAAATGGTGAAAAGTTTATAGAGATTAATTCTTTTGTACTGATTGAAGAAGACAACTTTCACGCAGTCGGAGCACGGTGGTATGTTGGCATTTCACAGAGGGCCTGGGTTCGATCTTTGATCGGTATTGGTGCCTACATCGCGGACCATTCTTTGCGTGATGTCATATCAGCACACGCACATGAGTGGTTCCAAAACATTGTCTTAGCATTATCCTATCGCATAAAATCTTCTCGCCCGTCATCTTTAGGGCCGGCAGGTATTTTAAAATTGATCTGTTTAGTCTCATTCCAAAGAATTGAACAGTATTTCAGAGTAATGCAAATAATGCAATATCTCTCATGCAGCAAATGCGTGCTACGCTGCATGCCCCCCCCCCCCAAAGCAAAAACTATTTCAAAAAAAATCCAGTATTTATGGCCCTGTTACGGTGAGACTCTGCTGTACTAGTATGCAGATCTAGAGAAACATCTTTGTTGTGAATTCTGTTGTATTGTTCTGTCAGTGTTGTCATGGTTGTGTTGTCCTCGTTTGTCCTTACGTTTTTTGTTCTTTTTTTGTTCACATGCTTCATTGAGGTGTTAACATTATCACTGTAGATATGTCATGATGTTTTACTGTAAATACGTTATTCTTAATAAAAACATAAAGAAAAAAAGCAAAAACTCTCTCCTGTTTCAAGATAATTTATGTCAGCATGACGACATGAACTTTTCGTGCAGTAACTTGACAAGACAATTCATTTCGCCATCTTGACTTACAAAAGTTAATAAACCTTTACATGACGATATGATATGGATATTAAATCGACTTGACATGATGAAAATCATGTCACCATGTAGAATGCACTTCCGTACCGTTTTCTACTTCTTTCTCTTCTTTCTCCGAGGTTTTTCCTTGATCATTTTAGCAAACATTCCTGATGGGATAGTCTGCTCAGAATCAAAGTTGACCACCAAATTTGACTTCTTGACGTTTTGAGTAATGATGTCGTTTATGCTGTATACTCTACCGGGAAATCATGAAGACTCCATTTCTTCCATATAGGTCTGTTTGAAGTGTGATATTTGGTTTTTAAACAGAGAGACACTGGCGAATTGAAGGAAGGGGCAGGGTGGCAACCACTGTAAAGGATGGTACAAACACAGTAATTTGAACATATTCGATCAAATTACTACTGTTGTACCATGGGTGCCTTCAATTGGTACTTTTTTAAACAAGGAAAATTGCCCCTTGTGATAGATTTCAATTCCATAAAAAAACAAAACGAAGACACAACTTTAGGTGATCATTTGTAATATAAGTCAATAATTGCAAAATTGCTCTTACAAACTCGCAAAACACTACTTCTTGTACACAAAGCCCCCCCCCCCCCCCGAAATCATTTCCTTGCCATGGATCATCGTAAGTTTAGATGTTTGCCCCTTTTAAGACCTAATTCTGGATACGCCTCTGCAGGGTGAAGTGATTCATGCTAGGGGTTTTATTTCAAGACCCAGACACTTTAAAAGAATCAGTCTTTTTTTTAAATGGTCTGTCCCACCATGCCCATGGGACTGTGCAGTGTGGGTCGGAGGGGAGGCAATGTTGATTGACCTGATTCTGCCTTCATTTTTTTGTTTGATAGCAGGTTTTTTTTTTCTTTGTGTGTGTTTTTTTTTTAGATGGATGCGAATCATCGTTTAATCTCTTATGGTGCTCAATGCTTTATATTACACTGAACAATTGTATTTTAAACTGTTTGATGTCAATCTCACAAGGCGTCATTCAGATTGCACTATTACCTATGCTAAACTCCTTGCGCTTATCAAGCCGACACACTTACACTGTAAAAAAATATATTTGGTAAAATTTTAACCAGCACGAGGGTAATTATATGTCCAACCAACTTTGGGCAATATTTTTACCCAATGCGGGAAGCATATTGTCCAGTTAGGGTAAAAAATCAAATTTGATAAAAATAAATGCCCAAATAAATGCCCAAAGAAATGCCCAAAGTTGGTTGGACACAGAATTAGCATCATGACACGTGTACGTAGTGCGTACGCCAGTTATAAAAACCACTGTCTGTTTGACTTTCGCGGTTTTGTTGTTGTTCTTATTTGTTCATCCTCACGTGGTGTGTCAGAGAATGCGCCATTCGCTGACGCAGTTTTATGTCAGTCAAATGACGCTTCGTATGTCCCGGGCTTAGTTGGGGAGATCTTTTATCATGTTTATAAACGTTACCTATTGACGATAATGTATTTCTGTAACTATATAGAATAGTGGCGGACTTGGACGGTTGGAAATATTGATATGAGCGTCCCTGTAACTTATAAAAACCGTCCCTAACAGATTGGTACAAAAGATCAGCCATGGAGAAAACTCCCTACAACTCCTCTGTATGGCTGGACGCCCCTGTGGTGTTTCATAAAGCTGTTCGTGCAGTTACGCATGACTTTACGAACGACTTAAATATGAAGTGCCAAATGGGATGCCCAAAGCTTTTCCTGACGTTTAAACAAAGTGTGGCTGCATTTCCCATAATCTCTATTAAATTGTGGCAAAAATTCGCTATTATAGCGAATTTTTGCCACAATTTAATTATAAAAATTTTTAACAAAACAATTTTATACTAAAAAATGTTTGTAAACAATAGCAATGTTCATCCACGTCTGCATATTTCACCTTTAGCTGATAAGATTTATAATGATTGAGAATCCCATTTGGCTTGCCATATTCAAGTCGTTCGTAAAGTCATTCGTAACTTTACGAAGAGCTTTATGAAACACCCCCTCCCCCCCCCCCCCCCGTATAACACAAGATTTGGGCAACAAAGAGAAAAAAGGTAAATTGAGCTCCCACTTTAGGAAATGGTCACTCTCTTTCATGTAGAATCTTGGTCCCCTAGCATTAAATAAATTGTAATTATGCTTATTGTCGTTTTATTTATGTTGTATTCCATTGCTAATATTATTGTATTTCAGTGGAGCCTCACTTTGACGAGTCCTTCTTTTTTCTCACATTATACTTTGTTGCATGTCAGGGTGAGCCTTTACTGACTTAAATGAGGCATTGTCTTTGTGTTGTGTTGTGTTGTTTTGTGTTGTATTGTCTTGTGTTGTACCGTGTTTTGTATATTTCCATCTACTGTATTGATATTTTCTTATTGTAAATATGTTATGATATTGAGTTCTATTTTCAATAAAAAACAAAACAACAAAAAAGTCCACAGTGACACTGGACTGACTCCGACTAGCCTGTTTGATCGCCAAGCAAAAGAGAGAAGGGATCGAGAGGACGCCACTTAGCCTGGTGTGAGAGTTCATGGTGATTTGGTCCGTATCAAGTGTCTAGGTCTCCGAAGTCATTTGCCCCACACGATGAGGGACTTCATGGTCTCCCTCGAGATCAGTGACCACCGTAAATTGAAAAGCGCGTGGCGGCTGACGCGGGACTGAATTTAAAGGGAAGATGCATTAAATAGGAAATGACTTGAAATAGAAATGAGAAAATAGTCGATTAACTTCTATACCAAGATAATTGGCGTCCTCCAACATGGTCCAAGACATCTGCTTCTCTTCCGAAACATTTGCCTCTCTTTCGAACCCTCCTGCTCGACAATTAAAGGGAAAGTCCACCCCAGAAGTTTCACTGTTTCAATAAAAGGAGATGAATTTGAACAGCATTTTAAAAAAGAAATGAGCAAAATCGGTCAAAAAATAAGAAAATTACACTCATTTACATTCTCTAGTAAATTACTCTCGACTCTGCAAATTGGCAACACTGATGACATCATATGCGAGCAGCTCTCCATTCACCTTGTACATGAAATTTCACATTTTCTCAATTTTCTTGGAAGTTACACACTTTCTCACCCCATAGTCAAAGTATCTTATGTAAAAAGCAATTCTTCTGAACATATATTGACTATGGATGTTAGAAAATGTGTAACTTCCAAGAAAATTGAGAAAATGTGAAATTTAATGTACAAAGTGAATGGAAGGCTGCTCGCATATGATGTCATCAGTGTTGCCAATTTGCAAAGCCGAGAGTAATTTACTAGAAAATCTAAATGAGTGTAATTTTCTTATTCTTTGACAGATTTTGCTAATTTCTTTTTTAAAATGCTGTTCAAATTTAACTCCTTTTAATGAAACAGTGAAACTTTTGGGGTGGACTTTGCCTTTAAACATGCATGAAAATCACTGGAACACTACCATGACTGTGGTAAAGCGGCCTATTAAAAATAATAAAATAGCTCCTCTCATACGTCAAGTACCGGTAAAATGCTTCCTCGATGCTTACATCCTTTCGACACAGGTGTATTTTATTGTTACCTGGTACCGCCGGAGTTATTTCAACGCTCTGGGAAAGCAAAAAAAAAAAAAAAAAAATGTTTATATTATTTCATTTCATTCATAAAATGCATTGATTGGAGGGTATATTTACAATTTTAAATATAACCTTAGAATGTACTGATTCTATCTTGATTTTCTTTAAAAACGAGTAGTGTTGGATGTATTGTAGTTCCTACATAGGTCCCTTTACCTCTGTTTACCACCCAAAATAATTCGATGACTGGAGCTACACCTCACCTTTAAACCCAAATTCCAGGGAAATAGCTGGCAGCCCTCGTTGAACGCATGCGATATGACCGTACCCTTTGTCCAATATAGATATCTTTCATGAGGTAACACAGATTGAGTGGAAAATGACATGTTCATTCTCAAATCTAAACTGACACCCGGCTCGATCCAGGCTCGCCGCCACGGCTGGCTATACGACTAGGCATGACGATGCATCCCTGGAGAGATAGAGAGAAAGAAAGAGAGAGAGAGAGGGGGGGGAGAGAGAGAGAGAGAGAGGAAGGGAGGAGGAGAGAGAGAGGGGGGGGAGGAGGGAGACGGGGGGGGGGGCGGACGGTGTGGGAAGGAGTAAGTTGAAAATATAAAACTTATGGGTTGCCAAACAGTTTTAAAAGGCCAAAGGGAGACCCACTATACAATAATGTGTCAAGTTGGCATTGACCATTGTAATAATAAAACACACAGCCAGACAGTCATGCATACTTTTAATTAAAACTAGTGTCTATTGCTTTACTATGGAAGTTTTATTTCTACTTTTATGTGCTGCTCATATGCATTTGTAAAGGTTTTAAACTATCAACCACTATTTGTTCAATTTCTCCTTCATTTATTTTAGTTTCGGATTTTTAGTTAGTAAGGTGCATTATGTTGCTATTCGAAGACGAAAACTTTCAGGGTGTTTCAAACCCAATCGGTGATCTGTAAGGCTAAAGGGCCCTTCATTAGCGAGGGACGATTTTTTAAGTTATTAGATTTCAATGTATATTTCTCGATTCATGAAAAAGATGGCATAACTCTATCAAATCAATTACAAAACTTCAAAAGAAAAGAAAAGAAAACAAACAAACAAACAAACAAAGAAACTTCCAAAGAACTCTGTGACACTTTCCATCGTAAAAAGGTCAGCTTCTTGAAATTTTGACTCAGACAACGGCATCATTGAAAAAAAAAATCGGGAGGGGGGGGGGGGGCTACTTAAGATTTTGTCTCCAGGTTTTCATCTATCTTAATTTGCTAAATATCATGGGATTACCTAACTACCTCTCTCTAATGACCCGTCAAATTAATTGGCCCTTGGCCGGAATGGTATAGTCATTTAGAACCGCGGTTGTTGTGGTTTGCAAACAAGGGGTAATACCCAAACGCAAAGGTGACAATAATTGGTTGTTTACTTTTACCGGGCTAATTATCCATGCTATGAATTTCATAGTCATAAACATGGTTCGTCTATTATATTTTCTTGTTTGTCATATTGTAGAAACACCTGAGAATTTTGTATGAATGAAGTCTACCAACATGACACAGTACTGTAGGGGATGTGGTCGTACTATAGAAAAAGGGTGTGAAGAAAATCTCTTCTTCTTCTTCTCAAATTTATTTGCAGGCACAAAGGCCCTGGTCGGTTTAAACATGTATAGAGGTGTGAATATGAGACTAACTGGGCCCTATAAGGACTGTGTACAATATCTGCTCCTTTACTTACACTAGTCTGCAGGCACAGACCCTGAGTGACACTTTCCTAAATTACATTTAGGTCTTTATAGAAGCCTAGGCCATGTCCCTAGTGGCTGTGTCAATATAGGTCTGGAGCAGCTACAGTACACGATCGGATTCACATTATACCTTTCTGAATTATTTTAACTAGTGAATAACACCTTGTGCCTACAAGTTTTCGACAGACCAGGGTTTGTGCCTGCAAGCTATACTTACACAGACAGTAGGCACGTAGGCTAGGCTTCTCTCAAGACTCAATTCATTCTACTAAAGTGTTAATTAGGAGTTGTGCTTGCAGACTGTTCTCAATTTCAGACAATTTTTTTAAAATAATGATACAAAGAAAACTGAAATCTTGAGAAATTTTTATGATTCTAATCGTAGTACATAATGCAAACTGACAAATATGACGAAAGGTGGTGAGAAAGTCATTTCAGCCGTGTCAAGAAGAAAAGGATAATGATCGGGGGTGATTGAAAGGGTGAAGTAGAAGGAGGAGAAGAAGAAGAAGAAGAAGAAGAAGAAGAAGAAGAAGAAGAAGAAGAAGAAGAAGAAGAAGAAGAAGAAGAAGAAGAAGAAGAAGAAAGCAGTGGAGGAAGAGGAGGAGGAGGAGGAGAAAAATATTTGAAAGAAGAAACTATCGACGTCACCTTTGATGTCTGCTATTACCACTTCTGTGCATCAAAAATGCTGTGTTTGAACCTTCATTTTTGGCATTTTTGTGAAAAGGAAAGAAATATGAGTGAAATAATATGAGCGACACTTTCAATGTCTAAAGTAACATGGGTAAAGACTCCAATCATGATACCACCCACGTGCTATGATCTCTATCCAAAACATGATGATCCGTTCCAAAATTTTACTCCTATAAACCCATATTCTGTAAGAACAAAACACACATTTTTATGAATTGGCCTAAGTAGGTCAGGGAAAGATCCAGCGAAAAGTATTCCAAAAATCTAACCAAATATCGCTGGTTTATTTTTCTTGGCTTTACTTTTCAGTTTCAGCCGAGAGAAGGTGAAATCGGCGAAAATCTGATCTTTCCGCACTTTTTAAATGCATCATGAGATCAGGTGGTTGACCAGGGCTACCGTTCCTGCTCTTTAAAATTTCTGTCGAGGCAAAAGTAATCAACGTTTGAATATTTTTAAGTTTTTTACGTGTGTCAGCAGTCTTATAGATCTGAGGAGCTCAAAACAAACACATTAAAACAAAAACAAAGCAAGATTATAATCACAAACTAAAGCAAGCGTTGAACTACGTCGGTACGTTCAAAACATTGCAACAGTGCAACTGCTGACTAACCTTGTCAGCAAATGTTGATAATCTGGCAAATTCGGTAGGATGCCTCTTACCCGCCCCCCCCCCCGCCCCCCCCCCCCCCCCCCTTCCCAACCCTCCTCATCCTCAAAGTAAACAGTGCAGACATTTACAGTAAATTTCTGGCACTTATTGTCTTCATAGCCTTGATTTGCAAAGGTATTAAACACGGGTTATAACCTTATCAAATTGATGCATCGTCAGCAACGAAATTATAGATAAATCCTGGAGGCTGCCTCATTACTATGACATTAATTTCGTCACCCACCAATGAAATATTGATTCCGTGTCCAACTTGCATAGATAGTAAACACCACATTTGCGTTCCTGAACGTTTTGAAATGGCGATAAATTCATAACAATGTGGGTTTTTTTTTTTTTTTTTTTTTTTTTTTTTTTTTTTTTTTAAAGAAACACGTTTTCTTAAAAACTTATGGGACAGTTACTGTGGTATTTCGTGAGGACTGGTGCGCAGAGAAAAGAGGTCATGGTTATAAAATGTCAACGTAGATATGATGGATGTAGATGATACAATCGTGTTTTTTTCCTGTTTTCTAATTTTCAGTTCCATTTTTGAATTATTTATTCAGCTGAGTTATATAGGGAGCAGAACGCGAAATTTCGCATGGTCATGATACTTCCTCAGTATAAGTTGTATATTTTCAGCTCTCTTTTTTAATTCCCTCGTCATGATTGATGAGCGTGAATGCAATACCTGTATGATGAAAGACCAATGGCATGCGAAATTTTTGTTGTGGCCCCCCCCCCCCCCCCCCGTCCTTTTTATATCTCCTTCCGCCCTTCCTTTCTTTTCTTCCTTCTTTCCTTCTTTCTCTCTGTCTTTCTTTCCTTCTTCCTTCTTTCTGCAGTTTCTTTCTATATCCCCATTTTCTGGCCGTTTCCCTTTCTCATTCCAGCTATGTCTCTGTATGTCCATGTGTGTCCCTTCCCCCTCCCTCCCTCTCTCTCTCTCTCTCTCTCTCTCTCTCTCTCTCTCTCTCTCTCTCTCTCCCTCTCCCTCTCCCTCTCTCTCTCCCTCTTCCTCTTTCTCCCTTTCTCTTCTCCTACTCTGCAGTTGTCTCTCTTTCTCAGTCTTCTTTCTATCTTTTCTTCTCTTGTCTCAGTTCCATCATCTATACTCTTCAAAGCGTTTTCATATTAAAACACCATCGATGATTTAGACACATGTAACTGTTGGAATTCGTGGGTGTTTATTGAATTTGTCACGAGGCGACTTAGCTCTAGCAGAAAACTGACAGTACAGGTGATAAATTAGTAGGAGGGACGGTAATCTTTTATTCAGTCATTCAGCAGTAGTGTATGTGGACCTGTGATCTCATTGTAATGAAGGGGTACCCGCACGGACCCCACTCAGGTACAGGGGACGTTTTTTTTAAATAGTAGTTAAAGGCATTGGTTAACATTGTTATGATTTTTAAAAATCTTGTTTTGTAACTTGAAAATGGGATAAACATAAGGGTTATAGTGTAAAAATACCAGTCTGAAAGTTTCAAAGTATAATATCCACAGGAAGTAATTTTAAATATAAAAAATGTGAACCAATGTTTGAAAAATATACGAGGGTCATTTGCACAGAATAGACATAAGGAGTGCGCATGCGCGTATGACTCACCTCACCGTACTGTGTGTATTGGCGTATCACGCGGAGGGAGGCACATAACGGCATTTTCAAATTCAAGCAAAGTGGTCCTCTTAGTGATTGTCTCGTGAGACGAAGGATAATAAAATCGCCGTTTGCGTCTAACTTAGACTTTTTCATTCCAAATTATGGTTGGTTTCAGGGTTTTTGAGTACAAATACAAGTACTCATACACATGTTTCATCTTAGTTTGAGAATTTTTTAAATCAGCTACTCACAAAGTTAGCCAATGCCTTTAAGGTATACCAGAGAATTTTTTCCCCGAGCATACAGACTACACACTGAATCGATTCCAAACGGACCCGTGTCACCACATGAGATATCCATCCGGATGAGATGACACCGGCGATGTTTTTCAATACAAAATGACAAGAAATATGACTGTGCGCTCTCCATCGCGCAGCCAGAAACTCCCGTATATGAAGTGGGCCTATTATTATCAAAAAGAGAAGTGTTCAAAAAATAGCTCACTTGCTACGCTCACTCGCCAATATGGAATAAGCCCACTCACCGGATGAGATTTTTTATCATTTTTTAAAAAACATCTGCCGGTATCATCTCATCCGGATGGACATCTCATTCAGTGACACCGGAACGATTTTGTTCCGTCCGTTGTAACGGTTGTCGGACTGGTGTTTGTTTCTTCTATGAGTACGAAGCTGAAAGAAAAGGCCTGCTATTCACGGAGATCAGGCATCCTCCATTATCTTGAAAAAAGTTTGCGATACAGGTGCTTACAATAACTGCGCTTATGTCGTTACCCTTGTAAAAAAAAAAAAAAAAAGGACCAGGGTGCCCTTGGTACACACGGTATGAAGTATGAAGCTGAGAAGAATAGGCTTGCTATTCAGGGAGATCAGACATCTTCCATTATCTTAATACCAGTTTGCAAGTTTGTACACATTTACTACGCTCAAAACCAAACAATCAAAGCACAACAACAAAAACAATAACAACTACTACTACTACAACTACGATGACGACTGACGACGATGACAACAACAAAAGCACAGCAATGTATGCTTGGGGAAAGAACAAACATGTATTAAGTCTCTGGATCGGAGTATTGTAAATAGCTGACAGTAGATGTCGCTGTGCAACTTTATGATCAAAATGCAATTAAGTGACCGATGGCTGCCTACTAGTGAGACTAGAAGCAGGTGACGAATGACTCGCAGGGGCGTCGGACGTCAGAAATGTTTAAACCATAAATAAAAAAATAAAAAAAAACTCCTAGTCACCACTAATTAACTATCAATTATTGTTATGATAAACTGGCTTTATCACACTTTTCATATCTATTCTCCCCCCCCCCCTCCTGCAGGACAAAAATGCACGGGACTCGGTGAAGCTTACGTCTTCTCGATGAGACCAATGCACTCACTCGACGACCCGGAAGAACTCAAATATGCCGAGCTCCACTTCTACGCCAAGAACTTCCTCGATGTCGACAGTCATGAATTCGAAGAGGTTCCTATTTCATTTTACTACATCAAGGCTGCAGAGTGCCATCCAATCGGCATCCAGAATTTGAAAATCCCCAAGAATGGTTGGCTGGTGACCAACGTGACGTCACTTCTCAATCACGTCTTGATCGATGCAACAGAGAAGGTAACGATAGCAATGTACATCGGAGAAGGCGTGGCCAGCCATGAGACCACGCCCTATCAGGACGGCATGCACGAGAAGCTCGTCAAACCGTTCGTGTTCTTGTACACGGAAGACGTATCTGCGGAGAAGGGCAACGCGCAGTCGAATTGGCAGCGATTGGCTGATAAGTTGGCCAGACAGGAAAAAGATTCGCTGCTTCCAGAAAGCGGAGTCAGGCGACGCAGAAGTGCGGGTTCAAATGACACGGACGAAACGCCGGACGTCAACGAAACGCTCTTCAGTAACGAAGTAGTCGACGTCGAGCCCATAGACAACAACGAGTATCCTCTGCACCCGATCGGGAAAACTTTCCCAGCGACCACACACACAGCTTTCTCCTTTTTCGCAGAGCAGAACATGAGGCGTATCAAGTCTAACAGAAGGCGAGCGCGGAATCAGCGAAGGAAAGAAAAGAGCAAAAATATGATGCTAGAGGCAGCTGATGAGAAGTCACGTGCGCGGAAGAAGAAGCTGAACAAGCCACGCCCTAAACATCTCGATATTGGTCCGGCAACGGAAGCTACTGACGTATGCGAAAGGCGCTCGATGAATGTGGACTTCCAAGCGATTGGCTGGGATGATTACGTAATAGCTCCAGCAAGGTTCCAGGCGTTCTACTGTGCAGGACAGTGCGCCTTCCCCATCCAAAAGGTGAGAAAAAGAAAAGTAGAAAATATTAGTAATCATACTAATCGATCGGTCTAAATTCAGTTTTTAAAGTCTTAATCTCAGAAGACGCATCTCTATGTGCAACTACATGCATAATCATGATTTGGTTAATATCATTTGACTATGATGTGTACAGACAAAACTGTATTTCCTTAACAAGCTGAAAATCTTTCATTCCTTCTTATTATTCACTGTAACTTAATTCGATGTTGGGGGGGGGGAGGGTTGTTGCAAGTTGAAATTTACAATAAAGCTGAAGTGCACGTTTGCAACACACATAAAATCAAAAAATTAATCCAGAGTATGGCTTTGCAATGAAAGGTCTGAATAAAGTGGTGCCAAGAAGAATTCTTGCAAATTTTACGAATATCTCCCGTTTCTCTTGTTCTATCGTTCTCTCTTTCTCCTTAGGAACTCCACCCATCGAACCACGCCCTGATTCAGAGTATTATGCACCTTCTTGGCGTCCAAACGGGGGTGCCCACCCCATGTTGCGTCCCGGACAAGATGGAACCATTAATTCTTCTCTACATCGAGCAGGACTCCACCGTCACACTCAAGAAATACAGTGACATGATCGTGGAATCGTGTGGTTGTCACTGAGCGAGAACAGCTCTTAAAAGCGGCAACGCAAAAACTCTGAAAAAGATAAATTATGAAACTTAACGAAGACTCTTATCAAATGAGTAAATACTGATGGTTATGGGGCTGCACTAATTGGCCGGTAGACTTCGGCAGCTCTGTATATGATTTTGACGACCTATGATGGAGACTCGGTGAAAATACTATATTCAAAAGAGCTACGACTAACCTGGACCGATGTCTTTAAAACAGAATTGAAAGATCGACCTGTGTTAGTGGGAAGAGCGACCTCTAGTGAACGTTTCACAGTGTGAATAGTATAGCTTCATCTGTTTATGTATTCATGCATCTCCAAATAGAGTGGAGAAAAGAGGGGTGATATTCATCCATTACTTAATTTATTTATATTTTCTGGTGGTCCTTAGCATATGTTTTTTTTTTCGGAATCTGCATACCACATGCCTCCTGGAATAATACATGCAACGGATTATAACATCATCATGCATAAACAGTGTCAGCATATCAAGAAAACAAACAAACCTCCAAAACATATAATTTCAGTTTTTACCAACCTCGTTTTTCTCAATAAATGATGGAAATAGGGAGAAGTTGCCAAAATTCTGAACGATACATTATCACTAAAAATTTGAAATTAACTATCAGATACGGATGTTTTTTGACTGTGCAAACAGAACTGAATATACTTTTTTTTAATAGTTGTTTGACGCTGTTTATATGGTAATACCTTTTGCATTTAAAGAGCTATTGTTTTTAAAAGTACTTTTCATCATGCTGTATTATGATATAGGGAATCAAATGTAATTATTGCTTACATTTGATTTAAAGGCATTGGTTAACATTGTTATGATTTTTAAAAAATCTTGTTTTGTTACTTGAAAATGGGATAAACATAAGAGTTATAGTGTAAAAATACCAGTCTGAAAGTTTCAAAGTATGATATCCACAGGAAGTATTTTTAAATATCAAAAATGTGAACCAATGTTTGAAAAATATACGAGGGTCGGTCGCACAGAATAGACAAAAGGAGTGCGCATGCGCGTATGACTCACCTTACCGTACTGTGTGTATTGGTGTATCACGCGGCGGGAGGCACATAATGGCATTTTCAAATTCAAGCAAAATGGTCCTCTTAGTGATTGTCTCGTGAGACGAAGGATAATAAAATCGCCGCTTGCGTCTAACTTACACTTTTTCATTCCAAATTATAGTTGGTTTCAGGGTTTTTCAGTACAAATACAAGTACTCATACACATGTTTCATCTTAGTTTGAGAATTTTTTAAATCAGCTACTCACAAAGTTAGCCAATGCCTTTAATTTTACCTACATGATTAGCATTAATCAATTTGCACTCTTTCTGTAGTTGGTGTTGGGTATAATGTTCAGTGAGATTGAAAGTATGAGAATTCTCTACAAAATAGAGAAGTTTGGTTTGTATTTAATCTGCATTTGCAAGTTATTTAACGGATTTATGTATATTTGTATTTCATTCGTATAAGGACATAGAGCATGTTTATAAATAGTTATCGTTCCATCGCTTTACAGTCGATGTCATGTATGTGAAACTTGTATGAAGACAAAATTTGTCGGGTTTTTTTTTTTTTTTTTTTTGCTTTGAATTTCTTTTGACATTTATTTATAAAGTTTCCCTCTTTTGTTTGCTAAATCTGACACAATCTGATGCAAGAAGAAGGTAACTTTTTATATTGATATGAGGCAATACAAAATTCTGTAAACCTTTCTTTCAATCTTTATATAAGTTTTGAGCAATTTATTTTGAACAGAATGAGGCAAATTTAGTCATTTGAAAAAGAACTGTTTACATAACTGATGAAAACAAAGACTGTAAAAATTGTTTTAGAATAAAAGAGATTGCCCTTAAATTGTGTGTTTCGTAAAACCATTCGAAAATTTACAAATCTACAAATGACCATATTCTTTGAAATACACAATTCTACCATTTTTCGATCGAGCACATGAAATGCAAATATTGTCATTGTCATTGTTAAGAAGTACCTTTGAAAACTATTTTTATTTTGTTTTATATGATTTGATTTATTAAAATCAACATAATTATTCAGGAACTTCCAAAGTTTAAAGGAATTAAAAAATGATATGCAGAGTTTGTAGAAAACACAACTAAAATATACAAAAGAATGTTGACATAAATATACAGAAGAATGTTGAAATCAATATACCTTGCGATGATGACTCTAATATACAAAACAGTTTTGACCTAAATTTTCCTACTTGGTGCTTTGTACTCATATCATTTACTTGAATATTCCATATCTTGTTTCGCGTTAACACTGATCTAGGTATTTATTACAAATCTTTTATATCTATTAACATGATTAATGTCAAGCATTATCATGTTAAAAGGTTATAGTTTAACCATTTGTGATGGGGAGGGTATGGCAGTGCATCAAATTGCAAGGAATACCACGACTGTAAATTTCTGTCTTATTATTTAATTGCATAACCGTTTATCAATTTTCTCCTCGTAACTTACAAATTATTCATCAAGGGATTATGTAGGCTATCGTTATTACGCAATCTGTTATGCAACTAAAATGGATATATTAACCTAAGAAATGGCGTTTTTTTCATGAATTCACATTTCGGATCATCACATTATTCCCTGTAGACCTGTAGCCATGGACTAATCGTAATCGTCGTAATAAAAGCAAAGTAATATTGCACGTTCGTTGCATTGTTGCACAAGCCTTACGAAAGACCCCTAAATTTCAATTATGGTGATAGGCTTATAAATGCAGCATTTAGATAACTAAGATGAATTATATAAATGGTCAATTTGAGAATAACCGATATTTTGTATCAATCATAAACCTGGAAACTGTAATAATGTTTGTAAAGTACTGTATAAAGTATTTGGTGTATATTAAATATCTTATTTACTCAAGCGAACTGGACTCTGTACAAAGCATCAAAGTTGTCCTGCCTCGGAACAGAAATGAATGGGAAAAGCTAAAAGCGATATCACTGTTAGAACAGTTGTTTAAAAATGATTAGGTTATTTAACATATGAACCTACCAACTGCTGCTTTTGAAAAAAAAATGTGTGTAAAACAAATTGAGATTAAAAAAAAAAAAAACAGTTGGAAGGTTCATATGTTAAACAACCTAATGATTTTTAAACAACTGTTCTAACAATGGTGTGTTATATCAGCCACAATCACAGACATGTAAATTCTGCTTGGAAACCTAGTTTGAATATCAGTAAGTTAACTTATCGTTTTATGTAATTTGAAAAGAAGTCTAGAGATAAAAACAAAGTTTAGTTTGAAAAGTGTTAAAGAGCAGTAGAAAGACAGAAGGAGAAAAAGGGGGATGTTAAAACAGAGAGGAGGGGATAGTGAGAGAAAACAAAGGAGGCACATTGATAAAGCTAAACTGAAGTGGAAGGAGCGGTAGAAGGTGAACAGAGAGATGCATAGTGGAAGAGAGAGGGGATGGAGAAAAGGGTTGTCTAAGGGGAAAGGAAAAGAGAGGCAAATAGAGAAAGAAAGAGTAGGGGGGATCAGTGATTCCATATACCATGCATATTGTCTCTCATCTTATCCTGGTTTATGTAAAGCATATCTTGGACAGACAGAGCATCAAAACAGCCAGTAAGCTAGTAATTACAATCCTATGGTTTTAAAAAAAGACAGTCTTAGCTTGTTCCTCAGTTATCAACTGGTCCTGCACTCTCATGACTGAGAAGTATAGATGGAAACACCAACGGGTGGATTCAGGATTGTGTAAAAGGAGGGGGAAGGGTGCTTGGGAGCAGAATCCCGAAGATTACTCAAAGCAATTCTGATATTGTGTATAATATACGTAAAGGATGCCTACTTTGTTTCAAAAAGAATCTGGTTTTCAAAGGGGCTGGCTTTAAATGGAGCAGAGGGAGGAGGGTAGTCTCTAATTTGACCTTTGAAAATGACTATTACTCTTCTCATTCCATCCAGCATAAGGGCTTACTCCAGCGCATTCTAGTGTAAATCCCCTAAGTACCATGGGACATTGTCATGATTGTAGTAAGAACGTTTCTTTCATCTCAGACGAATAAACAGTCAGATAGATCCATCAATTTCGTAATTATAATATAATGTTTAGTAGGACCTGTGATGTGATCAAATTTTATCGCGTGCTGTCATTTCGTGACACAGCCTTTCAAAAGTTACATCCCGGTATTTCGCGATGAACGAACAACACTGGCGTATCCAGAGTGAGGGGGCGTTCTCTCCTTCGGCACATGTAAAACATATATGATATACACAAAACACTTCAGACTTCACATAAGCATTCGTTATGTGCCCCCAGCATAACTTCAAAACCCTTTGGGGTTTTTTTTCTCCAAACTTCTCAGAGATTTCGCTTTTTCAGACCTCTGCTCTTCCTATCAAAAATTCTTTTTAAAATACCCCCAGAACTTAGCTTATGACCTCGAAGAAAAAGAACTTTTGGCGGAAGTCTAAGAGTGAGATATGAAGTACAGTTATTACTGGCTTAGTACGATTTGAAGGCCGGGTTTGAAGGAAAGCCTGTAATACCCGGTCAAGTTTCAAAAAACGTGATATTGGGCTTAGGAAACTATAGATGTCTTCAGAACTTCTAAATTCAAGGTGTTTCCCAAGAGCTATAATTACGGTATCTGAGAATAAATGACCCAGCGAGTGTGTCATTTTAGTCATTATAAAACTCTCAAAATGATCTCCAAAGCAAGGACAAGCTTCTTGAGCGTATTAATAATTGTCATCCCATCCATTCCCCAAGCTTTTTGTTCTATCCCTGATACGTGGGCGCCTTAATAACATCCACGTGACATATCATCCGGCCAACACCCTGGTAACCGTGATTTCCCGCCGGAACATCGTGAAATTTTAGTCAACCGTAAATAGAGTGAGCACGTGCCAAATGAAAAGGTATCTGCTTTTCAAGGGAATATAGATGCAAGTTCGTTCCATAACAGGCATCCAGGGGCCGTAAAAACAGGATGGAAGAACACAGGAGCGAAATCCGATCCCAAGATTTACAAAGTCTGACGCATTTTTTTTTGTCACCGATGGAAGAGTGTCGTCTGCACAAGATGAACGGAATGGAGGAGCGAGCACGTCTCGTGTCCCGTCGTTTTTTTATCGGGAGTTTTCGGAGAACCGAACGGGTTATCCCGAATTCGACATTGTCAGAAGTTCCAAACGAATAGCGATACTTTATTAAACCCATTGTGGTATTACGAATCTATTGAGGTAGCCTACATGTACGATTCTGGAAAAATATACTATCCTTTTGACATGTTTGAAGGGCTGTGATATCAAACATTGGCATTACCATTGGAGGCACCGAGGCCCATAGTTTTAACCAGAAATTCGAAATAATGGCAGTGTATATTTGCCTTATATTTTCAATCAAAAATCTAAACAAAAACAAAAAAGGAAATAGTACAGTGGGTTACCTTTTATACTTTCTTGTGGTCTTGTGCTCATATCTTTGTAATATCCAAATTAATACAAAGTTATGTCTTATCGAAAGCTGCATGGCGCTATACGCTATACGGCCAAAGTGATCATGGGGGTGTTTCATAAAGCTGTTCGTAAAGTTACGAATGACTTTACGAACGACTTGAATATGGCTACCTAAATGGCATTCTCGATCATTATAAATCGCATCGGCTAAAAGTGAAATATGCAGACATAATTATTGTTTATAAACAATTTTATTGAAGAATAATTGCTACAATTTGATTGAGATTATGGGAAATGCAGTCACACTTTTTTCAAACGTCAGGAAAAATGTTCGACAGCCCATTCAGCACTTCATATTCAAGTCTTTCATAAAGTCATGCGTAACCTTACAAACAGCTTTATGAACACCCCCTCCCCGAAATTGAAAAACGGTAGCCGTGACACCGCTGGAGTTGCCCATGATAGGCATTCGAGCTCTCGTACGCCCGCTGAATACTAGTATTTTGGGGTAGGTGATTGTTTCATCTCGCGTGCAGTTGTGACATCATTTCGCAAATTTCACAACGCCCCCTCACTTTTCCAAGCACCCCTAAAGTGCCCATTTTACCTACGAACATGCCCCTTTTCAAAGCTCTTCCGTACCTTCTTTTTCTTCTTTCAAGGGCTCATCGTCTTTTTTTTTCATAAGTGTCCCTTCACCTTCTTATTAGTGCCCTTGCATCTTCACTATATAGTAGAAACTAGCTTTTATCATTTACATCTGGAGTGGGCACAACACACGTGAAATATCATCACGTGGAACTCCTCTATGATCTTGAATGGGATTTACTAACTTTAAATTCAAAGCTATTTCCTTGTTTTGCATCATTCTTACTTTGTCTAACTTTGTACGTTTCTGCTTCACATCACCTTCCTTTTTCTACTTCTAATTATTTTTCCAGCCCTTGCTCCTTCTTAATGTAGTTGTTATCCATCGTACCTGTTTCCATACCTTTCTTCTTCCAATCTTCTTCCATTGCATTATTCTTCTTTATGCTGTTATCAGCCCACAAATTCGTGTAATCTGTTGACATGGTTGACAAGATGATTTCCCAATCATGACAATGTGAAAAAGGGGGGGGGGGGGGAACTAAACCTGAGTTATTTACAATACCCCTATGACGTCTTTATAGATCTACGTTGAGAATCATTGATTAGACTCGTGACATCATTATGACATCATTCCATCCCAGTTCTTCTTGAAGTTAGTAAAAATGATTACTTGGGGCAACTATTTGAAAGAACATGGTTTTCTCGAACATTTGGAAGGTTAATTAGAGTTAATAATTATTGACAAATTATGGTGATCCTGACATTTCGTTGTCATCTACGGCTTGTTTTTTATCACGTAGTTTTAAATATTGAAACGGACAAACAAGACTAACATGAGTATATATACCTAATAATCATGCTATCTTCTGCTTTTATTTTCTTTTTCGTCTTTCCAATTGAGCACAATCATGCAGCTTACGGAGAATCAATATACATTTTGTTTATTCTTCATTTACAACCTCATGGTTGGTTCATATTGATATTTTTTCTTTTCTTTGTTTCTGTAAGTAAGGAAACCATAAAATGTGTTGCAGGCTAAAGAGAGAAGGAACAAGTCCCCAAATGATATCTTCGGTCATGCCTGTCCTTCTATCTCTTGAACAGAACTGTCAAAATTCTGACATTATTCTGAACCACAACCCTTATCACAACCCCAACCTTAGCCCTAAGTCTTCGGATAAATCAAATGAGACCACCGTTATGTACTAGGAGCACCTTGTCTGCCGGAACTTGCTTCAGGCAACAGTGCTTTACCCTGTGGGTATCAATCCGGGGGGGGGGCAGGGAGACACGCCCCCTCCCCATTTTGAAGGGTTGAGGACACAACAGGGTATGTCCCCTAAATTTCTGGAAGTCTTGCATTTTGTATAACGGGCTCTACGGGGGCAGCTTCTATTCTAATAAAGCACGAAAGATGCGCTCTAAATCATGATTTTGATTAGCGAAAACTGGCATTATGATATAGATCAGTGTATGAATAATTCGTTTATGGTAGGAAATTTCAATTAAATTACCACATTGCATAAGGGAATTCTTAACACATTTATCACATTTGCTGGATAATGATTGTGGCGCGCATTCTCCTCGGCAACGTCTTGGCAACGGCCCACAGGAATCCATCTTCTCTGGACATGCTGGGTGTGGTTATTTTCCTCCGCTCTTTTTCCGGATACGTTATTGACATTATTTCTTTGCGAAAAGTGTATATAAACTCTGTAAACACGTTGAGGAGAATATGAAAGAGTATCATTATTTCGTCCACCGATATAACCCCATCCTCCAATACGGCGATTTGTTTCCTTTGGTCTTTTGTCTTCTCCATTTTTCATACATGACCGGGTCATGATATCTACTGCTGTCAGAACAGAAAAAGGACTAGTTCTCCCTTTAAAAATATACACAAATGGTCGACAACACTTAATAGTTACAAATGAAAAATCACATAATACAGAAAGGCTTCTAACTCACAATGCATACGCAATTAGCTATGTTTCAATACTTGTGGCAAGGTAGGGTACATGCCAGAATAAGACACAAAGGCACGATGGAAGCAAGCAATTTTTCTTACCTGAGAATGAATTTGATATAATTATGAAATGAATATATAAATGAATTATTTTAAGGAAGAGCATTGCGATGTCAATTTATACCGGGGAAAGTATCAAACTTTAAACGCTGTAAACATTGTACATTATAATTGGTATGTGAGGTAACCATAGTAAACTGTCATCTGTCAGTCTAATCTATGTACTCTGTGATGCTGGTATAATTCGGAAATAATTTTCCTCATTTTTTTTTCATTGATTCACACCTATATACATTTCCACCTTACCGCATATCAAATAACTGATAAACGTCGAGCAGCAAGAAAGTATTATTAATGCATGACGAGCTAGCTTTATTCTGTTATGGTTCTCTTGTGGTGGTGGTGGTGGTGGTGGTGGTGGTGGTGGTGGTTTTAAATGAGGATTTTCCATAATTTGATGTTTGATTTTCTTTAATATCCATCCCTTAGTTTCTCTATAATTGATATGGTATTTGTGGTTCGAACACCTCAGCCATAATTTTTATCATTGTTTATGATTCCTATATTTACAGTCGATGAATTTCGTAATTTAATCTATTGTGATTGACGACAGAAGATTACATACAAACATGTGGCTTAAATTATTTGCATGAAAATGAAATGAGCATTGTGTACTATAGCTAGTATACCGTGTATAACTGAACTTACTGCCGATTTCATCTTTGCATATATGAAATAGCTATAATAAAGACAAAAACCAGCAGCAAAAAAAATAAACAAAACAAAACATAACCATTAGGCATACCCAAGAGGATCTGGTACCATTTGAGGAAAGAAAAATGGCTGCCGTGTTGAGAAAGTTAATATCGTCTTACTCATTTAGTTAATTGAAAATATATTGGCTATATAACATGTATAACGTACACAGTACGTTGACAATCGATGTGTGTATGATATACACAGTGTGAAAGCTTGGAAAGCTTGTGTTGTGGCTTCGAGAGGGGGGGGGGGGGGGGGGAGGGAGGGGGCAAGGGACACTGGTATGATTGGGGAGGGGTTGGCACTACTGTTACTAGGTGGATGACATGCAAATCAACGAGGACTTTGAGTGAGGTGAAGGATTAAAGGGTATCCCCTTTCACTTTCCTTACTCCCCTCCTCTCATTCTCTCTCCGTTCTCTCTCTTCCTCTTTATTCTATTTCTTTCTCACTCTTTCTCTCTCTC
>CM057170.1:11293876-11373876 GCA_029962745.1 Echinometra lucunter
GAGGAGAGAAAGAGAGAAAGAACGTGAGAAAGACAGACAGAAAACGAGAGATAGAGACAAAGAAAGAGAGACAGAGAGAAAGAGAGAGCGTAAGATAAGCCAGAAAGAGATATATTTTTCATGATCATTGACGAGAGAGGCACAGTATGAGATGAGATAAATAGGATACGAGTACTACGAGAGGGGCGAGGTATGCCGTATTAGGTATGCCATATCAAATCAATCTGTTTATAAGATGAAGGTCAGGAGGAAAATTATCACAGAGAAGAGGCAACGAATTTCAAATCAAATATTTTGTTGTCAACACAAACATTTATGTAAGTTTAACTTTTAGCTGGAATAAAGAACGAAAAGGATACCGAATGATAAACACTGATCACGGAGTACAGCCTGACACGAGAAAAAAAACACTTCCGAGAATTACTGTGACGTCATAGAATACCTGGAAGTCGGACCTCCGTCATCCCCCGGGGAAAGATGGCCGAATCACGATGGGCATGGTTCGACGAGACGTCGATCAATGGAAACAGTTACTACCGAATAAGGGGAATCGTGGGGTTAAGTGAGGATGAAATGTGAGAATTCCTTGAAAGGTTTTGAAATGAGTCTCTGCTGTGTCGGTCAAAAAGCAATCTCTTCATATTGTCAAAACGTTCTCTATAGTCGTGTTATGAAAGAACGGGGAGGGAGACGAAATTGGATCAGAGATTGGCTAGTGGGAGCGTTGATCAGAAGATAATTGATGGCAAACGAATTCCGGAATGAAAGCATCTGGTCAGTCTCCATTCATGCGTCATCTTTCCCTTGTAAAAAAAAAAAAAAAAAAAAAACGTACCACGGTACAACGATGGTAATTTGATGATCCACCACGGTAATTCGAATATATACCACCAAATTACTGTATCTCTACCGTCGCTACCATGGTACTCTTCAAGGGTTTCTAGGTAACATAAGACCCCTGCATTATTTTTTTCTATCAAGCGATACAGTATTGTGCACGTCTTTGTCTCTAGTATTGATCCTTTTGATAGCACCCTTTCAGCTCCATACTGAACTTAAAGCTCTTTTAATTTGACTATCTGGGAATATAATCATGGAAATTTAGTTCCTTCTGAATAGTAGTAGTAGTAGTAGTAGTAGTAGTAGTAGTAGTAGTAGTAGTAGTAGTAGTAGTAGTAGTAGTAGTAGTAGTAGTAGTAGTAGTAGTAGTAGTAGTAGTAGTAGTAGTAGTAGTAGTAGTAGTAGTAGAAGTAGTAGTAGTAGTAGTAGTAGTAGTAGTAGTAGTAGTAGTAGTAGTAGTAGTAGTAGTAGTAGTAGTAGTAGTAGTAGTAGTTGTTGTTGTTGTTGTTGTTGTAGCAGTCGTTGTCGTCGTAGTTATAACAGCAGCATCCATAATTATGAGTAATAGTTGTACTGACGAACACTCGGATAAGACCATAACTCTCACACCGCCCTCTCACACCGCCCTCTCAGATCTTTATTAGATATGAACCTACTCACATTTCTCTCAGTGTGACGTGCTAGGTCACCGAGGTCAACTAAAACTAAACGTATAATAGCAGCAACCACCAGGGACTGCACATCTCGAGGAAAAGGCCTCTCCGTGTTTAATCTTCAAGCCCGCGAGAGTTCGTGCCATGCATTATGGATTTCCAACTTTCATTAGCTGTCTCGTTGGCCTCGTACATGTTGTATGGGTTCCTCATGGGCGATTCTTTTTCATCGAGACGTAAATTCCTATACACATGACTGTTTCAATTTTAATAGTTATTTGCGCATTCTCTTTAAAGAATCTGCATTTCTGTATTTTCTTTGATCTCCGAAATCCAAGCAACTGAATCATTTTTTTTAATAAACAAATCAAGGAAAATTCTTGTCTGATTCTAAATTCAAAATATTTTTGTCTTTATGTGATATTTTCGGCTGCGGCTTTCTTTTGTACTTTGAAATCTACTATGAATACAATTATTAATTATCAAATCAAAAGTAGGTCATTCGAACGTCAGTTTCCGCAGGCGAGGTCTCTCCAATCACGATTTCCACCAGAGTAGGAATAAATCATATCAAATTGTCTGAGGTATTTTTTTCCTTGCCAAGCCCGGCATTAAGGGCAGTTTTCTCGCACTCAAGAAAGAACAATTTCCTGTCAGTATAATTGCATGAAATTAATCAAATCAGTCACAATGTAAGGACAAGGACGCAAAATCTCTGCAGGCATGATGGGCAACATTAAGTTCCCTCATCGATTTTCAAACACTAGTCGAATTCATGACTTCAAAGCTTGATTAAAAACCTGAAAGACACTACTTTATTCCAAACATACAGTAGTTCTTACCCTGAGCTAAAACTTAATTGCAACGTAAGGGGCCATAATTTTTTTTGTGACAAAATGAGCCCGACGCATGATGCCAGATAAAAAAAAAAAAAATTACCACAAAAGAGAGAAACTGAACGTCAAAAAGAGCCAATTTCCCCTAAACAATAGTCATTATGCTTTGAAAATTTCAAGCAGAAGTAGATTTTCCCTATGATTTTAAGTTTGATATTAGGAAGAGGGTTGGATTTTCAGTCATTTTCTTTCATTTCAAGAGTTATTTCTTCTCCTGCAAAACCTGTCATACATCTTATATTTATACAATATACTAACTTTAATCATGATAATATAAAGCGAAATATGGTATACATTTTCTTATTAGATTACTCACAAGTCTACGTAAATGACAAACATGGGCACAAAATAATCTTTGTTTCGTGGTCATTAAGTTCGGAATAATGTTTGCTCTCAACCGACATAGTTTCGTGCTAACACGATGGGCATGATATGTAGGCGGTTTGAATACAAGCAAGTGAATATGAAAGGGATGCGACGTTTGAACGAGTCACCAAGGCATCCATTACTTCCAGGTAAAACCACGGTGGCAATGACGACAAGCTTGTTTCAAAAGAGAGACTGTGAAAGGAAGAGGGTTTGGAAAGGATAAATGGGAAAGAGATATGAAGGAATAAAAGCGGAGAGGATTTGTAAAGGAGAAGACAACCTTGAGGGATAGAAATATTTTAGAAACCAAACTATGCATGGTCACGTGATTATGACAAGATCAAAGGGAGGAGAGGGAGGGAAGAGAGAGAGGCATCGTTTGGAGAATAGAAACAGACATTTAAACAATAAGGGAAGGGAAGGAAAGAGAAAGAGAGAGAGAAAGGGAGGGGAGAAAGAGAGGGGAAGGGTGTGGAAATTTGACACACAAAAAGAGGTTCCACCTTTTCCTTAACGAGGCCAACTTGCTAAAGCGATACAGAAAAGGAGTAATGTGATGGCTTTTACGTCAAGCAGAAGTAGACTGAATAATGGATCTGGTTAGGGGAAGTTAACAGAGATGGATGAAAAGACTTATTAAGAGAACTGGAGCCAGAATGATTGAAGGAAGGGGGGGAGATTAGGGAGATGAGAACGACAGAGAGAGAGAGAGAGATAAAAGAAGATGAGAGAGAGAGAGAGAGAGACGAAACTTCGATAAGGAAAAACCAAACTTCTTAAGCTGAAGACTTGTCAAACAGTGCTAAATGTCAAATAGGTTTTAGTGACAAGAGACGCAGGAGAATTAATGAGTAAATGGATATAAATGGTGTTTACTTTGTCCTCGTCCTACCAAAATTAACGTTTTATGCCAATACGGTAGCTGTATGTAATTTAAAACTAAGGTCCAGTTCTTCTAAAGGTTAATAAATATTTCATGAGCCTTCTCATTCACGTTTAGTCATCATAGTAGAAGTATCCCCTGAAAAGAAAGGCTCACTATTCTAATGATTTCAAAAACTAAAACGTACTACATGAGCCTATCTCAGTAGTTTCTATGCATTGCAGTGACTACAGGAACAGAAAACAACATTATTTTAAAATTTCCTGTCTTTTAATGGGTGTAAATAAATTTTATGGTTAAACGTGCCCCTCCCCTGTTCCACAGACGCAGGCAAGGTTACAGTGGAAAACACTCCGTCCCTCAAATAGGACATTAAATAGAGGTCCCTCGTGTAGGAGAGTCGCCACCTTCGCACTTAAGAACTCACTCTTCATAAACAAGGTTGAAGAGTAGGGGGAAACTCCCGGGTGATGTGAAACACCTGCGAATCGCGATCAGTCACCCACTGGATGTACATACATGTATAAAATGATTGATGCATTGAATTATTAGCTTGAAGAAAAAAAATGGGTTTCATCATGCACACCCATACATTATAATGACATATCCTACAACATTGGTCATTTACACTCAGTAACAAAACGTGTAGGATCTACTTTAAATGGGAATACATTTTAGCGCCACAGCTAATGTTTCCATATTATTTTCGATAGCAATTATAACAAGAATAATTATGCTTTAAAATGATGACTAAATCACTAAATTTTGTTTTTTTAAAAACCAACAACAACAAAAACAAGGTAAGAAATAAACAAACAAAAAATCGATAATTTGATTTTTTTTTAATTTCAAAATGCCTCCTTATATTTCCTTTCAATATTATCATAGTATCATCTCGTAATCATATAGCCAGACGCCATGAAATATTTTTCACTATCCCCATCCACACACAACAACTGTTTCCTACCATCGACACGATCGAGAGATAGTTACTACTATCGTAGCATGGCAACAGTTTATGCGTACTTTACCCTATATTGTTTAATGAAGTGTATAATATTATAGTAGTACATCTATAGTGAACTATATATTTCGAGGTGTAATGGGATAATAGTCGCCACTACCATGACAACGATATCGGAGCAAAAGCTTAGCGACATCTCCTCAAATTAACCTTATTTCTGGCAGAATAATGAGGATCGGTTCAAGGGATATCATTGAACTATTAGTGTGATGGGTTGATAGTGACAAAGCCACACCATAGCAAACAGTTGTGGAATAGTAAACACAATTTCTGTCGAAAAAATACGAATCCCTTCATGTACTGAACTGTGTTGCTGAGAGGGCAGTGTCTAGCATAATAAAATGCAGTAGTATGTTAGTTCGTTGTGCATTAGTAAAGTCAATTCCGAAGTTTGAGGGGTTACTAGCAACTGCTATCAACGAATTTGGCAGAAGAGCACCAGCATAACAACCACACGCACTGGTATATTAGTTGTTACTTGTTAGTACGTACATTAGTAGTGAACTATATTCCGAGGTGTTAGGGGTTAAGGTAGTTTCATCTCAATAATGGATCGTAATATTGAAAAGCGAAATAATAATGGCCTTCAGCGAGAATACACTAGGGTCTATAACAGAAATGAGCTCGTGTTTAATGTTGCGGCAAATATAGGACGCATGTTGTGTATAGGGAAAAGGATAGTATGAAAGGAGTGATGCAGTGTATTGAAAATTACAGGTGAGGTATAACTGCACTTCAAGGAAAGGCGTGGAAGCACATAAACATGAAAAAGAAATAGCAAGAAATGCAACAGAACTGTAAGAGAAAACGACAATTGCAATAAAAAGAGCAGAATTAACTTGCAGTTGCAAAAATTTGGAATGTGCTGAGTAATTTCCAGTTCTACAAAACGATTCCCTTTTCTACGTAATTTCATGGAAATTTGCACTTGTTCCATAAACATTAGTATAGGCCTATGCTATTAATTGCTTTGGAAAATTTTCGTTTTCTGAGAAACCATTGCTTCGTTGTGTGTCACGTTATTGTAGAAATGAAAAGAATCAGAAGGAGAATAGACTAAACGGAGCGGAAATGGAAGCATCTGTTGAAACACAACCGGTTGGATGATAATGAGTAGATTTCTCCGCTGCTCTTATCTTAATTGGGTCCATTATCATCATGATTTTGAATGGTGATATCAATGATGAAAACATGGAAAAGGTCGAGGAGGATGGGAATGGGGACGAATGATATATTATATTGCATCTCATTTCTTTATATCCATTTCCAACAAACCAAATAAAAAAAATTTGGTGTCTAGTGGGAAAAAGATGAATGATAATTAGAGTTGTAAAGCATGATAACATAATAACATGCTGATGTAAAGAAACAAACATCATTGTTAGAATTTTGTATCATTATTAATAACGTTGGTGCTCTTCTATTGAGTTGTTATTTTATAAACTCTTGTTGGAATTTTGATAGAATTTGTAGTAAAATCTAATGTTCGTAACTGTCTTCTTAGTTATCATTTATATAAAAATCAAGCCTGTTTTACTTGTAAAGCAATTAGAGAAAACCTTATAATGCGCTATAAAAAAAACCATAATTTATAATCATTATTATCATCATTACTATTATGATTGTAGGCAAAACTTGATCCGGACATCCCTACACCCCATTCAACATGTACAAGTGACGCAAAAACATCTACAGTTAACATCTCTCTCTCTCTCTCTCTCTCTCTTCCCCATCTTCTCTTTTTCCTGGTTTTTTTTTTTTCTCTCAAATACCTGACCTAAATATCAATCCCTCCTGTATATCTTTTGACTTTATCTATCTCGGAGGAGTAGTCTTCAAATGTCAGAAGTCCATGGAACGCGTTGCCAGGCATAGGCATAACCAGAGGAGAGAAGAGGTATGACACTCCCCCTCCTCCCCCCCCCCCCAAAAAAAAGGAAGAAATTCTGCCGACGACGGTAAAAAAAAAAAATTGGGACTGTCGACATCGCATAACTAGAAAAATGTCATTATTCTGTCGGCAAATTTGAAAATGCAAGGATTTTTTTATGCTTTTAAGCTAGTTGAAAAATACAAAGACCTTTTATTTTGGTTTTGATGTTGTTGTCGTTGTTGTTGCTATAAACTGTTTACGTTGTCATAGTCGTTTTGATTTTATTTTGGCTTGTTCTGTTCCTTGGCTTGTGCAATGATGTTATCAGCTAATTTGATATACTTTCCCTCTCATGAAAAATGGCATAGCGACGCCCCTGCATTCATGCAGACGTATCCACCGGTCATGCTTTTTGCCTATCGCGTATTTGATTCTTATCGGCCATTGTCATCTGCAGTGCCTACTTTAGCTGGCGATACCGATGCTTTCATGAGCACTTTCAAACACCTCTAAATTGCTAGAATTGGAGCTCTAAGCATGCTAAGAGAGGAATATAAAAAGCTGCAAATGCCCTAATTACTGCGAGATAAGGTTCTGTCATTATGGCTGTCGATGGATTTTTCCCCTTATTTTCCTCTCGTTGACTAGCATGAAGGAAAGAAAATGAAAGAAAGAAAATGAAAGAAAGAATGAAAGAAAGAAAGAAAGAAAGAAATAATAAGAAGAAAAGGTTCCCATAATAAGAGGGAGAGGGGGAGCAATTAAGGCACGTATCAGGTAAAACTAAATTTTGGCACGTTCCCAGGTCCACCATAAAGCATACCATTATATTATCACTCATAGCACAATTACTGATAGCTTTCTACATGATTTTGAATTATTAAATACCCCTTAAATCTGATTTTCCTAACCATAACTTTCGTAGTCATATCACTGCTTTCTGCTGATGTTGATCCTACAGGTAAAGAGCTTCCTTTCCGTTTCCAACAATCATGGTTTAGAGAAAAGCTATTTTCCATGAAATGAAATTATCGACTGAACATGCAGTACGCCCACCGTCCAAATCAAATCATCTCAATCGAATTGTCTCGTCTTCGTGCTTGCTTGTGAATACAATCTAATTTAGATATAAGGTTTGCTATCGATATCCTGGTGAAAAAAAATCGACAAACCGTTTCTATGCCTTGTTTTTACTACTTTTTATTTATTTATCATTTTGAGGGAGGAGGTCATTACCATCGTTTTCACTCCATGTAATTAATTTGATTGCACTTTGTATTTGTACTTTGTTTTAATAATAATAACGATAATAAAAGTGGGTTCTTGTACAGCGTTCACGTCTGTTGGAGCTGACACTCCTGATGCTCCACTGTTATTACCCCGGCTTTAGCATTTTATTTTGTTATGTATTCCAATTCGAATGTACATGTATTTCAATTCAATATGAAGTCTGTGCGATTTTATATATTTATTGATTTGAATGAATACAGTAAAGAATATTATAAACAACAACAACAACAACAAAATACCGGCCTCTTCTTGGCCGCTTGTGGTAAAGTAAAGTAATTTTTTGCTTGGTCTTTCGACAGGGTTGATGCAAGTCATGTTAGTGTGACTGGGTTTTATTTATTGCCTGTCTTCGTGAGAAAAAGTCTGAATGTCTTGACATTGAATCCATTGATCATAATTGGTGCATGGTTTAGATTTAATTATACAATCAGGAGCAGTTGTTGGTGAAAATGTCGATTGTTTTGTTTTCTCCCTGACCTGGATATCCATCAGGTCTAGTAGAATTTTGAATCTGTAGACGATGTATAAAAAGAATTGCTCAGTTGCATGCATATGCATGTAAAAATTATCAGTGGTCCTTGACAATTTAAACATATATAATAGTTGTATGAGTTCTTATCATATCGAGGGTTTAGTGCAACAAAGGGCTGTCTGTGTTTTTGGCCATTTTGAGAAAACTTGCAATGAAGTTATGTTGTAAACACTTGTATAATGCAGATGGCAATACCTATTTCCGGTGATACCCTGCTGTAGCAAAGTTTGCTGTAGAAACCATTATTACCAATGGGTTCCGGTCTCTTATGGATCATTTTAACCCCAAAATGCAGATAGCCCTTTGTTGCACTAAACCCTCGATATTATAGCATGTAAACTCTTATCTTCGTCACGTTTCTCTCTCCTTCTCTCTCTCTCTCTTTCTATATCTCTCCGATCATCATTTCCTGTTTCACTCACCAATCCTTTAATTATTATCTCTCTTTACACTCAGATATTCGTTCAGTCAGTCTGAGAAATCATGTTTCTCCTAATGACAACCTATTACCTCCTTGCGGATGCTATTCCCCTTTCCTCCTCTCTCCTCTCCTTTCCTCTCCTCTCCTCTCCTCTCCTCCCCTCTCCTCTCCTCTCCTCTCCCCTCCCTTCCCCTCCCCTCCCTTTCCTCCGCTCCCCTTCTCGTCCAACTGCTATTCTCTGTGTATCAATAATTAGGTTCATCACGTCACCCCACCCTCCTATCTCTCCCCTTTTCTCTCTCTCTCTCTCTCTCTCTCTCTAACTTGCCCCTTTCTCTTTCATAGTTCTCTCACATCATAATTTCCTGTTTCACTAGCTCATCCTCTTCATCAGCATCTCTCTATCCACTCTGTCATCATTCAATCAGTCAAGGCAATTATCATCTTAATGACAGTCGAGTCGGAAGCGGTCAAAATCTCTCCATCATTACACTCCAAATCTGAAAACAGTCGGATTTCTCTCGATTTTGTCAAATGACGTAAGGATATTGTAATTGCTCGTGACGTAAAAACAGAGATTTCTCACGAAAAAACCCCAACTCTGTAATTATCAGATGATCCATTATTCACAAATTAATGGATGAATATAAATCTTTGTTGTTTATCTTGACATACTTGAGGTAAAAGAGACACTCTTTGCAGCACAACTCTTTCAATCGTTTTCTTTTTTTTTCCTTTAGCAAAGTATCTAAGATTATTTTCTATTGCCACGATGACACGATTTTTGCAAAGGTGAATACAAAACATTTTCGAAGGCGTTAAGACTGCATTCCCTACGTGAACGATGTCGCTCCCACTTGTGGTGCGTCAAAATTACGCAACAACTGCTGACGTCACTGACGTAGTGGAACGTCAGTAAAGTGATACGGGCATAAGGTGGTAAAGCAACATCATGTTCAGCTTTGTTTTGCATAGATAATAATCCAATATATCACACAGAAAACTTATAAAGAGTATTATTACTTGGACAATGCAAAGTGAAATTAACTACATCAATTAAATAAATCAAATCTAATCGATTCTAATAATTTATTCTAACTATAAAACCACATTAAAATCTAATTACAAGCAATATAACGGTGACGTGGTCACGAAAAGCATAAAACAGCTTGTTAAAGTATATTTTATTTCATCTGCTTCTTTTTATCTTTTTGGTTTGGAACCCCTTTGAAAAAAAACCCCAGCAATTAGCTGACAAGGGCAATCCAACCCGTGAGTCGAGAATGAATAATCAAATCAAAGCCCTTAGCGTTCTGCATAGCTATAGAAAACGAAAAAAAAAAAAACAAGCAAAAAGCAGCTATACAGCAACAATAAAGTGTATATGTTAAAAAAAAAAGCATCAGAAGCCTATGACAGGGGTCCTGTTTGATAATGATCATAATAATTGTGAAGGGCAAATATCGCCACGCAGGCGCTCAAGGCCTTCCAATATTGATAAACGATATGATATTGACTGTTGCCCATATGCACACTGTGACTGACACATTATACCTTGGAGCTGATTTATATTCATTTCTTTTTATCCTGTCAAGTTTTTGAAAGAGAAATGGTGATGGAAGAAGGCAGCTTAATAGGCTGACGCACTTTCATGTGATCTGTGTTTATCTTCGCTGAGAGCTAACAATGAGTGACATTTCAGAGGTTGAACAAAATGAAATAGGCCTATTCACAAGTAAGATACCGCCCAAAAGGAATATTGAAAAAATACGTCTATGGCAACTTGTGGTTTTTCGAACGGATTTGATATCTACATACAAGGTTAAGGACAAAATATTTCCCCAAAACCCAAAGCAAAAAAACAAAACAAACAAAACAAAACAAAACAAAACAAAACAAAACAAAACAAAACAAAACAAAACATCCCCCCCCAAAAAAAAATCACCTCGTTTTGTTGTGACGTGCCTCATAGCATTCGATATGATGGATTGATAAATGAATAATATTAGATATATTAAAAAGAGAAATGAATGAATAAATATATCATAAGATGAATAAAAGATCTAAATGAATAACTCACTGTAATTACTTATACCAACTCAATTTGCAACATGCTGCAGCATAAACTCACCATCAGATTGTCGATATGTTATCGCTAGTGTATTTCCATACTATCTTGTGCAAATAGCCGTGGTAACCTGATGCTCTACCGGAGTGTAGTATCTTCACGTCAATACCGGTCGATAATAATTACGTTGTCTAACATAATTACGTTGTTCAGCGTAAAACAAGTAACAAAACAGAATTCCGATGTTTAACTAGGCCAACAAGAGGTTCCGCGATGAGGATAAGAAGTGGCGACGAAATGATAAGATGTTTCAGCGCTCAATAAGACCTAAAACTGCAGCATCTTCTTGTGGAATTGTAAAGCGGATACGTTAAAGTGCATCATATTCGAAAGCAGGTAGGAAATTTGCGGTCTGCATGAAAAGTAGGAGTGTTTTCTGTCCGTGGCGTTTCGTGAGGTAAAGAGTGTGCGTGCATGAGAATGATCAGCGAGGGAACAAATACGGTGCTCGCGCTCGTTTACTCTGGGAGGTTGGCGCGCAAAATGACGTCATGACTGAATGGAAGTGGTGGTAGTGGGATGCAATAAAGATGCACGAGATCGAGAGGGAATAGTATAGTGCCGTATGATTGGAAGGAGAAATGGGGACAGAGAGAAAGACAGAGAGAGAGAACGAAAGAGAGAGGGGGGATAAAGAGAGATAAAGAGAGAAATCAAGATCGTTGGATGGCTGGAGACCTCAGTAGAGAGAGAAAGAGATGAAGAGAGGAATCGAAATCGTCGGATGGATGAAGACCTTAATAGAGAGAGAGAGGGGAAGAGAATGAGAGAAGAAGAGAGGATTCGAAATCGTTGGATGGATGAAGACCTTAACAGAGAGAGAGAGAGAGAAGCTGGTACTCTCTTTAAAAAAAAAATGAACACATTCACTCTGTTAGGGGTGAATTCAAGAAAAAATTACATTTAGAGTGAATTAAGAGTGAATCAAGAGTAAAAATTGTGATATTCACCGTTTTAGGGTGTACCTCAATGATCACGCAAGGATTTTGAGTGATCACTGAGGTCACCCGTTAAAGAGTGAATAAAGAGTGAATATCACAATTTTTACTCTTAGTTCACTCTAAATTCACTCTTTTCTTAAATTCACCCTTAACAGAGTGAATGCGTTCACTCTATTTTTTAAGAGAGGAAGGGACTGAAACAGATGGACTATAAGATGTAAAAAAAAGACATTGAATTCAAGGGTGACAGCCCACTTCACCGAAGGCCCGCGAGACCAAGGGCCCGCGAGACCGAAGGCCGGCGAGACCGAAGGCCCGCGAGACCGACTTTTTTGTATCTTATTTTCCTTCATCAGGTGCCGCGGTGTAGCAGGTGCCTGTTATCAGAGGGGGGAGGGGGCAGAGCCAAATATTTTCCGGTAACTCCGTCTAGAATTAGTGGCGTAGTTAGGATTTCAGTTTAGGGGGTAGTGAGCACGGGAAGCGCGCTTAGTAAGTGTTTCGCACGATTTGCGTGCTCACCACCGCCCCTAAAATGACATCCCAGCAATGCCACTGATTCTAGACTTAGTTACCTGGAATTATTTGGCTCTGCCCACCCCCCCCCCCCCTATAACAAGCAGAGAATGTAAGAGGAGCGGGAGCAGACAAGTAACAATTCAAAGAAACGTCGGAGCTTCCGCGCTTCTCGCGGGGGACACTCCCCCTCCCTGCACTCCCCCCCCCCCCCTCTGGGGAGCACGCTTCCCGTGCTCACTACTGCCCCCCCCTAAACTGAAATTATAGCTACGCCACTAATTCTAGTCGGAGTTACCAGGAAATATTTGGCTCTGGCCCCCCTCCCCCCTCTGATAACAGGTACCTGTTTCGCCGCGGCAACGAGGCGCCTTAAACCACTCGACCGCGGCACCTGATGAAGGGAAATAAGATACAAAAAAGTCGGTCTCGCGGGCCTTCGGTCTCGCGGGTCTTCGGTCTCGCGGGTCTTCGGCCTCGCGGACCTTCGGTCAAGTGGGCGGACCCCGAATTGGTGATGGATATCGAGAGGCACTTAAAGTGATTACACAATGGTAAAAAAAAATAATTATATGATCGAGAATAGAATTCTAAAAAGAATAACATTAATAATTTGTTTATTTTCAATCGAAACCAATGCATTTGGGCTAATTTTCTCATAAAAAGTTAAGAGTTGACCAAAAAATTGAGTATGAGGTATGACGTAAAAGTGGTTACCCAGTTTCGCGTATTGTGCTGCGCGCTAGACTGTACAAAACGTCATTGTGGGTACCTAGTTGAAACTGGGACACAGCTGAGGGGTCAAAAATATCCTGAAATCTTACCACAATTGGAGGTTTCCAACACGAAAAAACCCCACGATTTTCTTTAAAACATAGGCAGATGATTTTCTGATGGTGAAATCATGCTCTTTTAAATGAACTAACATTGTTTCAGCATTGGGTACCCCCTTTAAAGGCATTGGTTAACATTGTTATGATTTTAAAAAATCTCGTTTTGTTACTTGAAAATGAGATAAACATAAGGGTTATAGTGTAAAAATACCAGTCTGAAAGTTTCAAAGTATAATATCCACAGGAAGTATGTTTAAATATCAAAAATGTGAACCAATGTTTGAAAAATATACGAGGGTTGGTTGCACAGAATAGACATAAGGAGTGCGCATGCGCGTATGACTCACCTTACCGTACTGTGTGTATTGGCGTATCACGCGGCGGGAGGCACATAACGGCATTTTCAAATTCAAGCAAAGCGGTCCTCTTAGTGAGTGTCTCGTGAGACAAAGGATAATAAAATTGCCGTTTGCGACTAACTTACACTTTTTCATTCCAAATTATGGTTGATTTCAGGGTTTTGGGGTACAAATACAAGTACTCATACACATGTTTCATCTTAGTTTGAGAATTTTTTAAATCAGCTACTCACAAAGTTAGCCAATGCCTTTAACACTCTATGTTCACCTCGTTTTGATATCGCGCAAGGTAGCACAATCATGATCAAGGAAACTCTATTGCTAGTTTAATTAATTACTTCCTATCTCTACCACAAAACCTTAACCTTTGAAAACATGAAAAGTCCAAACAATGGCGTCACGGTTTGTGTTTTCGGTTACCATGGTTACCTGATATCTGTATCTCTCTCATGTTTCCTTCAGTGGTGTGATTTCTGTCGGTCAAGCTGTGCTCCATTAAACTCATTGATGATCAATTCAGATCGAACAAAATAAAATCACTTCACCGACAATTTCCTTTCAAGTGTGCCAGAACAGAAGGCCTAACCGTCTCATAGGAAATCTTTTGCTAGTTTGTAAATCAGACCCTATATTCCAATTCCAGTTCCTACAATGTAAAAAATATTTGGTAGATTTTTAACCAGCGCGAGGGTAATTATATTATGTCCAACCAACCTTGGGCAATTTCTACTCAATACGGGAAGCATATTGTCCAGTTAGGACAAAAATAAGCAGTAATTACTTTAGAATGGGCAAAATTTCCATCAAATTGGAAAAAAAGAAATGCCAAAAGAAATTCCCAAAGCTGGTTGGACACATAATTACCCTCATGGCACATTTTTACCCAATATTTTTTAGAGTGTAGTATCCGAAAACCACAATGAGATGAACCGCTGGACCCAGTCAAGTTCATCATTACCTGAGCAGCTCTAAACTCATCTTACCCTGTGTAATGTCAGTACCACTTTTTGTTATTTATTCAGTACTCATAATTGTTGCTAAGAATATGTCATTTTTGTTTCTTAATTTTTCCTTTCCCTTTCTTTTCTAATATTCTAAAATATTTTTCTCTTACCTAAGTAATCGTATCATTTCTATGTGACATTAACAATGAAAACATAATTTCTTTGTACAAAGTTCAAAGACGGAATAACTTCTCTACGACTGACACACACGCACTCTCTCTCTCTCTCTCTCTCTCTCTCTCTCTCTCTCTTTCTCTCTCTCTCTCTCTCCGATAATTGTCATATAAAATCAATTTAATGAACGTGATCAAAGTAGGGTCTTGAAATGATAATATGCTATTTTTGCATAGCGCCTATCACATCATGATAACGTCTTTATGCGCTTCCATAGGACTTGGATATCATTACACCGACTTTAGCAGCTGTATAAAGCCAACCGTGGCGCTGAGTGCATTTAAGGAATATTCACTTTTGAATACCCACTTATTACACCTGGGTCAAGTGTGGCAAATTTAGTTGAACGTTTTGCCAACGGACGCTGGTTCTGTGGCAGAGATCTGAACCCCGAACTTTGTGGGTAACGGTCCGGAGACTTAATTACGGGACCACATCATCTCTCCTTAATGGTAGCCTTAATTTAGCAATGACTATCATTACACAGTGACTGCATCCAATTAGTTAATTCATTCTCTTGGGTCGCCGAGGACGAATATGGCTAAACCACCTTGTCAAAGGATGTTAGCAGTGAGCATGGTCAGGATGGTAATTATAGAACCAAGGAACTCCCGAGTGAGAATCAAAACAAAAGCCTTAACCGATCTACCACAATAATACCGAATGAGAAGAGACAACTCATCCTCCAGGTTTGACTAGACTAATCTCTCCATCTCATGGGGATTCGTAATGGAAGACAAGCAATCTCTATACTCCTATCTCATCTACAGCTTGCATCCTTGATCTCATTTGACCAATTCCGTTGCCATGACGACCTGGGATGTCGTACGAATCCTTGCATACGTGCTCTGTTAACTCAGAATGCAATGGAGGTAAAGTGCATAATTGCTAATATACAAATACATGAAATCGATAAAAATTCGTGTTTGAATTTTCATCCAGGTTTAAGATTATGAGTATAGAATTGCACTGAAAGTATCCAATTAATTTTTTCCCCCTCAACATTAGAAATACAGCACTTTTGCATATAGAGTGTAAAGTTAAACCGAATTTTGTACAAGATTATGCATTAAAGCAGTGAAAAATAAGACTATTACTGCAAAATTAAAGCAAAGAAAATAAGTAAGGAGAAAAACACAAAAATATATAGTAATGATAATAATAATAATAATAATAAAATAATAATAATAATAATAATAATAATAATAATAATAATAATAATAATGATAATAATAATAATAATAATAACAATATTAATTATTATCATTATTATCATTATCATCATGATCATCATTATTACTCTAATTATTATGTTTTGACATTTTGTTCTGTCTTTCGAACTTGCTTTTTTTAATTTAAAGTGTGATCATTTTGAGGACTTACGGCAGGATTCCAGGAAGAACGTAGATACAATCAAAGTACTCGGACTGCTGTTACCTACTTTGGCAAAAGGAAGCAAAAGACAAAAGTAACATTTTCTGTAAAAGAGAAAAATGTGTCTGTCATTTGTACTGACGTCAATGGAATATCGTCATGTCTTACGTAACATATCTCTCAGCAGGATCAGTCTTTATGCATAGAATTTGGCATGGAATAAGAGTACATTATATAAAATAAGAAAACATTAATAACTCAGATTTGGTTGGTATGGCACTTGCTTCCTTTTGCCAAAGATACGGCAAAATAAAAAAATGCACATGACGGCTAATATCCAAATACCTGATTTTTTAACCACGATTAAAAAAAAAAAGAGATATCTGTCTTTCCAAGTAAACCTGGAAAGACACTGTTGATATGATTTCTGTAAAACTTTTTTCTCTTTTTTTTTTCTTCTCTCTTTTTTCAGATTTAAAAGTTCTTATCAAACTGACAAATAAGCGAACGGAAATGAAGAAATGAATTTCCTTTTATTCTTCCTTTACTCTCTTTCCCACTCTTTATCTGTCTATCTCTCTTTATCTATCAATCTATCTATCTTTTTCATTTTCTCTTTTTCTCTTCTTCCACATATCTTCGCGTAGAAGAAATCATTCATATCCTCCCATTCGACATGTTGGAGAAATGCTACGGATTGGCATTAAAAGCGAAAACTTCTGCCATGATATTTGAAAAATGAAACCTTCCTTGAAAAGCGAATAAAAGCAAAGATGACAGTCATTTAACCTTACTCAACAAAAACTGGCTCCCAGTTATTAGCAGATTGTCACCAGATTTCCAATAAATGATTCCAGAATGTGTTGGTTCCCTGAATGTCCGCCATTTCAGCAGTTCTGGTTTCTCGGAACTCTCGTATTGATTGCAAGCCGTTTTAAAATTTATTCCCATTTTCTGATTCAGTATTTGATATAGCATTCCCATTTGTGAAATAAAGGAAATCCTTTCTTGATTGATATCAGGAAGTGATTTCTCGAGATCAAAAACTGATTTCTCGATATCAAGAACTGATTTCTCGATATCAAGAACTGATTTCTCGATATCAAGAACTGATTTCTCGATATCAAGAATTGATTTCTTGATATCAAAAGTTATAGAATTCTTGATATGATTCTAATGGGAATAAATTAATGTTAAATGGACCTGCCATACCTTCGTATAATAGCCCCTCTCCCTCCTCCACCCTCCCTCCAAACACACACAGATAGAAAGATTCATTAGTGGTGACGCAAGTCCATTTGTTTACAACGCTCATGTGGACGTCATGGTCTTCTCACTTTCAAATTTCAACCCTTAGTCACGAATGCATTCAGTTACCCTGCTTTTTAACTACCTCAAATAAAACAAAGGCCTACACTCCATGTTCGTTTATTGATTTGTTTTTTTTTTCGTGTGCCTGTGCGGGATTTGTTTTCGTTGCAATGCATTTTTGTCTTGTTTATTTGTTGTTGACACTTTTTATTGGAGTTTATTCAACGCACGCACATTATATAGGCATATAGGGATGATAAACTTCATATATTTTTTACCCTTGATATCATCATCATCATTGGTGTTATGTCAGTATGACATGTCCCTTATATATTTTGGATATGAATGCATTAGCTTTATGAAATCAAATCAAATCAAATCGAACAAAATTTAACACACACATTCTTTCGAGAATTTTCATTGTTTTTTCATTCTTTCTTCTACGTTTGTTTGTTGGTTTGTCATCTTAAAAGGGGTAGTGGTCTGTCACGGTTAAATTAATGACTTTACCGATATTAGAGCCTTTAAATTAAAGTCTGGAGATTACAGGCTAACCGAACGCATTCGTTAGTTTTCTTATGCAAAATGTTTGGAATCATCTTTTGTTAGGGAAATCAACTACGCCCTGGTCTTTCCGACTGTATCATGTACTGTAGTATCTTGGGCATTACATTCTGTTGATTTGAAGGGAGCGGTCATGTTTTCTCCCGATTTGATTTTGCCTTTAGGGCGTCGCCAAGTTCATCTTTATACTTCATTTTAGCAGCCATAAATTGAGAAATTGTTCTGCTTCCTGTAACGACATGTTTATGCTGCTTTGTTTGTCAGAAAGGAGTTTTGATGATTTCTGTGATGTTTTCTTTACCCACTTATTGTGGTAAGTTGTCATCTTTATTATGAAAGAGAGTTGGAATAAAATAAGTTACAGAATAACTGATAAAATTATAAAAAAATTGAAAAGCTTTATATGTTACTGCTTGCTTGAAACAATTATCCTCTTTATAGGGTTGTTACACTACCTTCTTACATGTTTTATGATATGCTGTCTCTATGTATAAGGGACGGACACAGCTAGTTTTTGTAATGGAATAAATTAAAAGATCATATGAATGTTTTTACTTCAAAACTCTGGATAATTATATAGATTGCAAAAATATTTCAGTTTCGCTAAAACTTTAATTATGCAAAACAATTTCGGAAATTTATGGATCGATTGGATCAATATACTAGAGGCAAAAATCCATGTTTACTATTTGTTGTAGGGTTTTTTTCCCGTGGTTCGGGCGTAAAGCAGAAAACGAGCCTTGTCTAAATAGAGCCGAGGGTGCATAGAAGAGCGACGGATGGAACAGAAGCTTCGGCGAATCTTCTTCCATTGTGACGTCATCACACATTGAGTCATCGTAGCGGCTGGTAGAGGACGCAAGCTTGGTTTCATCACTGGACGACTTTTGTCGAGTTCTTTATTGACATGGGTACCAACGAATCGAATCAGCTAAGGACTCTAATTTTATTTTAATGAATTTCACAACAGTTTATTCTTGATATACCATGATTTCATTTACAAGGATATAATGTGAAAGATTATTGAGCTTAAATTCCATTAAAGGTAATTTCTTTCTTGATTTTGTAATTCCAATCCATTCTCTACCTTAGTCATTTGTTGTGTGAACAGTACTAGGGCAATTTCATTTTCTCAGTAGTATTTTGTCTTTTGGTATTGCATTGGGCTTGTGACAGGGTCATTGTATTTTTTCTTTAAATTATACACGCTACAGACTAGTATACATTAATGAACTTAGTATTACTATCATTGTATATGGCTTAGATCAGAGGGAATATGAAGAAAATGGACACCTTCCATATTGATTTGTGTTTTAGTTTCATCGCCCTTGGTACCGCACAAACTTAGAATGAAAGGTTCAATATTACACCGTAAATGCTACAGTGGCAGCACCTTTTGGGGGGGGGGCAATCTTGCGCTCTACATGAAAAATGTGCAAAGATGCACCCTTTTGTACTTGTTTGCACCCGGAAATGCCCGTCTGCACCCTTAAAGGTGCAACTGTGCACCTTAAGGGTGCAGAAATGTTTGCACTCAAAAGGATGCAAATTTGTACCTTCCCCAAAAGGTACAACTCTGCACCCTTAAGCATGTTAAGGGTGCATAATGTAGCTCACTGCACCCTTAATGGTGCATAATGCTTCTTTGAGTGCAAAGTTGTACCCATAAAGGAGCTCACAGTGTTGCATTTGAAGGTGCAAAATTGAACTTTTTATTTTCAGTGTGCATATGATAGCAACAGTCATTTACCTTGCCCTTTCCAATGGACCAGTATCAAGAAATAGTTTTTTCCCCTTTTTTTCGATGTATCTTGCGGTAACGAGAATCATGAACATTTGTTGACCCCCCGATGTACTTTTAGACAATTCACAGAAGTGACTGATAGTAGTACGTTATAGCAAGGAGGGCTGAAATGAATGATGGTAGAAAACAAGTAAGTGGTACAATACGTAGGGTGCACATAGTTTAATGCGTGTTTTGTACGGAAGTTGCCTGCCACCCCCCCCCCCCCTCCTAAAAAGTGGAGAGTCGCCCTCTCCCCTCCCCCTTCCCCTACCGGAATTATCACGAGAAAGGAAGAGGAGGAATGATGAGAAGAACACGGCGAGACGTGACTTGAGAGAAAATGGTTGGAAATAGATGGAAAGTGGAGAACAGCAAATATTACCAAAGTAAATGATTGATTGATTGATTGATTTTCATTTCCATATCAACAAAATTTACAATGTGAAGCAAATACAAAATTCAGAAATAAAAAATGGAACCCACTCGGAAGCACGGCTTGTTTTTGTGGGTTCCCTGGAATAAATATAATATCAATATAATAATTTTCGATTAATGGAATCTAAATCGTAATTGAACTATGATACATGAAATAACAAAACTAATAATGTCTCTTTCATGTATACAAAGTCTGTATTATACTTATACAAACAGGTACATAATAATACCAAAGTGTAGAGGGAATTCTGAAGAATGCTTGACTGAAAAGATAATGGAGAGTTTGATTGCATGCAAAAACCGATAAAGCCCATTATTACATTTTAAGGTAATACCACCATTCTATGAAACAATTAAACAAACAAACAAACAAACAAACAAACAAACAAACAAACAAACAAGAAGGCCTTTCATTTGATACCTGACCCATTATATATGAAGGAAAGAGTTTGGAATTGTAAAGTATCATGTATTATATCAAATTTACAGAAATGGATATATAGACTTGGCAAAATGTGATCGATAGCCACAGACTAGACTGTTCACTCAATGAACATGCAAGATTGTTTTAAGTTTTCTGTATATTTAATCCTTTATTTTTATGTCATCCTATATTAGGTGGCAAAATTGAAAGTATGTTGTATTCCGTTATCGAAATTAGTTAAAGTGAATGTACATGATACTTATGTTATCAGTTGAAATCACCTTGAGATTGTATGATTTATTTTCGATGTTACTACATTTCGTTTAATGAAAAATAAAATACTTCTTAAACATGTTAAAACAAAAAGAAAAGAGAACCCGTAAAACATGTTCAATGTACTGAAAACTTCAGTATCTCAGTGAGAACTCTTGTAGGCCAATCAAATAATTCACAGCGCCTCGAAACAAATTGAAAACATAAGAAAAGTACATTAAGGCCAGAAGAAATGACGCAGTGACAGAAACAAACGTCAGTTCGTGTCGCTAATACTCTGGAAAGACGTGATTTTGTCTTTTTACTGCTCGATTACGGAATATTAATATTTTGTCTAAATGTCAGACGATGTGATGACGACATCCAAATCCGTTAATTTGTACGAAGAGGATAAGGAGTAAAGAAGAAAACGTGACTTTTAAACCACTCATTATTTCTCATTAAAGTAACCATGACAACCAAACAGATCGTCTGACACCACAGTCATTAGCGCTGACAATCCGCAAACATTTATCTAATGGTTGTGGCTTTGAAGTAATTAGAGATCAAATACCTAGCTTTAATTGGAGAACGTACCTTACCATTACAGAGCGGCGTAGCTCCGGGAGCATGGGGCAAGTTCCCATTTCAAATGATGGACAATTATGTCGTGGGGGGGGGGGGGACAAGTGAAAATTACACTGCAAAAACGTGGGTGTTAAATCAACACCAACTGACATCGGACCAGTCAGCTATAGATACCAGTAGGCATGGTTGGTGTTGATTTAACACCCGCATTTCTTTAACACCTACTTTTTTGCAGCGTATGGAGGAAATTAAAGAGAAAATACAATGTCATGAAGATAATTTTTTTTTAGCCTTCCCTGTGTACAGATGCAGTGGCGACGTTACAGAGGGGTAAGGGCACTAAGACACGTGCCTTCGCCTCCCTCATAAATGAAGGGGGATAGAGGTGGGGTGGTTACAGAAATATTCCTCTCAATTTAAGGTTACATATTTCTACGATCAGCATGATCAGTGTTTGTAATAATGGATATCAAAGGTGTCAGATCTAAGTCTGAAAATATAATACATTTGATATCTATATAGCGCACATATACACATAGAAGGTGCTCAAAGCGTTCCAATATTACCCCAGCTCAGCTAGGCTACCAATTTTAGTGCTCTCAGCATTCAAAGAATTGCTTAACGCCGGTAACCATTTACCCCTCGGTGGAGAGTGGCAAACGTAGATTCATATCTTGCCATTAGTTTCACGGCGGGACTCGAACTCCGACCACGAGATCCACAGTACGGTGACGTATCCACTAGACCACGACACCTCTATAATAACCAAGATTTAGCTACACTCAATAAAAATTGAGGAAATATTATTCAAGATGTTGACGTACTTACCCTCAAAATGAAACTCGGAAGACACATTCTGCTCCTAAATGCCACAAGAATAGTTCTTCAAGTCTTCATCTGATATCAGTGTTGGAGAAGAACTTCATGCAACGTTAACAAAGAACACCTTGAGGACCGATAAAGCTGTGTAGACCTCATTTTATCTTCACAGTCTGGTCAAATCTGACCGGAGGCGAATCCAGTAATTTGTGAAGGGGGGGGGGGGATTTCGAATATATGACCAAGCAAAAAATATACTTGAATAAGGGAACATTTGGGGATTATTTACTTATAAACCCTGACTGGGTAGCTAAAGGGGGAGCGCATTGTGCCCCCTCCCATATCTGCAAGTGATTCTTCATACAGAGACCTCTCGAAAATGAATGGTGAAAGAGACCAAACTTGAATGGGTACGGACATCCTGACGAGAGCCTAGTTTATTGTTGCTATATCGCGCATAAAATTACTGTTAAATAGAATAATAATTATGACCTTATCACAATGCACAATACACACACAAACCCACACCCGCAAACCCACACATACACACACACTGATGACCCAACCGGCTTTAATCATGTTAATGAGTTTGCTTTGATCTTCCAAACAAAGGTCGAGATCACAGGTTGGGTCTAAGTATTTTATTGGCAAGCTAAAGATTACACAAGGGCATTGTGTAATATTGGACTTGTAAGTGATACAGACCTTCATATGATTACAGTTTACAGTCATAGGCTACAAAGATATATATATCAGTAGTAAAATGTATTCTTGCAGGGCGCAATATTAGAGACAAAAAGATTAACAATTCTTAATCATGTTTTATGCCTCATATATCTTAAACGCCTATATCATTTTGAAAAAAAGAATATGGCTCTTTCATAATTGATGGCAGAATGTCGTTAAAAACGGTATACTGAACGTGCTGAAGCTTTTCGACTTGCACTCCTCGGGGTACACCGCAAAAATTAATAGAAAAACCGAAATTAAACAACATACATGATGAAGACGGAAACTAATTAGGAATATGATTAGATTTTGGTTTTCTGTTCATTCTTGAAGGAATATACTGAGATGAGTGCAAATCATAAACATGATAAAGCTTTAGTATCTGATGACGCTAAATAATAATTTTCTTAGAACGCAATCATAATCAATGATTCAAATTACGTACATCTTCTCCATTGTCCTGTTACCCTTCATAAAGCTAATAGTCCAATACTATTTATCAGGGACGGCAGAGCGTCTTTCAAAGTGGGGGTGCATGCGAAAAAGGGGCCACTTACAGAGGGTAAAGATAAGAATGAAAAAGGGAAAGAAAAGGCGTGTGAGGTGTTGGCATACCTCTACATTCTATTTAACACATTTTTGAGGATCATGGCGACATAAAGTTTTTTCTCATCTTCTCATCAATTTTGCAGTTGTTAAGACTACGCTGATTACTAATTATCTTTTTTTTTCTGAAGACCACGCACGGCAATCGCATTGTTTACAGTGACTTGATGATAAAGATGCCGCAAATTCGTTTAGTCTCTTCTCTATCATTGTTATTTTCATCCATTAACCTGGTCGTTTTCCTCATTGACCAAGCTGGTGAAGCCAGGAATTTTCAACAGGGGGGCCAAGGCGAGGGAGCGAAGCGACCGAGCGGGGGAGGGTGTGGAGAGGGGTATCCCCCTCCAACGGTAGGGAGATTTTTGAAAAGTCGTGCATGAAAATGGCATTTTCTGCACACTAAAATTCAGTATTAGGGGTAACTTATATATGAGAAGTGACATATGGGGGCCATGGCGAGGGAGTGAAGCAACCGAGCGGGGGGAGGGTGTGAAAGGGGTATACCACTCCAACAGTAGGGAGATTTTTGAAAATTCGTGCATGAAAATGGCATTTTCTGCACACTAAAATTCAGTATTAGGGGTAACTTTATGAGAAGTGGCATGTGGGGGGGGGGGGGGGGGGGGGGAAGGCGAGGGTGTGAGAGGGGGGTATCCCCTCCCACGGTAGGGAGATTTTTTGAATATTCGTGCATGAAAATTGCATTTTCTGCACACTGAAATTCAGTATTAGGGTAAATTATATGAGAAGTGACATATACGTTTTACTTTCATTTCGCAGGGTTGGGGTAGGGTGAATTGTGTGAAGTGGACTCGATGAGAGTTTTTTTTAAATTATCTTTTTTTTTTATTTAATTTTTTTTTGCTCGCCGATCAACGGGGGGGGGGGGGCATGGCCCCTTGTGTCCCCCTTAGCTACGCTAGTAGGTTTCATCACGAAAAATATTTTATTCGAGAATAAAGGTCAAACTGAAAAAGGATTTTAATTCTAAGCTTAATCGTGACATGAATAGGAGAATATACAACACAATAAGAAAGAGAGCTCAATTTTGCACCCTAAATGCAACACAGGCAGCACATTTTGGGGTGCATCTTGCACCCTACATGAAAAAGGTGCAAAGATGCACCCTTTTGTACTTGCTTGCACCCGGAAATGCCCGTCTGCACCCTTAACATTGCTTAAAGGTGCAACTTTATACTTTTAAGGGTGAAGAAATTATTACATTCAAAAGGGTGCAAATTTGCACTTTCACTGAAGGGTACAACTCTGTACCCTTAAGGGTTCAAAAAGTAGCTCACTGCACCCTTAAAGGTGCAAAATGCTTCGTAGGGTGCAAAGTTGTATCCATAAAGGAGCTCCCAGTGTTGCATTTGAAGGGTGCAAAATTGAACCTTTTTTTTAATGTGAAGCCTTTACGGTTACAACACACTCGTTATGTAATCATGATCATGCGTGAGATAATAATGGGAAGTGCGAGCGAGGGTAGCGAGCAAGCTTTGAAAAAAAAATTAAAATCCTCATTCCTTCAGTTTAGGGACACCGCTCGTTCTTATAAAAGCTTTGGGCGTTGTGCCCCTAGTTCTTGCTCCTTCTCCATTGCCCCACATTGTAATTGTACCAGGAGCAAGGTAATTTGTTATTTTTATGAAGCTTCTCTGATTCTCTGAGCTAGGTATATGGCTATTTTATAGAGACTTTAAGTCACATACCAGATGTGAAAAGGAATAGCTAAAAGACGAAGAATGGCACAAGAAAGAAAGAGGCCCTAATCAGACGTAAAAGGGATATGTATCAAATTTGAAAGGGCATTTATCAAAGGGAGAATTGCAATACTTTAAACGAATAGGGGCACTGCTGAAAAGGGGCCATCATAAACTGGACAGTTATAAGAAGTGAAAAGGGACATAACTGTTCAGATTCGAGGACACTTATCATAAGGAGAAATGACACATATTAGAAAGCAAAAGGAATCCATATCAGAAATGAAATGGGTGTGTATCACATTTTAAAGGGCACATGCCAGAATGGAAAAGGGGCACTTATCAGAATGGAAAGGGGGCATTTATGGCACCTAAAGCACTTTAACAGGAGAAATGGGACTTTAGAAAGGAAAAGGGGCATTCATCAGAATGGGGGCACTGTGCCCCCCCCCCCCCCTGCCCTCCCGGCTCCGCTGTCTCTGATATATATTGCTAAAAAAAAGCGAAATGCACATTCTGTCAATTTCGTAGATCGGCAGATCGGTATCTAATTACAGTACAATATCACCACAGTGGTCGGTGGTGGTCATAAAAGATAATGTACAGCTGTACAGACATCACAGTTCTAATACACCAAAAGCATTTCTGTACAGTTAGCAGCCATAGTTTTGTTGCATTGAAATTTATTTTAGAATATCATCAAAAGCATGATTGGAGGAACGACCGAAATTCGATTTTTATTAGGTTTGAAATGGAAGACAAATATTGAAATCCTCTCAAAATCATTTTCAATTTACATACTCTCTTTTCCTCAAGATACAAAAACAATGATTTAAATGCCACTATCTAAAATATGAACGGATATTATACTTTCACTTCTTGGGCATCACTCTATTCGATTCAAAGTATATATAAACCTTTATGTACAGTCTTCTTTCATCTTTCATATTTTACCAATTATTCGAAGATTTTTTTTTCTTTTATTCCTCTAAACGAGGGGTTTATTCATCAAAATCAAAACAAGGTCATTACAATAATGTCATCTGACAAGTATAACAATGCATTATTACAACTGAGTCATCACGTGATTAACATTCTTTCCATCTACATACTTTTCTTTTTTTTTCTTCAGACTTCTCATATGCAACAAACTCTCTAGGTTTCAAAGATTTACCATATCCAAAACTCAAAAAGTGTTTTATCACAATCACATTGTTCTAAGAGATTTTTTTTTCTCAATTTTTTTTTTTAATACGTACGTTTCAGCATGACGAAAGATAAAACCAGAAAAGGAGAAAACTTCACTTAATATCATAATACGTTCAACACTTCATCTGGTAATCCTTTATCTGAGTTCTTCAATTCTTTGTTTATCATTATTCTATTTTTTATTTCTCTTTCAAAAAGGTATCTTAACTTTAAATTTCTTTGGTCATAGCCATATTTATTTCTGATTATCAACATTTTATAAATGCACCAAAAGGCAATTGTCATTACTATGTCTGTTCTCCTGTCAGTGTTAATTTTAAGTAAACAAGCGATATTCACACGTATGTCGCTATTGAAAGTATGCATAACGATCTGCTTAACATAGGTAAAGAACTCTTTGTTCAAATCACATTCAATAAACGCGTGTACTAAATCTTCTGTTACGTGACAGTGCGGACAATATTTGTCTTCTGCCAGACCCCATTTGAAAAGGTTATTTCTTACAGGTAATAAATTGTATAAGTATTCAAAGATAATATTCAAAAGCATGAATCATGAATTATGCATTTGAAAAAGAATTAAGAGGGAAAAAATCAAATACAAAATTGATACAAAATGACATGTGTGATTCATACAGGTTGTGACTAACGATGCTAATGATCGTTTATCACTTACTTAGGCAAATGTAAAGGCTGAAATTGAATGGAGGGCAACAGACACAGGGTCATTCGGGGGGGGGCAGGGGAACACGCCCCCCAATCTTCTAAGGGTGCTTAACACGATAGGGTATGTCCCCCAAAAGTTTAAGGTGATGACCTTACTTTTTGCCTGTCAGCAATTTTGAGTGTATATCCCCCACAAAAAATTTAAGTTGAGGACCTTTTATTTTAGAGTGTTCCCCCCAAAATATTAAAAATAGTGATGCCCCTGAACAGACATAGCCCTACGCTTCGATAATATTTGCTCCTTACTAATTTCTTCCAATATATCAGGACCAAGGTTGGTGATGCCAAGGTTGCAATCTGCTTTTCATTTGTTTTAATAGTTTTTTTTTTTTCATTCAGGTTAGGTATAGCATTTGAGGGGAGAATAGACATGTTTACTAAGTCGAACAAAAGTTTCCCTTACCAGAGGCTTGCCCGACATAGTAAAAACTAATGCAGGCTATATACAAACTGGATTCCATCTATTCTGATGCACATGCATAACAGGATAACTAAATAGTTGGTAACCAAGGGTTCTGGAGAGAAACGTGCATAAATTTTGAATATATCAGTAAACAGGTCTATTCGCTTTGGTATAGGAGATTGGAAGGAGAGCAATAATGTCGCCGGAACGTAAATGTCGGGCCGCAAATCGAGGGTTGATCAAATTTAGCGTTTAAGGTAGGACAAGGCCAGCTCCAACCGTTCCCCAATCCAAGATGGTCGGCGGTAGAATGCCATGCCAGAGACACTGATGAAGCCCAGCATCAGGAAGAACTTGAGGTAGCTGAATCCAGATCCCTGGTATTCCATCTCCTTCATAGACTTGGCCCCACCAAGCCTGGTCTTATACGGCTTCATGATCCTCGGCCAGACTGACATCATGTGCTTCTTGGCCCCGGACCAAGGGTGTGGACCAGTGACCCGGTACTGGGCTGGGATGAAGGGTGAGAACATGTAGTGGTAGGCCAGGACTGGGTCAGTCAGCAAGAGCCAGAGGAAATTGGGCTTGGCACCGAATTCCTTGGCGACTTCGTCCATGTATGGCATGACGTCAACCTGAAGAAAAAATAAGGAAAAGTTAAAAGGGCAAAGTCATGTTTTTGATTGTCTTTAAGGACCGCGGAGCATTTTTTAGAATGGAAAGGGGGCTCGATGTTAACGAACACATTATTCTGGTGAAATGGGCTATCCGCCGTGTACATTGTGTCAATCGGTAATGTATATTTTTGTATTTTATGTTGCTTTCAACGGAAACAAAAGAAAAACAAACGAGTAAACATCACAACCAATGTGGTCTCTTGTAACATGACAACGTTTCTATAGGTCCTTCACATCGCTACACTCATAATACTCCAACTTTACTAAGTACATACGTCGATTCAAAATACTCAAAAAGTGCGGAGATGCAAATTTCGCGGACCATGACGTTAACGTTAATGAGTAAGAAGCGACGCTCATAATACTCCAACTTTACTAAGTACTTGTGTTGATTCAAAATACTCCAAAAGTGCGGGGGTGCAAATTTCGCCGACCATGACGTTTACGTTACGGAGTAATAAGCGACGCTCATAATACTCCAACTTTATTCAGTACTTGTTGTCGATTCAAAATACTCAAAAAGTGCGGGGTGCAATTTCGCCTCCTATTCGCGGTCTAATATTGAGGAGTAGACCTACGTGCGCGAGCTACATCACAAGTAAGCGAGACTGCCTCTAGAAGGCCTGGGGGTGTTTCATAAAGCTGTTCCTAAAGTTACTCATGACTTTACGAATGACTTGAATATGAACTGCAAAAGGGGATGCCCAAAGATTTACCTGACGTTTAAGAAAAGTGTAACTACATTTCCAATAATCTCAATTGAATTGTGGCAAGAAATATACTTCGCAAAAAAAATGTTTGTAAACAATAATAATGTTTATCTACGTCTGCATATTTCACCTTTAGCTGATGCGATTCATAATGATTGAGAATCCCATTTGGCTTGCTATATTCAAGTTGTTCGTAAAGTCATTCGTAACCACAGAGATAACTAAGAAAAAGAGTTATTGAATGAATCAAGATATCAATAGGTGCAGCGCCGCCCTCTCCCCATCATAAAATAATAATTATCGTAATGAAGACGAAAACTGTTGTGAGATCCCTTTTCTGTTTTAGAAAGGTCTTGATTATAAGGTCAGACTGATTTACCTGAATTGTATGCCTTGGGGACTTCTTGTATCTTTTCGCCATTTTGTCCTTTGTCTGTCGAATCCGTTTCAACATAACCTCCTTACTAGGCAGGTGGGTGATGCCTGTAAGAGAACAAATTATAGTGCATGATATAAAAGTTTGATTTGATTTGCAGTTGAGAGTAGAATAAAATCTGTATTAGCATTAATAATTAAGATCTGAAATTTTTGTTTCTCAGTACATCGGGAGTTATACCGGGAGGAGAGACCCGAGGGTCACAGTAATCAAGTTCGCTTTACCCCTCCCAACCTCAGGTGACACCAAATACTTAACAATAATAATAATAACAATAATAATAATAATTAGAATAAATACAGGTTTTCCCGCCCATTTTCGTAATTTCCTCATTCAATTCTTAAAAATGTGCTTTCCATTTCGTTCTCTTGCCCTGTGGAATGTGCGAATGCTTGTTTCAATTTCATCTTTGGTGGATTAATTTTGAAACTTTGTCATTCAATTTCGTGCTTTCTCACCCAATTTTCATCAATTGCAATTCAAATTCGTCGGTCACAATAGCACGGCAAGAGACAGCAAAATCAATTTCGTCTTTTGGCATTCGTTTTCGTCAAAGATTCATCCGAATTCGTCTCCCAGAATACAGTCTACTGACGCATAACGTCAGTAGACTGTTATTGTGACTGTCACAATAACATATAGCGTGTGGATGGTGTATCATGCGAAATTTCTTTTAATGACATAGCATTCCAAGTAGCAAAACTCAAATTATATGGCGAAAAAGTAGAAAAAAGTTAAAGATCTGGTTAAGCCCACCATTCAATATAAGACTCGACGAATTCGAATGACGAAACGATGAACTTGTTTGAAAAAATGACGAAATTGATCCACGCATTCGTTACTCGCTTTAGCGGCAGAGACGAATTTCAGTGACAACTGACGAATGCTTAATTTTTATATTTGGTTGACCAAAGACGAATATGAATGACATTTTCACGAAATTGAAGCTAAGATTCGAACGCAGTTGGCTTCTCAGGACTAATTTGAATTGAAAATTGATGAAATCGAATGAAGAGGTGACGAAAATGGGCTCAATTTACTTTCTAATTTCATATTTTCAAGAATTTCATATTTTCTCCATTATCTCTAAAGTTACCATTTATTTCTTTTCGCAATTGTTTCATATATATATATCAACCTGTATACATATTACATGTTCATTTGCTCTCTACAACACTGAAAATAAAAAAAAAAACATTGAAAATATAATGTGGAATTAAAAGAAACCTTGAAAACTTGAAACCTTAAAGATGCTGCTTGTCTCTTTGTGAACTCAACAGAATTATGTTGTGTCGAATACATTTACCCATGATATATCTTGAGCTAAGGAGACAAGCAGCATCTTTGGAGATAACGGAGAAAATATGATTTTTTTTTGTACAAAACATATGGAGAGTTGTCTTTCTAAACTTGCCATTTTGAAGCAACATTGCCAATTTGAGGATCGCCAGAGAAAATAAATTGAGACTTTTCAAACTTTCATAACTTTCTGATTTCGTAACTGATTTTGATAGAACTTTTCAAAATTGCTTCTCTCTATCCTCTCTTTTCATTAAAACGCATATTTCCCCAGGGTTTCATTCTCCTTTAATGAAACAGGAATTAGCAAGACCAATGAGGGGTGAGGGCGATGGAGGGGTCCTCTTCAAACCCCTCCTATTTCCTCTTTACTTCTCCCTCTCTCTCTCTTCAGTATTTGACTGGTGATCCTTGTTGTCCCCATTCCCCCCCCCCCCCCAAAGCTTCGCCACTGCCCCTGAGATTTCCTTTACCTTTGAAGACTCTAGCAGCCCATCGTGCCTGGAGCTCAGCGGGCGGAAAGATCGGTCCTATGGGTTGGACCAGCCCCAAGACAGCCATAGTCGGATGCTTGTGATGCGGGTTGAACACGAACTTATACATCTCCACATGGTTATCACTGATAGGTAACACACTCTGCGGTATGTATGGGAAGGCGATCTTGTATCCTGTGGCAAGCACCACCACGTCAATGTCTTCTGCGGATCCGTCATCGAAGACGACGCTGTGCTCGGTGAAGCGTCGGACGTTGGGCTTGATGGTGACCCACCCACTGGCGATGCATCCAGGGAGATCGTCGTTGACAGTAGGGTGAGCTGCCGTGATCCCGAAGTTTGGTTCGATGCCAAGAAATTTGTGATCTACACGCTTCCTTTTATTGGATATAAGAATGGAAGAAATAGTGTTCAGAACTTTCCCCCCTATTCTAATCATCAAATTTCCTCTAATTATATCTTTGTTCAATTTCTTCATATTATCTTTGTTTTCGTTTATTGTATATAAGGAATTTTATTTCTTTATCTCCCATAACGTGCTGAGCATACGAAGTTGATCAAGATTAACAGAATCAAATAGTAGATAGTAACTAAAATTCGAATGACTTCCACGAAAATATCTAACTTTTGGTTAAATAAAAGCTGATAGGTTTCCAGTGTGATCAAGTTTATTGGTGAATCAAGGCTTTTCTGGGAGGGGGCATTAGTCGGAAAATATCTGGCAAGCAAAAAATAAAAGGCAGTGATAGTTTTAATGCTTTCCTCTGTCCAAGGTCACTCTCATTAACTAGTTTCCTTGTGAATCGTATGCTTATCTTGATTAATGCGGCTTATCTGTATGAACTCAAAAGTCGAAGTCCAAGTTTGTGCAATGTCATGCCGTATATTTGACACTTAATACTTAGAAACATTAGACTTTATATCGCGTCTACTGTTTGTCTTATGAAACATGATGCTCAATAGAAAAGTAAATATGTAATTTTAGAATGATGATTGAATAAAACATTATGAAAGTAAGTTGCATAATTAAAAAGGAAAAAACTACAACCCAGATAAAAGTAATCTGAACTATGTACTCAGCTCGCCTCCCTACATATCACCTGCGAAATGGCAGTGGGTTGCGGATAAAAATGTGCGTGAAGATTTAGGAAATGGGTGAATTCACCTTCCTAGAGAAATCATTACATTTTACTGCCCGAAAGATGATTTATATAATATTCATGTTCTGATATTCCTTTGTACGATAAATCATTAATATAGTTTGGAGTAATAAGAACAAATCTTATACCTCAAAAGAAATGTAGGACATGTCGTAGCTACTTGACGTATGTTCGTTATAAACTGCATAAGTAGACCCTTCGTCAGCGCCGACACTTTCTACCGGGGGACGCGTGCATTGCATTTCAAATGATTTTTTCCCCCCTCAAAAATAATTGTTTCAGATAGACAATAAAAGAGACAGAAAAAGTTGAATAGTTTCATACACTCAAACTTTAGTAGGTCCACGCTACAATTCATTACTGTTTAAAGGAGAATGCAACCCAGACATCAATGTGCTTTCAGTGAATGAAGAAGAACAAGAAGAGTAAACAGTGAAAGTAAATCCCTATTATGGGGATTCTTAAATTGGCAACTTCGCCAGCATCTGTGATGTCATCGTGGACAACTCGTCATTCATTTTGTACACAGAATTTAACATTTTCCTCATTTTCAAGAAAAATAAAAATTCTTTTGATTTATTGTTTGAGTATGACATGGCTAGATCAATTCTGCAAGCATTTGGGGAAGAATTTGTTGATTACTGACTTGAAATTTCATATAAATCATTTTTTTTTTAAACATTATGTACAAAATGAATGGAGAGTTGTCCACGATGACATCACAGATGCTGTCAAAGTTGTCAACTCAAGGATCTCCATAATAGGGATTTACTGAAACTTTCAAAATTCATAACGCTTGAACAGATTTTCTGATTCTACTCAAACTGTCACTGTTTACTCTTCTTGGTCATCTTTATTCACTAAAAGCACACTGATGCCTGGATTGCATTCTCCTTTAACCACATTCAATGCTAATTATTCAGTTTCCCATTGAAAATTCAAATTATGGCACAAATTATTCGCATCAATTTTTAATATAATTTTATAAATTTAAAAAAAAAAACGGTTTTGGACAGATTTTATGGGCATGTCATAGCGTTGGCATCGATATGACACCGGCCCTTAAGACTGGACTCACATGCTTTGAGTACGAAGCAAATATTCGGTAAGCCAGAGGGGATACGATCTTTGAAATCTGTTCGCTAGATCACCAGGGAGAGACTGATCGACCATTCTCAGAGTGATCCATGCTCCACTTCTCGTACTCAAATACAACTGCAGGAGGAAAATAAACCAGTAGAAAAATTTAGGGTTTCGAGATTCTGGACTTGGAAGTTAGATTTCATAGGATAAAAATGGTGTGACTTAGAACAATGTAGTAATATGAAGTCTGGAGTCTGGAGTCTGGAGTTTTGTGTCTTGAGTTTGTAGTTTTGGATCTGAAATCTCGAGGCTTGATGACTGATTCATGTGAGTCCAGCGTCCTGAGTCCTGAGATTTTGGTCTTGACCATTGCATTGCGTCTTAAATCTCACTGGAGCATTGAGTCTGAGCATTAAGTTTTCAGTCTTGAGTCTAGAGAAAATAAACCGCACTTCCGGTCATGCTATTCATCTGATATAATTTAGAACTCCAGTGCCGCGGCAGAATTTATTTCATATATATATATATATATATATATATATACTTTAAGTTCTGTCGTCTAATGGTCCAGTTGAAGTCGGGTCGAGTAGTGAAATGGCCTTTTCAAAAACTGGGACATCCCGGTAGACCGACCGCCAAAAAGATATAGGCAACCCTCAAAGAACGTTGTTATGAGCGCCTATATAGGCACCGAAATGTCGGTCTCATGAACCTGACACGAAACTGATATTGTTGATCTCACATGAGCCGTCAGCCTGGTCTGCTTTCAGCAGTTTTCAGCAGTGCCGAGAGACTGACATTTTTTGGTCTCATTTAGGCTGTCGGTCTCATGGACTATACATTTAACATGTTTAAGAAGTACAATTTATACCTTTGAGGCCACTCTGCCGAGCTCAACGGCCGCATCGACGCCAGAGTTTCCCATACCGATGACGACGATTCGTTTTCCTCGGTACTTATCCTGGATCAAATAATCATGGGTGTGGAACACCTCCCCTTTAAAGTCCTTTAAACCTGCAAAAAACACAAACCCAAAACAAAACAAAACAGTCAGTTAATCATTAGTTAACTAGCATCAATTTATCTTGTTGGAATTTCGTCCATTCTTCTACTCGAATAATGAGTTTCAAAAATTTAATATATTTCATGATTGTATATCAGTATAAAATTATGGGGGATGTTTTTTCGAATGTGTGGTTTGTTTTTACAGGAGCGATGCAGAGTTTGATTGAACAATTATTTCATTATTATCATGATCACAGTAGAAGAGGAGAAGTGACGACCGAAGTCCTCAGTTTTATCCTCTTTTTAAATTTTCCCATTCTTTCCCTTTTTCTCCTTTATTATTTTTATTCCGGATGCTTGAAAAAATTGGACATAGGAGAACAGCCACAACTACAGACAGAGGGGCTGATCAAGAACTTTATAGAAAAGAGAGCACAATTCCGATTTTTAAAAAAATGTGACAAGCAAGGGAGCGAGCAGGCAAGAGTACAATGCGCTTATGCTGTCTTGAAAAATCTTGTTAGAACACTCGAAGAAATCTTTTTAAAAAGGGAGCTTTGTTAAAATCTGCCAGGTAAACTGTGCCGTTACCAGTGTTGGGTGCCTTGAGACATGTCTCTGTCTCGAGACATGTCTTGAGACAGTGATTGTGTGTCTCGTGTCTCGTCTCGGTCTCAGACGCTAATTGTCTTGGTATCGGTCTCTGTCTCGAAGGGAAATGTCTCGTGTCTCGGAGGCCGAGACATCGGCGAGACACTGAAAAAGAGCTCAATTTTGACGAGTTAATCTCACTGCTTTACTTCAATCTGTTGAATAAAATCACATTGATTTCATTCTGAAAGTAAAAAGAACCCGAAAGAGAGTAGAGATTCAGAGTTGGACACCTTAAAATACAGTTTGTAGATTTTTATTCAACAATTAGAGAATACATAACAAAATACATACGCAGAAAAAATAGAAGCAAACAAAATTCAGAATTGACTGCCGGGCGCCCAGCGACTATTTTACAAAAATGGCAAAAGTCCCACATCTGTAAGCCCCCCCCCCCCGCATTTTACTCAAGCATTTATGTTCAGCACTCCCCCTGCCCTATAACGATCTTTTCTACAACCTTATATACAGTGTTGGGTTTCTTGAGACATGTCTCGAGACAGTGATTTTGTGTCTCGTGTCTCGTCTCGGTCTCGGACGCTAATGTCTCGGTCTCGGTCTCGGTCTCTGTCTCTGTCTCGTCTGAGACTGTCTCGGACCCAACACTGGCCGTTACCATGGTGAGAATGTTTAGTAGGCCTAAATGATTATACTGATGCATTCGTGAAGAAAACGTAACTGCTGCCACATCGGGCAAGGCATTATCGAGATGAGAGAACTAACCTTCAAAGCGAGGAATGTTCGGAGTGCAGTGATGTCCGGTGCAAACGTAGACGGCATCGAATATCTCTTCCCTGGTCGTTCCATCATCCACGGTCGTCAGAGAAAGCTTCCAACGTCCTGTCGAGTCGTGGTCGTCCGCAGGGAGAATGGTGTTGACTTTGGTCTTCAGCTTGATGTATCTCCTGAGACCGAAGTGGTCGGCATAGTTCCCAAAATACTAATGATTATGAAGAGAATTAAATGTTTTATTAATTTTTTATTTATTCCAGGTGGTGGTGGGAAAGGGGCGTGGGTCGGGGGTCGGTAGGGGGTTGGGTCGGGGATAATTACTATAATAATTTCCGCAATACTGCAACCACTTTGTCAAGGATCGATAGTATTTAAGAGTTTAGCAATACTTCAATTATTGTACATGGGCAAGCAGCTGTCTTTTGTGGACATATTTCCAGAGAGTTTTGACAATTTCAAAATAATCCGGACCTTAGTTGTATCTACTGTCGGGCCCATTTTCAAATCCCTGGGAATTTACTAAACGCTTATTGCTAAATATCACTTTCCTGTAAGAGAGAAGGCGTCTGCCAAAGAAGTTCTTTCAGGATGACTTAGGTGAATGGATTGCTAACCCACCTCAAGAACTTTGCTGTTATGTAGAAAGTTTGGCCAATCATCTGGAATGGGGTAGTCACTGAAGCACATCGTCTCTTTGCTGGTGTTGATAATAGTAGAACGAAACACGCAGGAGAGCTCCGTCCGGTCCTCTCGGTAAAACCACAGGCCTCCAATGGTCTGGGTCTTCTCGAAGCATACTGGTTCGAGACCCTCCTCCAGGCATGCCTTGATGGCCGTGAGACCGGAAGGTCCCGCCCCGATCACTGCTACCCTCTTTGCTGGTGCCCGTTTCGCAGCCATGGTTGGATACAGGTTTTAATTAAGGACTCTAAAGTAAGTGATGCACGACCTGTCTGCAGGGTAGCCTAAACCTACTGCTCTCTCACAACGAAATAAGTATAATATAGGGCCTACGTCTATGCACTCCTTTCCCACTCTTTTTTGCTTTCTACAGTCCAGTCCAAAGTCAAAATATCACTTTGATATTTCTCGCAACGCCAACCGAATAAATAATTCAAACTCAACAATGTCGCTAGCTCAAACATGAACAGATAGGCCTAGTATTTATTTTTGTCAACATAGACAAACCTGGGAAACTTTTCTCTAGACAGGCTATGTTCAGTGGTGTAGATATTGGGGTTAGGCCAGTGGCATAACAGCCGGGGGGGCAGGGGGTGCAGAGTGCCCCCCTGAAGGATTTCAGCGGGAAAATCCACCAAACAACCGGGGAAAAAATGAAAAGGAAAATGAAGGGAGAAAGGGAAAGGAAGAAGAAGAAAGGAAAAGAAAGAAGAAGAAAGGAAAAGAAAGAAAGAAAAAGGGAAAGAAAGAAGGAGAAAGGGAAAGGAAGAAGGAGAACGGGAAAGAAAAAAGGAGAAAGGGGAAGAAGAAGAGAGAGACGGAAAAGAGGGGAAGGGGGAAAAAAAGAAGAATGCAAAGGGAAACAAAAGAAATGAGGGAAAATTTAGTACCAAAACCCCGGAGTTTCCGGGTTCTCCACTCCCTGCACCCCCACAGTGGCTTTCACTGTAGACTCCCTTCAGGGGCCCTAAGCCAGAACCCTGGGGCCCCACCCGCTAAAGGCTTCGCAACAAGCAACTCACGGTGCGGGCTCACCTCCGCATATTCTATTTCTAGACTTAGTTACCGGGAAATTTTCGGCTCTGCCCCCCCCCCCCGATAACAGGTAGAGAATGTAAGAGACCGGGAACAGACAATGAACAATTCAAAGAAACGTCAGAGCTTCCGCGCGGGAGGGGAAAATCACCATCCCTGCACCCTCCCCCTAGCATGCCTAGGGAGCGCGCTTTGCACTATCGTCCTCCTATAAGGAAGTCCTAGCTACACCACTGATTCTAGACTTAATTGCCGGGAAATTTTTGGCTGTGCGTATGCCCCCTCCCCCCCCCCCGATAACAGACAGAGAGCGTAAGAAGAGCGGGAACTGACAGCGAAAAAACGTCGGAGCTTAAAACTCCCCCCTCCCTGCACCCTCCCCCCTAGGGAGCACTACCGTCCTCCTAAAATGAAATCCTGGTTACGCCGCAGAAGATAGACTTAATTACCGACTACTAACAATTCAAAGAAACGTCGGAGCTTCCCTGCAACCTCCCCTCTAGGGAGCACTACACTGGCGTAAATTCCGGGGGGTGGGGGATCTATCACCCTGACTTGGGGGAGAGGAGGGATGGTGTGTACAAATTTCCCCCCATGCAGACACACTTTTAAAGGAAGAAAATATATTTTGATTAATCAGTTAGTAAAAATTCTGAATATCTATCATAAACAACCATCATATTTTAGAATTTCTATTTGAAAATGCTATTGAAAACAAAAAATTAGTTATTTTTGGCTCGCTCGCTTTGCTCGCTCGTCAAAATCTTAGGATTTCCATCCGAAAATGCTATTAAAATCAAGAAAAGTGGTTATTTTTGGCTCGCTCGCATCGCTCTTCCGTCATATTTTAGAATTTTTATTCGAAAATGCGATTCAAAAGCGGAAAAGTGTTTTTTTCTGCTCGCTCACTTTGCTCGCTCGCAAAATAGATAACAAGATGTGTGTGAGAGGGAAAAAAATTGTTTTAAAAGTTTTCATCCCCCACTCCTCAAATTGGATTTACGCCGGTGGAGCACTACCGTCCTCCTAAAATGCAGTCCTAGCTACGCCACAGATTCTAGACATAGACTAGTTACCGGGAAATTTTGGACACTGCCCCCCCCCCCCCCCGATAACAGGTACCTGTTACGCCCCTGGGTTAGGCCTACATGGGCAACTTGCCGCACCCCGATGAGGAAGAGAAAAACGAAATAGAGGGGCACGCGGGCAACGTGCTAGTACCCAGTGAAAAAAAGAGATAATGAAACAGAGAAAGAGAGAAAAACGGGAGGGAAAACAGGGAGAAATGATGATAAACATGTACTACCAACCCTACTCAACACCAATCCCCCCCCCCCACCTCTCTCTCTCTCTCTCTCTCTATGCGGGATTTGGTTGCTTTTTATTTTGTTTTGTTTGTTTGTTTTGTTATATACTTAAAAGTTGTTTTACTCGAACATATTTTGTCATATTCTAATATATATCTATCATATTCTGTTATATTTTGTTAAATTCTGTTATGTGTTTGTGAAAATGCTGGTATAGGCCTACTTTGCTATTTATGTTATACTTTGTTCTTGTTCTGTTATATTTTCTAAAATTTGTGTTGAATTTTGTGAAAATTGAGAATAATCCAATATGTATGGATTCAAAATCAATAAACTTTTAAACTCTCTCTCTCTCTCTCTTTCTCCCCTCCCCCTCGTCACAGAATGGACTTCTTGAGCATGCATGTTTCATAACAGTTTTGATTTCGATGTTTACGCGGCTTGGGTTCGAAGTTCGAAATCCTATTACTGAAATAATGCCGTCAAGGGCTATTATGTCTATAAAATTAAAACTGATAGCCTATATAAACTGTGCAGTTGGCTTTGAGGGGAAAGGGCAAAATTAGGTGTGTGAAATGAAAGAGGGGGGAGGGGGGAGAAGGGGAGGGAGAGAGAAAGAGGGGAGAGAGAAGGAAAGAGGGGAGGGGAGAATATGGGGCGGGGAGGAGTATGTCGTCGTATGAACGACTGTCCAGCAAGTTTACACCTATCACTTCTTCTCTTCCACCCCCCCCCCCTTCCGTAGTCCCTGCTATACAGATTTCACGCCCTCTCTTGGTGGTGGATCGAAGAGGGGGGTCGGAGTGAAAGGGAGCATGGAACTAGTTCTGTGGGGAGGTGAGGGGGGGGGGGGTATTAATGTTGACAATCCTAATTCACGATCCACCATGAGAGTGACAAAGAGTGCGCAGATACAGTGGAAACTTAGTATAAAGAATCAGGGCCCCGTCTTACAAAGAGATACTACACATGATCTTAGCCAAAAGGCCGAGAAGCGAATGATTCCAATCGATCGCAACTTTGAGATTGATCTCAACTTTTATCTCTCAAGTACACAGTTGAGATCAATCTCAAAGTTCGAATCAATCATAACTCTTTGTAAGACGGACCCCTGATACAACAATATTCCCGGTATAACAAGGTAATATTCCAGTTCCAGCTCTTTCTATGACAAGGTAAATTTGAGGGTCCCGATGACCTTGTTATCCTGAGTTTCCTGACTGTATTCCTCTTTACAAGATGTTTTCCCCTTTGAGGATTCACCTTAACGTATGCTCCCCCCCCCCCCTTCTCTCTCTCTGTCTCTCTCTGTCTCTCTCTCCCTCTCTCTCTCTCTCTCTCTCCCTCTCTCTCTCTCTCTCTCCTTCCTTCTGTTATGTTTGTTCTCTGGTTCTAATGCTAACTTACATGTTGATTCTTCACGAGTTCAAATACTGGGATTGGAAGGAGCTCGGTAAGACATGAAAGAAATGTGAATTTCGTCAACACTTCCATAGCTTCCTTTTGCATCAAGATTGAAAGCGTAGATGCCAAGAGGAGTTTGTATTCTTACTCATTACAAAGGCGTAATGTTATCAAGTTCAAAATCACATAATACATGTATCAAGTATCAGACATTCTTTCGTGGATATTTGCAAGTGGCATCCTATCTGCACAAAAGTTGCACAAAAAATTCGTTAAGTTTCAGATCTCAGTACATTCCTGTTTAGGATTGAGAAGGAAATATTCAACACAAATTTTCTTATATTTTCTTTGTTTTGACGCTTTAAGAGTAAAACCATTCATTTTTCACTTATTCTTTGGAGTATTGTTGAAAATTTGATAACATGATAGTTTTACATAAATATCTGTCATTTAAAATTGAAATTGGCTTATTTCTCTTCAAATTCTGAAACAATGATGTGTAAATGTGGGCTACTGTCTATAACCACGCTAAGATGAAACTCCTCAGGATTCATGCCTAGCTCTTCAAAGTTCTCTGCAGATTACTTTTCAGAACACCTCGAGTCATTTTCAGGGTTCTACCAAGCTATTCTAAGCCATTTCCAGTGCCCGTAACTTGTTTTGCTCTGATTTGCTTCCGGAGTATTTTTTTCTGTCATGCCAAGCTAGCTATAAGCCAGTTCGTAGATACATTCCGAGCATGAGCAGATAAAGGTCCTTTGTACAAAAACACCAATACTTGATATGTGCTAGTAACTGTGCATCCATGGTGCATTCTATGATACACAGGTGGAAGTATTCCTTTCAAAAGGGGAAATATAAGCTATTCATGAGGAACCTCTGTCACTTTGGAGGTGACTTTTCTAAGTGCACGAAAAAAAAGGCCTATGTTTAAAATATCTGTGGATATTTGGGGTAATTTGTGACATGAGGTAACTCAGAGATGGTCTATTGGCCCAACACTACAAAGTTAGAGGGCAGAGCCCTTTATTACAGAATTTGGCCGACTCGGTTTCAGTAGGTTACAACCAGGGGCGTCGCTAGAGGGGGGGGGGGGGGGTGTGGGGGGGTGTGACACCCCCCCCCCCCCATTAAAAATTCTTGTCGGCAAATCGCGATCGCTGTCGGCAAAAAAGAGAAAGAGAGAGAGAGAGGGAGAGAAAGGAGAGGGTAGAGGAAGGAGGGGAAAAAGAAAAAAAGAAAGATGAGTAAGGTGCCTAAATAGAGTCATATTCGGCTTATTTGCTTGTGCATTTTGACGACGAAATAACACTGGTTACACGAAAGAGAGCCTATTTTTCCTCGCTCGCTGTGCTCGCTTGTATTATATTAAGATACAGGATGTTTTCGGAAAGCAAACACATTTGCCAAGTGAAATAAACAAATATATAATTTAGATATTTTGGGGCCCATCATGTATTTTGTTGAAGAATTATCACCTCTATACCATAAAAAAGAGTAAATATATTTTTCCTCGCTCGCTGCGCTCGCTCGTATAATATTTAGATACAGGATGGTCTTTGAAAGCAAATAAATTAGGTAAGAGAGGTGACCAAAATATAAAAATAGATATCTTAAAGGCCCATCATGTATTTTGATGAAGAACTTTCACTTCTACCATGAAAAGGATTATATGATAAGGAGTATATAGATTTTTTCCTCGCTCGCTGTGCTCGCTCTTATAATATTACGATTTAGGATGGTCTTTGAAAGCGAATGAATCATGTGAGAGAGGTGACCAAATATATGATTTAGATATCTTTAAGCCCCTGGTTACAACATGCCGTGTATTGCTTTGTCAGGCAAGCACAGTACAAAAGAAATTGCGCCATGTTGTAACCTACTGAAACCGGGTTGGCCAAACTGTAATAAAGGGCTCTGAGAGAGGGGCACAGCCAAGCAATCAATGAAAACAGAATCATCAGAATCAAGTCCAGTTATGCAGATGGGTTTTTAATAGTATTCACCTATGGGACAGCTGCTACTTATTTCAATCTTAAAACACTCTTTTAATATCAATACTCATGATGATTACACAATACGTCCGTACAACACACTCTCACTAGGCACATAAGGACAACTTGAATAGACATGACAGCATTAAATAAAATGAAATACAAGAATTCAAATATTATCTAGTACTAAAATTGATAATGGACAAGTGTGAATGTATCCCAACTTTCAAAGGTTCCACTATCAATATATTCACGATATAATACAAAAAGATATAATCAAAAAGAAATGTAAACATTTAGTTGCAATAGCTATAAACAAAATGAATAATAGGCTATAAAGAAAACAGAAGCATAAATATTCCACAGACTGGGGTCCACATAAACGAGCTTTTTCTTTCTTAGACTTACATCAATAAGCAAGATTTTTCTTTTTTTTTAAGGAATAAAAAAATTGCAAACAGAGATTTATATAAGAGATTTGCACAATCTATGCTGAAGAAGCTAAAATGTGTGAATCTTTGGCACCAAAGATTATTATTATTATTAATTATTATTATTATTATATCATTATTATTATTTGTATTATTATTATTATTATTATTATTATTATTATTATTATTATTATTATTATTATTATTATTATTATTAATTATTATTATTTATTATTATTATTATTATTTATTATTATTATTATTATTATTAATTATTATTATTATTATTAGAATTGCTTTTTACATAACATACTTTGACTATGGGGTAAGAAAATGTGTAACTTCCAAGAAAAATAAGAAAATGTGAAATTTCATGTACAAAGTGAATGGAGACCTGCTCGCATATGATGTCAGCAGCGTTGCCAATTTGCAGAGCCGAGAGTAATTTACTAGAAAATGTAAATGAGTGTAATTTTCTTATTCTTTGACCAATTTTGCTCATTTCTTTTTAAAAATGCTATTCAAATTTATCTCCTTTTGTTGAAACAGAGAAACTTCTAGGGTGGACTTACCGTTTAAGTATCTACCTTCACAAACACCTATTAAAACTTACTTTGTTGTGTGCCGAGAAGAAGGGTGCACATGATTATAAGAAGCAGCTGTACATTTTTGAGAAAAGCACATTAACATTTGCATTCACACCTATCTCCATGGCATACAATAAATTCTCTAGAAGCTTTGTTATTCACCACTTCAGTACTCATCTTATCAATGATGATTATGTCACAAACGTTCATTATAAACAACATTAAATGTAATCTGTAAAATAATAAGGAATATGAAATCACATACATAATGGAAACTATAAGGCAATATCCCGTATAATGAATGATTATTTTATTATGTACAATTATATTTTCTATTTGAATCTAATATCATTCTTATTTGCATTCAATTCTGAAATATTTGTCATTTGAATTTGAGTAATAGAATATGGAACAAATCTAAAATATATCACTTTTCTTATTATCTAATTTTTTTGTCTAAATGATGAAGCGGATCAGGCAAGAATTGTTCCACGAAAGCAGAGGTAAATAGAATGTTAAAATCTCTCTTCTAACATTTATGTAATTAACATGTACATATTTCAGAAGAGATAAGTCCTTCCAAATTAGGAAATGACTCACAACTGGAGTATTTTTTCACTTTTCAATCAAATTGATTATCATTTTGAGACTCAATCATGAAAGACATTTGAAATGACAATTATGTCAAGAATAAAAAAAAAGAAAGAATGAATAGTAACCCCATCCATGTGCCTCAGAAATATTTATCCTAAAAGGTTTCCATTGCCAGCAGTTTAAATCCTTGCCAAAACTAAAATGTGATTTAAAAACACAAATTGATTATTTCATCCATGCATTCTTCACTGAAATGACTGACACACTGAAGCAATGACTGAGAACAAAAGATCAAAAAGCATAAAAGAATCATTCTGACCAAATTCATAATAAAAAAAAATTGTGGAAACAAAATTCTATGGTAAAAAAGCATGAGATACATGTATATATTTCATGATGCTGTTCAACATTCTTCCTTTAACTAAAGCTCATTTGGGGTACTTCTTTAAAAGAGGTAGGATACGACAAGCTTGTCACCTTGATTGAATCTATTAGTAATTTCTTACAATTAACTAAATTCCAGGCAGAAAACTGTAGCATTCTTTACCTGCCATATTTCCCAAATGAATATACCTGTAAGCTCTTTATCATAATAATGATATGCCCTGTTTATCCAGGGTAGCCTCTTCAGTACTATGTACTGTTCTTCCAGAGGGCCCTGCATTCATATTTCACATATTAATGTCATAATTCACAACAAGAAAACATGAGAAGCATTCCTATTCCATTTAGATTCATCCAAACTTATTTTATTCTCTACTTTGGTAAATATTCACAATTCCATCTAACCTTATGATAAATATGTGACATAGAGGTGGATTAATAGACCAATTTTATAACTACCTACAAACAAACTATTCTTATACTTCTAGCACTTGACTTGGATTTTAGGGGAGGTACTGATTAATATAACAGATAGCCTCTACAATAACAGAGGCTAATTCTTTTTTTTTTTAGTTTGCTTTATGCCAATTAAAATCTAGACCTGAACCTGGTACTAGCTCTGATCCAGGAACAGACCTTGGTTCCTCTACATGTCCTTATCAAAGGCCCAGAATGAAAGCTTGGTACATGTTCCAAATCTATGATTAGGAACAGTACCTGTTCTTAGTCTATGGTGGTACTTGTTTGGTACCTGTTCCTAGTCTATAATTAGGAACAAATATATTTATCTTGAATTGATCTAGACCATGATCTGGTTATAGTTCCTGGTCTTAATTTAGGAACCAGTAACTTGTACATATGGACCCTGTGACAGAGTACATGTATCTTTATTGTTATATCTCACCACACATGTAATTCCTAGATCTCCTGTAATTAATTATATCTTTACAATTAATGTAGAAAGAATAGGGATAAAACAGATTTTTAGAATTGATTGTTAGTCGATTTTATGTTACAGGGCTATTATGGTCGAATAAACACAAGACCTGTTATTGGTTCATAGCTAAAGCTTAGGAACTAGTCCAGCTCCACACTACAAACACATGTTGATCTGAAGATGAGCATGGTCTAGTTAAGCCTTAATTTAAGAACCAGTCCAAGTACATATAGACCAATCCATAAATCCATTTGTGGGCAGTGCCATCACTGCGGAGTCCCCCATAGTGCATATGTAATCTTTGCGCACTACATTCAAGCTGTGCTGCATTATTCTATGTAACTCTGTGATGGGATACCGCAGTATTGACTGATCATCTGCTGCCCTCAACGATAAGCCGGATCGGTTTATAGATACTGATCTAATTAAGACTGTGTAAAGGAACCAATGGCATTCCTGGAACAGGAGTTAGTCCTGGTCCTCAGAGAGTCTAGCAGTCAGGTCCAATCAGAGCCAGGAGGAGTTTCTTGTAGTCTCCGCTAGTATCCCCAGACACCATCTTGCTGAGAGTCTTGTGATATTTCTCTAGGAATGACTTCTTGATCTCAACCAAGTCAATCTAAAAATGGAATAAGAATCAGTCAATTGTACCACTATCCACAACTTTTGAATATTTCATACAGAAATAGGGTGCACTATAAATGCTGCGAATCACAATCAGCATCGAATCTCTAAAATTCAGCATCGCCATGTCTGCATGCTCCAAATGTTGCTGAACGTTTATGGAATAGGGTATGTGGAATTAAGCATGTAATGTCACATTTTAAAGAGAATAGTTACTTTTATGAAATTCCCAGTATTCCATTTAGTATGTTAGCTTACAATATGACAACACTAAACTCTATTCAAAGCTGTGCTGCTATGATTCAACAGAAAACGTGGCGAATAATATTGGATTATAACCTACTTTTTGGAGGTTAAAGGGCTAAATATGATAATTCTAATATACCGCATTCAGAGAGCGCACATAATGAATATATGCTTCTATGCATTGCAATGGAGAGATAAGAAGAAGAAAAACAATGAAGAATGGCAAGAGAAGAATGACCAGAGATATGTTCAGCATATCTTCCTGAAGCTTGCAAGCTAACACTGGAAGTTGTTCCTAAAGAGAAATGTTTTGAAATGTGCTTTATAGTTGTCAACAGTTTTCACAAAGACTAAGATTTATTGAAATTGCACTTAACTATGGCACTGGTTGCTCTCACCATCTGTCCCTCAAAAGATTTGCAAATCACGGTCACAAGTCTACAGAACTAATCATTTTTGTTTTCTTCATCAATGAAACTATAAACAATATAATAGATTTGTGACCATAATTTGCACATCCCTTGAGAGACCGATGGTGAAAGAAAACAGGGACATGAATGGCCTGCCATAGTTAGGTTCAATTCCAGTCAATCTTAGTCTTTGTGAAACAACCTCTTGTAAAGAGTTTCAGGACAGGCTCACCTCTGAACGTGAGACAACCACACGGATCAATGTGTCATCATCGGTACCAGCTCCCTTCATGGCTCGGTAGAGACGATCAGCAAAGTAGGATGGGCGACAACGTACACACTGCACTGTAGAGAGAAACACATTGAGAGGGAAGAGGAGAAGAAGTAACAAAATGAATAAAGATAATGGTCCGTTATTCACAAATGTGTACTTCTATTTAAACCATGGTTTAATACTGGTGTTGCTTATTCAAAGGAGAAAAATTGATCAAATGAGGCTTCAAATAATTTGGGATTTCAGATTATGAATGAGTTAAATAATAAGTAGAGATATGAATATTTTTCATCTCTCACAAGTGCTTCTTACACAACTCTAAAACAAAACAAAAATATTTTTAAAAACAAAACCAGATGAACTATTGGGGGGATGCAGGGGTCCTAGCGTAGGACACAATGTAACCATTACAGTGCATTCATTTTGAATATTTACAATGAAATTCACCAGAAATCATGAATGGATTACTGTATGAGCTGAAATTTTTGTGGTGGTTTTATTTTTGCGAATTTTGCGAATCACTAACCTATTGCGAATTTAACAACATGCGAAAATATCTGCACGTTTGCTTCATCTCTCGTCACTGGCACTTATTGTTGCCATTGACATGCACGATGCGGAAAGTGAAGCAGTCCTCCATACCGTGTGTAGCATCATATCACAACACACAGAGAAATTGTCACTCATATGGCTCTTTCATGTACACATAAGCTTACTGCAAGTCCTGCTCTTGCATGCGCTCGCGAAATCAACAACTCGCGAAAATGTCTGTGAGCCTCTGATTCGCGAAAATATCTGTACGCAAAAATATTGGCTTATACAGTATCACACGAGCTCACACATACATGCATCTTTCTACACAAAACGGATAATGTGTGACTATATTCAGTCAGTTTCATTGCAATTTTCTTTGAGCTACCCAAACTGTACGCAAGCTTCTAAACCACACGTCATGATCATGTCAACCAAAAAGAAAATTTCAGCATCACATACCGATTGTTTTGAGTCCATTCTTGATGTCGCCAGAGAATTCTCTCTCAATACTGTTCAACAGGTCACGCTGAGCAATCTAAAGAATAAGAAAAAAAATGGGTGATCACATTAAAGCCATATCGTTGTTAACATTCATAGTCCATAATTAATGATCATTGGCACCCATTGGTGGAACATACAACCTAAGATGGAAAGATTTCATAGATGATACTGTTACTATAAAGCCCCCATTCCACTATGATGCTCTAGCTACAATTTGACAATTTTTTCAGGTCGGGGAAGATCGGGTTAATACTGACCAATCTGGACCCAATACTTGGGAATTTTCTCTTGGCACGAATGAATTTGTTTTTGGGACGGCGATGGAAATTGTGTATGATTCAGCTGATGTGATCTAGCGGCAAGAGGGACATCGCGAGCTTGTATAAGTCTGAAGTCGTCATTAGATCGAGGTAGAGCGGGGCAGTTGTGGGACCACAGCAGTGTCTAGTTTACGTCCCCTTCTGGTGCCACTGTCACAATACTGAGAAAGACCTTACTACGCTCACTCCACTGTGTTTATGCTGTAGTTATGTTCTTTCCGCTCACTTTATGATGAATTTTGATTGGGAAGATCGGGATGAAGTTTGGAACATGCTCAAAATTTTTTGCCGATCTGAACAACTACCCGATGCATCTCTGTCTCACAACGCTGCCGCCACGATGCTCTCGATTAAAAACGACCCCTGTACACTTTTGCCGCTCTCCGCCAATTTGACAGATCAGGAGAGATTGGCAAACGGTTTGTGATAGTGGAATGGGGGCTTAAATATCAGTTTCATGCCAAATTTCATTTAATAAATTTTTGGTAAAAGCATTACAATCTTAAAGAAAATATTATTCATATTTGATTACTGCATAACCACAAAGTTCTACATGCATAAAAGTGTGCAAACTGATTGCACAAATTGTGCAAGTGGTCAAGATACAGTAAGCTCACAAAAATTCTAAAAATGAAATTGAAACAAAAACATTTGCAATATGTGACAGTTTCTTCCCATGGGAAAAGCTCTTATGAACAATCTACAAAAGTTACAAAAGCATGACGTTGCAAATTTCTCATATTTTTCTGGACCGGAACTCACTTTAGGAAAATTCCACGGTAACGGAATTACAAAATGTAATTCTGTTACTAACAATTTTAGAGTTTGTGTGCCTGTTTTATACCTTCCCTTCCTTTTTACCAGATAATACTATGAAAATATGCTCATTCTTTCACCTGAACTCCTTTCATTCCAACAATTCTCTACTTACATTCATGATATTGTGGTATACAACCTTGGTGACGGACTTACCAGAAAAAGTTCCATTTTCAAAGAACAAAAATGTCTTGTAAAATTAAACAGCATTATACCAATACTGACTGTGATAGTGGAATTCCTTTGTGCTTAAGCTTCTTTTAATTCAAGGATTTGGCTATTTAGGGCTATTAACGTGGTTGTTTTTATTATAAATCTGAAGTGAGCTCATTGTTCTTCCCAAGTGGAATTGCCCTTTACTTACCTTGGTGTATTCATCAAATGTTGCCCTGAGCTGTGAAAAGTTTCTTACAGCCAGGATATAGTTAAACTGTGACTCGTCAGTACCCCACTTCTTCTCTCCTGCCTGATAGAGGGCATTAGCTTCGGCCTTTGCCTTGGCCATGTCAACAGCATTGCCCTCATCACGGTTGCCCTGAGAGACAAAAAAACCCATAAAAATGAAGAAAAACCCCTGAAAATAAGTTGCAGTTTCACACTGCAACAGATTAAATGACAAAATGAAAAACCCCATGCTCTCCACTCCCAATTTCCCAACCCCACTGAACCTAAGGATTGCATTCATCAGTTAACTTCAGTTGAGTTTTTCAGTTCAGTGATTATTTCCATGAGTTGAATAAAAGAAAACAAGAGAAATAATCATAATATAAACAAAAGAGCAGATAGATTTAACCCTAAAAGGCCCGGGAGGGGGTGAATTCTGCACCCCTCGACATTTCACACAATATGTCTGCAACACGCAAAGCAGTCGACATATCGTTTTCATGACTTTTTTCTTTCGAATCTTGTGCATCTTTTGAGATCAAATTCGAGACGTCTGTGGACAAGGTTCCGAAGTTAAACATTTCGTACTTGCACATCAGACCAAAAATTGTCCAAAAACGTGATTTCATGTACAGTCGACACATCGTTTTCATGACTTTTTTCTTTCGAATCTTGCGCATCTCTTGAGACCAAATTCGAGACGTCTGTGCATGTGGTTCAGAAGTTACACAACATTTCGTACTTGCACATCAGACCAAAAATTGTCCAAAAACATGATTTCATGTACAATTCCAATACAAATTGTGTTTCCAGCCAAAATTCATAAATGTATCATTTTTTTTTTGCTTTTACTAATTAAAATCAATTAATTTCATACTATTTATGATCATAATTAAGTTGCCGACAAATTTCATCGAAAAAACAAAACAAAAACAAAAAAAGTCCAAAAACAAAGAAATACATCAGAATTTTAAAAAAATAAATAAAAATGTTGAAACCGAAATTTCTTTGAAGTGCAGAATCCTACAAATAGTGTCTCCACAAAAAATTAGCACTTTGGGGGCTTTATTTAATTTATTAGAGCAAAATTCTGATTTTATGCATAAATGAGCATACTTAATAAATGATAATTTTCAGAGAAATTGAGTATACAGTTTTGTACATTACGTCATGGGTGACATGCGTGCCGATTTTCGTTGTGAACGCACGATCAACGGCCAAGATCTTAGGGGGGTAGAATCCGCCTCCCCCCCGTCGAGAAATGGGTCCAAAAGACCCGGCTCTTTTAGGGTCAAACAACAAAATTTAATCAAAATGTGGTGGTGGGGTGTAAATGTGAAATGACCCATCCCCTCTCAAAAAAACCAAACAAACAAAAAAACAACTTTACGTGGCATTCTAGGGGTTCATGGTTAGGAAGTTTGAACAGAATAAAAGATAACATAAAACCACAACAAATAAAATCAATGGGCTGTTCTATTTTGTAAACGTCCTAATTTATACCAGCATATGCACTTACATCCACAAGTCTATCTCAATAGTTTACTACTCTTATGTTAATTGAGTGTATCCTTGAATTTACAATTTTTTTTCATAGAAGTAATATATGAAGCTCATACTTTTGATATAATAAAGTGACATAGAATCCCAACCATATAGAGCCAAATGTTTTTTTGGTAATAGTAATGCTATAAACTACACAGCGAAAATGCCCATATATCTTTGAATTGAAGGATATGCCACTTGAATTATCGTTGGTGGGGTGACAAAATCTTGTATCTCACAAAATCAAATGTTCAGGAGAGAGGAAAAACATTGCAGCCAAACCACTATGACCAATGGGATTGCCCTTTGACATGCCATGGTGGCTTCATTTTTGCCAGTAGAGAGCTGGGATTTGGACAGGCCATCACTTGACTGATTATTTAGAGTCGTGGTCTGGTGGTTCTGACTCTTGTCTTTCAATCAGAGGGTCGTGGGTTCGAATTCCAGCCATGGCGTTAATTTCCTTCAGCAAGAAATTCATCCACATCGTGCTGCACTCAACCCAGGTGAGGTGAATGGGTACCTGGCAGGAATTCATTCCTTGAAATGCTTGCGCGCTGTAAAAGGCTGCCGGGCTAAAGCCGGGGTAATAATATCCAAGTCCTTTGGAAGCGCATAGAGACGTTATATCATAATGTGATATGCGCTATACAAGAACTGTATATTATTATTATTATTATTACAAAAATATAACTTTCACCAAAATTATGGATACAAGGTCGTATCACCTCACCAACGTTATATGAATTTTTGAAAGTTACCTGACACATAGAGACGAGCAGTCTCTTGAAATGCCCACTGGTGTCTCCAATACAATCCTTCTCCATTGTGGTATGAAACTCTGCGCATTTAAACAGACCAGAAATGGTTGTTCCACAAATTATCTAAACTGCTCTGAACAAAAATACAAACTGCATTTAAAAGTATGTTTCCAAAAAATGTGCATTTAATCTGTTTTCATTTACAATAAGAGAGCTGAACTGAGGAAATGATGAAGATCAATTTTTCTCTTATGCTATCTCATGACATCATTTCTTTCCATCATGTTTCATTGACAAGACAGCAAGATTTATTCAAGGACAACTCCCCTCCCCCACCTTGGCAACTGCCCAAACCATCCCTTACACAATGCCCCCCCCCCCCCCCCAAGAAAGTAACCTCTATTTACCACATGCATATCTGTTTGGGTTTTTTTTCAGGATGAATGAGGAGATTAAAAGGAGATACATGTCTGCAGGACACTGCTCAAGGAGGCATCTTTCTTAGTGGTGATTTGTTTGGTATGGGGGTAGCTTTTGCCATTGGGGTGGTCCCGACTACTATTATTGTACAAAGAAGGGAGGGCATTTTGAGACAGGCGAAATCTGATGGGACAAAGTCTGACGTTTCTTAACCCATTCGTGACAGAGGGTCCACATTATGTGGTTCGGTCTAATACCTTTTGATGCAGAGCTCTAAAAATCATACCAAATACATGAGCAGCAAGAGAAAAAAAATCTACACGTACTGTACCCATTTTTGTTGCATCAATATTTGTTGTTTGATACTGAAATTTTTTCAAAGGAAAATAAGCATTAAAATCCTTAAATTGGCAATGCGATGAAAATGTTAAAATTACTGTTTTTCCCGCAAATTGGCAACTTTATGACTTCTCATCATACATTCTGTCAATTTATATTTATTTCAGCTACATGATGTTTTAAAAGAAAAATGTAGCAATAAAAGAAAAATGTTGGTGTTGCCAATTTGAAGAATAAAAGCTGATCAAATTAGGCTTTAAATAACTCCTGTCACGAATGGGTTAAACTCCTCATATATCGCACACATCTTTTGGTTGGTACAGGTGCTCTGAATATCAATCAGAACCTCCTCTAGCTTTTATCAAGACCCTCATCAGTATATGGTCCTGGGGCCAGAGTCCCTTTTAAAGGCTTGTTCAGATATGACACGACAAACCCCCATGACACTTTTAATGTACAAGTCAATGTGTTATGAGGCAGCAAAAAAAAAAAACTCTGAGAAAAATGGCATATTTTTTGCCTTCCCATGGCAAATAGTCGTAGACCAATCAAATTCTTAAAAAGCCAGCACAAAATATATCATGAGTTTGTCTGCACCACTTTTGACAAAATTATCTTTTATTTGAGCACTAACACGTTAATGCGCGTTTATTATTCATGAATGGTGTTGTTTACCACTCCATATCTGAACACTAAAAATGTCGTGGGTGTTTGTCATGGGTGTTAGTCGTGTCATATCTGAACAAGCCTTAAGGGTGGTTGGGGATGGGAGAGTAACTCACTATGAACATGATGGACAAAGAAAGCGGACAAAATAAACAACCCCTCATTCTACCCTTCACAATGGTTCTCGTAGTCAAAAGAACATCCCTTCACTGCTATTATCTTAAATATGTGGAACAGGTGTAACATGCATATTCACCTGGAACTACATGATTAAACATAATAGCTGTGAAGGGATGTTCTTTTGACTACCCGAACCATTGTGAAGGGCAGAATGAGAGGTTGTTTATTTTGTCCACTTTCTTTGTCGGTCATGTTCATAGTGACTGCAGTCATACTAGCTTGAGTTAGGGAACCAAGTATAACTCACGTCTTTTGTACTCCTCGTTTATCTCACGAACTTCTTTGTTGGTTCGGGTGCACAAAATTTCAATCAGGATCTCCTCATCTGTTCCAAGACCCTGATAATCAAGAATACAGAGGTAATTATCATTTAAAGGCATTGGCTAACTTTGTGAGTAGTTGATTTAAAAAATTCTCAAACTGAGATGAAACATGTGTATGAGTACTCGTATTTGTACTAAAAAACCCTGAAACCAACCATAATTTGGAATGAAAAAGTGCAAGTTAGATGCAAATGGCGATTTTATTATCCCTCATCTCACGAGACAATCACTAAGAGGACCACTTTGCTTGAATTTGAAAATGCCGTTATGTGCCTCCCACCGCGTGATACGCCAATACACATAGTACGGTAAGGTTAGTCATACGCACATGCACACTCCTTATGTCTATTCTGTGCAACCGACCCTTGTATATGTTTCAAACATGGGTTCACATTTTCGATATTTAAAAATACTTCCTGTGGATATTATACTTTGAATCTTTCAGAATGGTATTTTTACACTATAACCCTTATGTTTATCCCATTTTCAAGTAACAAAACAAGATTTTTTAAAATCATAACAATGTTAACCAATGTCTTTAACCCAGTAGTATAGACTTTTCTTCAGGTAACAGACCAGTCATTATTTCCCCATGGAATTGTAGGTTAAAATAAAAAGTTAAAAAAAAAATCATATCAAATCAATTTTAAGAATGAGTCTTCCCATGCTTACATCATTACTGGATCAAACACTTGTATTTATTTACTGAAAGTATGAAGGCACATTTTCAGCTCAATCTCCGTTTTATACGGCCTGAAATGACACTAGCAAGAAACCTGTCCAACTATCACTCTGCATCAGCTCTTGGACCAATGAATGTACAGTGTAGGTCTCCATCAAATGTAACTATGACCCAGTCCAGCCGTCTGAAAGGGCTCTTCTGTGCCCCCGTTTCATAAAACTTGTTATCTGTAACAACTCCCACATTTCTATGACAAATTTGCTCTCAGCCAATCAGAGGCAAGGATTTCAGTAGCTTATAAGAGTTATTGCAACTTGTTGTCACAATGGTGTTAAATGATTACATTTTTCAACCATTACATCATCTTTGATATCAATTAAGGGGATTCATCTAATATTTGGACCTGTTCACAGGTCTGCACCCTTCAGTTCAAAATTAATCAGCTTCACCTCCTCAAGTTGGCAACAATTCTTTACATTTTCACTCTTTAATCCACAGTTTGAAAAAGAAAGTAATATAGCATGAACCAATTTGGATGAGAACTTCAAAATTAACCTCGAAGTTGCCAATTAGAATGATAATTCTACTACGTCTTGAAAAATTAGAGATTTTAATGATTAATTACAATGAAATCAATCTTATTTAAGAATGCCACAAGATACTGCATGGGACTACACTGCAAATGGACTCGAAGTTTTCAGTGAATTTTGCTCTTTCTATTCAAGTGTAACGTGTGATTCCTAGCATTTTGGCTCAAAACATACTGGAAAAGTGACACTAACAGGAGACTCTGTACTGGTATGGGTCAATACACAGCTTTTAAGAGATAAAAAGACAAAAATAAAATCCCAGGTTCACCTTTGAAAACATACAGAGAAATAACACTTTTGACACATTTCACTTACTCTAAAAGAGCAACAAAAAAAAAAGGAAAAAGGGAACTAGTAAAATCAGTATTTTTCAATTTTTTTAAAAGTCATGGTAGGCTTGTATCTGAAAACATTTAATCCAAACATGTACTGTAAACGCTGTTATTTTCGCGGGATTAATTTTTCGCGCTGAGCGACGCCAAAACATATTCGCCGGTTCTTGAATTCGCGCTGCACAATTACTCACTTGTAAAACTAAAGTGCATTTAGTGCAAGATTTGATTTGATATATCATTGTATGACAATCGTTTTTCTGCCTAAAATGGTCACATCTGAATAAAGATTAGGCACACAAGTCTACACACCAGTGCGCTCCATTTATTGTTTCACACCACCACCCTTCACACACGCGCAGTCAATTCAAATGATGCATACGGCAGACAAGTAGACACAACCTACACAAACTCTAAAATGAATTGGATTCAAATACGTATTAATCAGCTGGAGCGCACAATTCAGCGTCTGTTCAAAACCAGCATAGGATATCATGCTAATATTTTCGCATGTTCTAGAATTCGTGCATACCGAAAATAGCGTGAAATGCGCGAAAATTAATGTACCGTGAATATTTCTGCTTTTACAGTATACAAATCAACATTTACACTAATGTAAGGTCACAGCACAAGTAGTTCATGCAAGACTGGTGACCATATCTCTTACCTTGATAGCCTTGTGGATAGCATAGGCATCATACTGAGGACCAGGAACAAACATAGCCAAGATGAGATCTTCAAGCTTACCACTCAACTCCGATTTCAGATCATGGATCAAATCCTTGGAAATGAAAGATAATGGAAAATTTGTTGAGAAAAAAAGGACAACAATATTTATTTATTAACTGTAAATGCTATGGTAAAAACTATTCACTATAGATTAGTTGATGCCAAGATAAAAGAAAGAGAGGATTGTAGGTTAGGAATAAAGGCCGGAATTCACAAAAAGAGGTTTAGACCATGGAGCAGTTTAAACCTCTGTAAGCATACTAAAATAAGCGTAAATTGGCCCATATTGGTCGTGTGCATGCTTACAGAAAAGAGATAATTGGACCAGATTCTGTGTGCCCACATACGCTTAAAAAGAAAACAGAAGCTTATAATGCAGGAATATATGTGGATGATCAAAATGTGTCTTTCCCCTACCTAAGATTTTGGCACCAGTGTCTGAATTACCATATGCTTGTCTAAGCTCACTGAAACCTCTAAATGTCAAGGGTGATTACTGATGCATCTATAATATATTTATGAGTAGTATACATGAAACACAGGCTACCCAAGTATGCATTTATATGCCATTTTGAATTCATACTGTGTAGAAAAAAGATAATATAAGCAAGCATGCATCTTTAATAAAATTTGCCTAGATACATCATAGATTTCCACTCATAGATATATTCTGAAAACAATTAAAGTAAAGTATATATACATGTACATAATATATTGTGATCAAATAAAATATACAACAGCTTTGGCAGCTCTTGTGGAAATAAATACAGTCAACTCTGCCTAAGTCGAATTTCTTGGGACTGAAGAAAATGCTTCGACTTAGAGAAAATTCGACTTATGAGGGGTCAAAAACAATAGAAAATAAAGGAATGGGACCCAGTACAGACCTTCGACTTAGGCGATTATTCGACTTATGCGACTTTGACTTATGCAGAGTTGACTGTACATGTGATATCAATTGAGAGAATAATAGTGTAGCATGAATCAAAGTTCCCCAGAGCAAAAATTCCAAAAATGGTAGGCCAGCTCCGGGGAACTTTGATTCATGCTACGCTATTATTCTCTCAATTGATCCCACATGTACATCATATATCTACATACACCTGATGATGTTTGAAGGTTTGCATGGTGATACGGGTATTCGTAGAAAGGGTTTACGGTTCACCATGTGGTAAGTCCTAAGGGACTATAGATAAAGTGGATAGAGATTGAGGTGAAATAGAGAGGCGAGAAAGTAGGAAAGTTGGAGGGCAGAGTATCTTTCGAAAGCTGGGTGAAGTCCTAAAAAGGACTGTAAACCAGAAGAGGTGAGAGGACTGAGTTGGTGAAGAGATGAGGAGGCTTGAGTCGGCTTGAGTCGGCGAGAGGTAAGAAGACTTGAGGAGAGAAGACTCGACGTTTCGGGCAGCTTGACTGTCCGTCTTCAGTCTTCGGGCAGCTTGACTCCTGAAGACGGACAGTCAAGCTGCCAGAAACGTCGAGTTCTTCTCTCCTCAAGTCTTCTCACCTCTCGCCGACTCAAGCCTCCTCATCTCTTCACCAACTCAGTCCTCTCACCTCTTCTGGTTTACAGTCCTTTTTAGGACTTCACCCAGCTTTCGAAAGATACTCTGCCCTCCAACTTTCCTACTTTCTCGCCTCTCTATTTCACCTCAATCTCTATCCACTTTATCTATAGTCCCTTAGGAAAATACCACATGGTGAACCGTAAACCCTTTCTAAGAACTACATACACCTGTAACACATAACATTTGAAATATAAGGAGATTGATATGAACATGAAATAAATCATAAGATCTACATGTACATGAACATGCACATTGCTAGTACAATACAAAATGAATTAAGATGTTTCAAAGAAAGAAAGGTTTCTTCAAGAAAAGAAAAGTCATAGGGAGCATATGGGTAAAAACATAATAAGGTTTCCAACACCAATAGTGAACAGGAAGTATATTACGGTGCAGTAGATAAATTTACTACAGCACATAAAGCATATATGTAACAAATATATGGATTAAGGATTAAGAAATGGATACAACTATTAAGTCTGTACTATTCCACTTCTTTTTCAGCATGAAGTTCGAGATCTCCACTATCAAGCTTCATTAGGCATCTTGGGAAAATGCCGCAGTGCGAGAGAACACGTCCAGAATGCAAAATGGAAAATCGTTGAAAATCATATTTTTCAAAAAATATTCTTTTTCAGCATGAGGTTCGAGATCTCTACTATCAAGCTTCATTAGGCATCTTGGGAAAATGCCGCAGTGCGAGAGAACACGTCCAGAATGCAAAATGGAAAATTGTTGAAAATCACATTTTTCAAACAATAATTGATAATTACTTTGGTAGCACGTAGACCTTGGAAATTGATATACAATCTTTTTGTGGCATGATCTTTGCTAAAATTTTATTCCAGTATGTCGAAAAAGGACATTATTATTTTTGCATTTTTTCATTTTGTGTTCTGGATGCATTATTTTACATTATAAAATGGGTCCAAGAATGTAACCAATCAGATGTGCTAAAATGAGTCATGTGTGCGCTCTTTTTTTTTTCGCTAACATGCACGGGAGTGCAAAAAGTGCGCAGCAAAAAAGCATAACATGCACTCTGACTGGAAATCCTCATGCATGCGTACGCGTATGCTACCTTCTGACACAAACCCAATTGCGCGATGAAATGCACGTAGTTTTATGTAGCAAGGACATTGATGTGCGCATCAAAGCGCATAACATTGTTAGGTTAGGCCGTGCTTATCATACGTGATGTCACAAAAGAAAGCAAATGGCAGCCTCCATGACTGCGAATCTTGACATTTCAATAAGGTTCATAGCTTTAATTCTTGCTTTATACTCATGTTGTCGACCCATTTTATAAAACAAATAATTCATGCTTTGTGGCTCGTGCATTAGTGATACGCACTGCACTCAGTTAAGTCACAATGAGTTGAATAATGAACTTGACATGTCTTGTTCATTATCCCATTGTGACTTAACATTTATGCAGTTGCATATGCACTACTGCACTCGCAAGCATGAATTATTTGTATATCACAGCATTTGCCTGAGATGCCTTAAATGAGGAAGAATGGAGCTAGCATGAATCAGGGACATACATGGAAGTTCAGAAGAGGAGACATGTTTAATCTCCCACGTGAATTTCATGACATTGTCCACACAGGGTTTTGAACAAGTCACCACTTTGTGCACATGATTATTAAAAACAAAACAAAACAACAAACAAAAAGAAACAGAAACAAAGAAATAGAGGGGACAAAATGCATCCCTGCCCTTTTTAAAGATAAACTGGAGTTCTGGTTACGTGATAATAATGAAATGAAGACTGCTCCAAAGCAACTGAGAAAAATTAGATTTGTTGTAAGTAAGCATAAGTGTTTTGTGTTAGATTAGGAATTATCAACTTTACAAGAAATTCACTAACTTTCTACAAAAGGTATTTGCACTGCACACAGAAACTAGTATATGGGACCACAAACAAATCCGGCATTAATGTTCGGCCCAAACTTTTCAGGTATTTCTTGTCATATTTCCAATATGAGAGCATTTAAGAGCAATTCTTTCTAGGGACATTTTCACTATGACATTATTCCTAACTAACAAGAAAAGAGAGAGAGAGAAAACTCACAAATTATTTTTCACCTTTCCCAGAACTCAAGCTTCTCTTTAAAGGTGGAGATGTGAGATAAGAAGGGATGATGTGTTACCTACCGATCCCATTCCCTAAAGTTTTTATTGCCAAATGCATGCTAAGCAACAGAGGAACGAAAGCTAGGTACTATCGCTAATGTCTGAGTAACTATTCAACATGCTGCAATTTCAAGCATATAAATATATATATATATATATACCGGTATATATATATCTACAATACTGGAGAATCTATACAGGATGATTATTAGTAGATTTTCTTTTTATTAGACAAGTGAAAATGAAAAAGAGCTTGTTTGATTCTTTCCATTATTCCTAAGTGCTCTACCACATCCAGGTTGAGACTGAATACAACTGGGCAAGTTATTATCAAACTTCTAAAAAAATCAGCCAATTGGAATTGAGATTTGTTAAGAAACTAATTCAAAGCATGCTGCTGAGAGAGTAATAGAATATTACTGAATATAATTTTACGTAGAATTTTATCACAATGTGATATTACCAATTCATAGATGCAGATAGAATTTGAGCAGCATTAGGAAGCTTGCCAAAATGCGACCCGATCACATGCAATGATCAAACATTTCTCTACCTTGCCATACATAGTCTTGAACTGAAGCTTAATTTTCTGACGCTGTGCATTGCTTCGGTTAGCCAAGACATTAATGATTGCCTTCTCGTCCGTACCTAATAGCAAAACATGAAAGGAAACTTGCAAGACATTCAACGGCGTTAACAAAGAAACACACAGAAACATGCAAGACAAACACGAATTAATTCACTGCACACTTGTGTTAATTGTAAGGGGTTTTAGGGGCATGGGGGGGGGGGGATGCAGCTTCAACCACTGTACACATGTCCCTGTTAAGAATAAAATAGAACAAGAAAAGATTGAAGGATAATTAGAGACAGGTATAGTCAAACCTGTATAGAAAGACCACTGAAGGGAAATGACAAGTGGTCTTTGTGAGCAGGTGGTCTTTATTGACAGGGTGGCAGCCATTTTTAAAATGCAACTAAAGAGTAAAAGATGGGGGGTTGTCATACTTCCGCACATGAATCAGTCATGCTTCTTCAATAACCTTTTGGCTTTTTGTTACTGTATTCAGTGTATTAATTATTAAAATGTGCAACAACAAAAAAATTCCCCTACGTGCTACCAACTGCCTTCGTATGCTCTATGTCTTTGGTTTTCAGCTTTAGTTTTGCGTTTTTTTGTGTATAGTTTCACATGGTGATTACACTAGCAGCAGCAGTAGCCAGTGTATGGGGAAGCTGCTATCAACTGTTATTGTGAACAAAAGATGTGTTGCATTCACTCTGATTATCATTAAAACAAAAGAGTAACATCCTCTTTTGGTAATCTTATATCCTTTTGTTATGCTAAATATCCTTGAACTCTAGTTCTATTTTGTAAGTTTTCCTTGTATACAGTAAACGAACGCTGTTATTTTTGCATGGTTCAATTTTTGTAATGAGCGGCCCAAGAACATATTTGCGGGTTTTTATCTTCGCATTGCACAATTACTCACTTGTAAAATGCAAGAATTGATTTGATATTTCAATGCATTTGAAAATATGCTAATATTTTCATGAGTTCTAGAATTCGTGCTTGCCAAAAATAGCGCGAAATTTACGAAAATGAATGTACCTTTAATATTGCTGCATTTATAGTAGTCAATATGGAATGAGAAAGCAAGTTTGAAAAGTTGCCAATGGTTTCAGTCAGAAGCCAGCAGATTGTCGTTGGATACGCAACCGCCAAGTTTGGCGGTTCGGGAATTTTTTTTACATCCGTTTGGAAGCAAATCACGTGGTGGCTGGTCGCATTAGACAGGTGGTCACCGTGCACAGGTCACTAAAAACGCAAAAATTTTGCAGGGGAAATTTGGGTGGTCGTTGTTCATATGAACAAGTAGTCACCAAGGCAGGTTTGACTTTGAAAGTAATTATGAGAGTCAAGTAATTTGGGAGAATGGAAGTACATGTACATGTATATCATAAGCTGGATATGTGGTAATGTACACTTATGTGTGTATATAAATCTGCGCATCTCCGGGAACGTGAGTGTGGGGTACATATCAAGCCAAACAGATTGAAACAAAATGTGGAAGAAAAAAAAAGAGCAAAACTGACAAAGACAAGAGAGACAGACAAACAGACAATTAAAGACAAGAAAAGGGAGGACATAGAAGACAGAACTTGGGAGAGACAGAAGAAGAGAAAGAGAGACAGAAAAACAAGTAAGAGACATAAAATACAAGACAGACATCATAAAACAAAGAAAACTGCTCAACAATGATTCCGAAACTGGATGCAACAAAATGGAATCACAACTTCTGCTGACAAACTGCGACGTTGGAGCTTCCTCCAATCACACTGGCTTTTCCAACACAAGTTGTGCATGGGATGGTGCATTGCAACACAGGAAATGGGAATGCTGTAAATGGGTACAGAACAAAACTGGTAATGTGGGACAACCTTGCGTTGATCACAAGCATGCCAGAGAAATGACTGCTCAGTGTTGAATTAACGTGAACTTCCCGTTTTACCTTGCCGTACATGGTCTTGAATTGTAGCTTGATTCTCTGGCGCTGGTCATTGGTACGAGACGTGATGAGGCTGATGATCGCCTGCTCATCAGTTCCTGATCAATGCAATAAATCTTGTTAAAAAAATAACTATTTTTTTCTTACCCCTTCCAACAACCACCCCCCTTCAAACAAGCGCTTTCATACTGGTGAATTAAATTTGTATACAAAAAGGAGCATAGATATGATTATTGTATTTCATGAAATTCTGTAAATCAACAGTAGGTTGATATCCCTCTGCTATAACAATTTTTGGACCTGATTTACAAAAAAAGAAAAAGAATATGTTTATATATAAAACAATGAACAAATTAATTTTAATCTCTTAATCACTTTTCATCATTTTCAATTTAGTAAATGTACACCTGATTGTCCATTAAGCATAGCTTTATGAAATTTAACTTTTGTTGCAATGGCAAAGTATGCTAGAGTTGCCAATTGAAGGAATGGATGACTTACCAATGCCCTTCATGGCTTTGCGGAGGGTAGCGGCATCTTGTTCTGCATCAAACGGGTGGTATGGCCTCACGGTGCCATGGGTCTCAAACGGTTGGTCACTCAGAGACATCTTGGAGAGCTGGGAACTCACTGGTTCCTGGACCGCAGGAGGGGCCTAGAAGAAATATCACAAACATAATCACAGGTACATGTATATCACATGAGGGACGTAATAGTCTTGGCCACATTCCAAGCTGTATTTTGTCAATTATACAAGGCAAATAAATAGCTGGGGTATGGCTTGACGATACCGACAGCTGCTCAGAAGTCTGGGCCATTTTGAAGAGCTCAGAGATCACTGTTTCCTGGACCACTAGAGGGGACCATGTGAAACAAGAAGTGAAATATGGAGCTCAACATTGCAGCCCAGTTTTTACTCTATGCAGTAAATAGCTTTCAAAAAATTGCATGATGTGTTGTGGCTCAGTGGATAAGTCTCCGGACTTTGAACCGAGGTCCGTGGTTCGAATCCCTGCCGCGACACTAATGTCCTTTGGCAAGACATGAATCTACATTTGCCACGTCTTTCGGATGGTGACGTTAAAGGTCGGTCCCAGACGTAAGAAATCAGAATTGATTGATACAGGTCTGTAAAAACCCAATTCACCACCACCACCACCGCATGATGGTCCATTTCGAAAAAATGCAGGTATGTATTTGTGGTCACACATGCAGGACCTCATACTTAGTTTACCCTTTGGAAGTGGCAAATGTTTTCCCAAAATCCAGCTATCTTGATGCTAGCTTACCTGTGGTTTAGGTTTCCCTGCTTGAGCTGCAAAACCTGAAAAAGAAAAAAAGAAGAAACAGAAAAGTGTTTACTTTTTCTCATATAGCACTGATAATAGTGTCTTTAAAAAGGCAATATTTTGCAAGCAAACCCCCCCCCCCCTTCCCTTCCCGCAAAAATAAACAAATAAATTGAATTCTAAAAAGAAAAATAAACAGCTGAGCAAAGCAATGGCATCTTAGCATCCTTGCACTTGTGTATGCTTTATAAGACAGATGTGCATAAAAGTGCACTAAGCTTATCTAATTTTTGCCCTGACATATGCCATTCTGCGATGCACAGGAAGAATAATATACTTTGTTTTGATGTGTCTCTACAGAGTGTTCCTGAAAAAAGGTAACTGAAGTTCAAAGGTCAACTATATCAAAACTACACAGTTCAATCTTATAATAGGTACACTGCAATAGGAAGTAACTCATCAGCTTTAATTTGATACCTTGCTTGCATCAAAATTGTCACAGGTCTCAGAGTTACGCTCCTTCGAAGGTGAAGGGTACAAAACCTTCTTTTTCCAAGTTTTCGTTTTCAATTTTTCTCGCATGGAATCTCATTTCAATGAAATGTTATCCCATCTAATTTTCTGTGAAGGAATGTTATGTAACATAACCATCACAATCTCTGGTGAGCACATCCCTTCCTACTTTCTTCTTCGAATGAATTAAATTGTGAGATGAATGGCACTGAATGCTACATTTCATCTAAGGGCTGGCGTCCACTAGAGCACCGACAAGACTAGGAAGGGTTACGGAAGCAAATTATGTCATTTTGGCATTCTGTCCGCGTCAGACGGGGAAAAAGTGAGCACATCTAAATATGATACGAGCAAACACATTGAGCGAGGAAAAATGTACACTTTTTCAGGCTGAAATGATAATTCATTATCAAAACATACTAAGGGCCTATATATAAGATAATCTGAATTGTAGATTCGGTTGCCTCGCTGGCCGAATTCGTTTGCATTCCCCGTCCAGCCTGTATCTAAGTATCATACGAGTGAGCGCAGTGAGGGAGGAAAAATATACACTGGCTTTTTTCCGTCATCAAATTGCAGTCATGACAATATAGTATAACCTATCTTCCGAATATGATGCTATTTGGGCATCAACCTGTTGACCATTCTGTGTCATGACCGCAATGTCCACAGCCACTTCGCGCACTCTCTTAATCGGCTCCGAGCTTTCCTAAAACATTCTGCCTGGCTTCTGCTTGTCTTCGCGTAGCTGCGCTCGTTGCGGAGGCTTTCAGGAGCGTTTGCGGAAGTGTTAAAGAAAGGCGGGATGTCCTCCAGATGTCCGCACAACAATGCAGACAAATTGCCGAAGGTGCAGAAATTTTGCCTTGTCCGGAAAGTGCAGAAACGCAGGGAAGTGTTTAGGAATGGTTAAGACAGTGAGCGGAATCTTTCAAGAATATGCGGAGAGGTTGCTGAATGAATGCGGATTTACTAGATTTGCTTTCCGCGTCTTGTCGGCGCCCTAGTGGAAGCCTGGTTGAACAGGGTAATTGTCCAGCTGCAAGGTCGGGTAAGCATGACCCCACATTCATCTGAATGAATAGTATTGATTTTCAAAAAAATTTGTAAAACAATAGATTTTGTACCTATAATAATAATAATAATAATAATATAATGCACTTGTATTGCGGCATCTATCTAGTAATACTATTCCGAGGCGCATGAATAGTCAAGAATGAAAAGAAGAAAAGTAAATAGAATAAGAAACTACATATTTGTGCTGAAGTACATTCCACTGTACGCTTTGGCAAAGAGGACCGTTTTCAGATTTGACTTAAAGGAATCAATGGAATCAATTGAACGGATATCGGCTGGTAACTGGTTCCATAGAAATGGAGCAGCCACAGTAAACGCACGATCGCCAAAGGATGACTTTGTTCTTCCAGCAACAAGAAGATTCTTACTAGAAGAACGCAAACAACCTATCACCTCCAGGAGTGTCTACTTCCGTGATCCTTGGTATTGATGAAGCAATTAAGGTGTCAAATGAAAACCAGAGAGTTACCCTCTTCTCCCAACTTACTTAAACAGTATCAAGTTTTGAATTTTTGAAATGCCTGATCTTTGAACTTTGGTTACTGTTTTTTTAGGAACACCCTATTGGGAGCCATTGAGTAACTTTTAAAAATCTGAGCTGCATGTCCCTACATGCTATCAGTGTATGTATCATTGCGTAAATATGAATCCCTGAAAAATGCATTTCAAGGGCATCATCATGTGCTTCACAAAAAGTAAAAATATACAAGTGACCAGAAATACCAGGCTTTTTTAGCTCATAGACTTCAGTGTTATTCAAAAGCATACCCAGGAAGTTTTTGAAAGTGGTGGTATTCAGTGATACATATCTTGAGAATAACATCTTATATTTCAAAACCTTTATACTCCTGGCTGTTTATATATCATTCTGAATATCTTTATACAACACTAAAATCAAAATTTAACAATTTCAAGCCTCCACAAAAGATGGATCCCTTTAAGATATCTTTGGTCCCAAATTAAATCAAATGCTGAGAAAGCATGACAGATAAATTACACACTTAGCACTCTCTCCATAAGTCAAGTCATTGACAACTTGAGTAAAATTATACTACCAGCAAATGTACAAAATAATCGTTCACATGCAAGAGGACACTTATAAGTACCAGCCTGAATTATGTTGTGCAATTTTGTTGATTATAACTAACATAAACGAGTCTACCAATAGTTTCTTGAAAGCTTTGCTTCAGATCCACACTCAACCCTATTCCAAATAGGCTTCTTCAAGGCTTGTATTTTTTAAGGGGGGGGGGGTCAATTTGACCCAATCCCCTAAGAGATGAAATGTCCAACTGGCATGAAATATTTGGCTTGAAGATACATTGACTTATTAGCAAGACATTGAAAAAATTGATTATGCAATGCGAATTTGAATTTTTTACAAACACACATGTAATTCATTAGGAAAAAGTGTAACTATTTGCTATTTTGACAAATTTTTACATTTTTTTTTTACAATTTGTACATTTATAGAGCTAGAATATGAAATTTTTTGTCATTTCTATGTATATAATATGTGGACAATTTAGAGGATATGACATTATTAACCCAATCACTTGATATTCATATCGACTGTTCAAGAACTGTTTTGTGAAAAATAGCAAAAATTCAAAGCCTCATAACTTCCTTATTTTTCATCAAATTTGCATCAAATTTTCACTGTTTTGCTGGGAAATTTTTAATCTTTTCATTAAATCATCTCTTTGTGCCTTTTGTGGACTTGCCCCTTTAGTTTGAACTTGGTGTAAGAGTAACTACAGCAAGAGCATGTGTGCTGCATGCAACATGCAGACAGCAATGGCTAACCAACCTGCTGCTACAGCAGTAGCGCCGGCGGCTCCATAGAGTTGCTGAGATGTTGGTGGTGGAGGTTGCTGACCTGCTGGCTGGGCAGGGTAACCTGGTGCACTCCCTGCAGCGTAGGCTGCCGGGGCTCCTGCAGGGTATCCACCAGCTGCTGGAGGCTGCTGCTGAGGGTAACCTGATGAGTGAAAGGATAAACATGGCTATTGGAATGCATGAAAACAATGTCAGACTGAAGAGGGACAGGGGAACGCCTCAAACCTTTAAAATCTAAGAAGTCTATAGATCGATCTGGTTCATCATTGAGGGCAGCAGATGATCAGTTAACCCATTCGTGACAGGAATTATTTAAAGCCTAATTTGGTCAGCTTTTATTCTTCAAATTGGCAACACCAACATTTTTATTTTATGCCACATTTTTCTTATAAAACGTCATGTATCTGAAATGAATATAAATTGACAGAAATTATGATAAGAAGTCAAAAAGTTGCCAATTTGCAGGGGAAAACAGTGATTTTAAACTTTCTATCACATTGCCAATTTAAGGATTTTAATGCTTATTTTTCCTTTAAAAAATTTTCAGCATCAAACAATGAATATTGACGCAACCAAAATGGGCACAGTTTGTGTAGAATATTTTGCTCTTTCTGCTCATGTATTTGGTATGATTTTTAGGGCTTTGCATCAAAAGATATTAGGCCAAACCACAAAATGTGGACCTCTGTCACGAATGGGTTAAAACTGTGGTGTACCCATAAAGTTCATGCAGTGCATTTCTACAGTGTCACCCAGCTGTATGTATATTGTAGCGCATAAAGATTATAAAGAGTGCGTTTTATGATCTTGAGTAGCGTGTGCAAGAGAGAAATCCATTAACAACCTAATCACAAAGTTACATACGCACTATGATATGCACTAACTTGGGGACACCGTAGTAATGGTGCTGCCCACCGATCGCTTCTAGGATCAGTCTAAAAGGTATAAAATGAAAAAAAAAAAAAAAATAGGAATGACCTCAACCCTTTACAAATTTCTATCCCTCCATTTAACAAACTGGCAAACACATACATGTACATTTGATACATACAGATTACCCCCCAAAAGTGCACCGTAAACCCTCTGTTCCATTTTTTTTAAACCTCATTTCCCTTCTTTTTTTCCCCAGCCCCGTCCCCTGGGTTTGTTTTTCTTTTTGACCTCTCATGCTTGGCATTAGTACCGATATGAAGGGTCCCCGTTTCATAAAACTTGTTTCCAGTAACAACTGCGACATTTCTGTGACATTTCTGTGACAAATTTGCTCTCAGCCAAACAGATGCAAGGATTTCAGTAGCTTATAACAGTTATTGCAATTTGTTATTGATAATGGGCCCAGGTCTAAAAAACATATACTCACCACCGGGGGCAGGGGGCTGTCCATAGCCTGCTGGAGGGGGTTGCTGTCCAGGGTAGCCTCCTGCTGGTGGGGGCTGCTGTCCAGGGTAGCCCCCAGCTGCTGGAGGGGGCTGTTGAGCAGCGGGGTAGCCCCCAGCTGCTGGTGGATAACCACCTGCTGGGGGGTATCCAGGGGCTCCACCAGCTGGAGGGGCACCATACCCTGGTGCGGGTGGCTGGGCGGCTGAAATGAGACGGAAATGATCATTTGAGTTTAACAGGAAAGGGCAAAAGTAAGGCTTCTCAGCACAAAATTGGTTCACATTGAAAAAAAATATGACCTGCCAAACAGAGAAGGGGTTAATCTGAGAAAAATTAAATTTCCAGGATGAAAAAAAGTATTAAACACCCTTATCCACATTCATGTAAACATGGCCTCTTGACAATCAAGAGATGTGGTACAGGAGAATACCAGTAAAACTTCTTTGGAGATTGCGAGTATACATTAACATATCTAATACCCTCTAATACTGGCATCCTTTTTGGAAGAGAATCTAGGCATGATTCTTATTTTCTGAAAATCCCTATCCTTTGCTTGAGCACTGTGGAGATTATGAACTCTGTGTTTTTATGGTCTTGGTGCCCTAGAGCAGTCCACCAAAAGAGCACTAAATACAAAATTCCTACTTTAAAAAAGGATGAAAGAACCTGTCTGCACTGAAAAGATCCTGAAAGGTTTACAAGTCCATTCATGTAATTTAATTTTAGAACCATTTTAAGGAATGAAACAATAATGGCAAGATTTTGGCATGTTGTTCTTTATCTTTCAAAATGAAAACCAGAGCTAATCAAACAAATCAAATAACTATCAATCAATAAGTCTAAGCTATTTGTCCAATACCAATCACATCTCTGATACTAGCATTATAAGATAAAGGAATGAAATTTGATGTTTAAATTTGCAACCCCTGCAAAAGGGTTTAGATGCTACTTTTGATGTCAATTTATGTTCACAGTATGGCAATTCCACGGCAAGGGTGTAATTCCATTACTAACATTTTTAGACTTCCTGTGCCTCTTTTGTACTCTGCCTCCCTTCTCACAAATTGGATTTTAAAAGGTCGATTTCAATGGGTTAATAGGGACCCATTGTTTTACTTTCCATGTAATCACAATTACCAATTGGCAATTAGGAGTACATGGAAAGTGAAACAATGGGTCCCCATCAATGTATGTTCTGAAGAATTGCTTTTTAAATAACACACTTTGACTATGGGGTAAGAAAATGCGTAATTTCCAAGAAAATTGAAAAAGTGTGAAATTTCATGTATATAGTGAATGGAGACCTGCTCGATTATGATGTCATCAGTGTTGCCAATTTGCAGAGCAAAGAGTAATTTACTAGAAAATGTAAATGAGCGTAATTTTCTTATTCTTTGACCGATTTTGCTCATTTCTTTTTTAAAATGCTGTTCAAATTTATCTCCTTTTATTGAAACAGTGAAACTTCTAGGGTGGACTTTCCCTTTAATACCGCACTGTACATGTGCCCTTTCACAGACAAGAAAGTACATGTACATATGCAATGATGTACAAAATATGAACATATAAGTTATATATATACATGAGGTTAATACATGTAGAATATCAATTGTTAGATTTGCTCTGATTTGAATAACGATGTATGTGAAACATGAAGCTTGAGGTCTATCTGACAGGAGGTGAAGAATTTGTGAGCTTTCTCTGTCATATTTTATGTCAATTTGAAGAATATACATGTAAAAATGTCCCCCAAATGGATTACTCTGCAAGTGCCCTCATATTTTGTTCCTTCCCTCTCCCCCCCCCCTGCCCCTGAATATAAAAGTGCATAGTCCCATATATTTATTTCTGCATAGATCTAATAAAATTATCGGGAGAGTTAAAATGAAACCTGAACAATATTTGCATCAAATGAGGGATGTGTTAACCTGGCTGTATATTTTCTATGGAAGCTGGAAGAAATTTTGTCAAATCATGGGTACTGGATTTGTATCTGCCATTCTGCGCATGTGCTGACCTGTGCAGCATGCGGGAAATGTCACCCTCTACTGTTGAATCTCTTATTTGCAGTAGGCAGAATTGTCCACAAAATCTGCATCAGTATTTATAGATTTAAACTAGAATTTCAGGTATTTAGTTTTGTGTACAATGGAATCATCCAAGTCCAAATTTCCTGGTAGGTTTGACACAAAGACAGTGCTTTATATAGATCATGTATAGCTTACATGTAGGCTGAATTTCCAGTCTACACATAGGCAGTTTAATCACCATAATTTATATTTAAAGGCATTGGCTAACTTTGTGAGCAGCTGATTTAAAAAATTCTCAAACTAAGATGAAACATGTGTATGAGTACTTGTATTTATACTAAAAAACCCTGAAACCAACCATAATTTGGAAGGAAAAGCTGTAAGTTAGACGCAAAACGCAATTTTATTAGCTTATGTCTCGAGAGACACTGAACTAAGAGGACCGTTTGCGAATTAAAAAATACCGTTACTTGCCTTCCGCCGCGTAATACGTCAATACACACACAGTGCGGTCCGTTGAGTCATGTGCGCATGCGCACTCCTTACGTTGGGTCTATGCAACCCACCCTCGTATATTTTTCAAACATTGGTTCACATTTCTAATATTTAAAAATACTTCCCGTGGATATTATGCTCTGAAACTTTCACACTGGTATTTTTACACTATAACCCTAATGTTTATCCCATTTTTAAGTAACAAAATGAGATTTTTAAAAAATCATAACAATGTTAGCCAATGCCTTTAATAAAAGAAAGAATAAATAATCTTTCTTTACTGAACTTTGAAAAAACTTAAATGAATTGTGAAGTCTGATAGAATAGAACACTGATCTCATTGAAGTGAATATGAAAAACAAATATATATGTAGTGAAATGCACTGTTACCATACAATACAGTGATGTTACAGTATATATGGTTTTAGAAATAAGAATAATAAGTACATTAGAAATCATATCATTCATACATGTATATGCATCAGGTTTGCACTGCAATGATTTGTACACCCACTTATAGTGATATGACTGACTCACAAGAAGGTAGATTTGAACAGAAAATCTCCTGCAATCTGGCTTGATTAGAATGTATGTGTCACAGCATATATCATGAGTGTGGTTGAACCCATAGCAATACAGTGTCTCCAGTAACCTGTTGAGCACCATTTGATTTTGGCATAACACTAATTTTCCATAGATCCCATCCCGAATTAAATCTTGGGCTTAGTACCGGTAGCGGGGAGGGTGACTGCCCCCCCCCCCCCCCCCCAATTTTTCAAGTGATCAAAAAAATTTTAAAAGAGGAGAAAAAGAAGCAAAAAGAGAAGGAAGAAAGAAGAGTATGGGGAAAGAGAAGGCTGGGTCATGAAACTACATATTTATAAATATACATGTAAATTGTAATACCCCTATTTTTTTCATTTAAATGTAAGTAAACTCACCTATGGGTCGTCTTGCCCCCCCCCCCCTATCAAAATACCCTGGTGCCGCCCCTGAGTACACATTATACATGAGGAGATGGAGAAACTTCACTGAAAATTTTCAATGCAGGTTGTTCCATCATTGTCAAATAAATGTGATTTCATTTTTCAAATTCAATAAACCCTCTAAATTGGCAATACAGTGAAATTTATATTAACTGTTGCCAATTTGAGAAGAAGCTGATTTTTAAACTTTGACCTTTAGAAATCTCCGTACTGCTATGGGTTTAGGTTAGTAATGAGACTGCAATCAAAACTCAGATGAGAATAACTTACTGGGATAACCTCCAAAACCTGTTGCTGTGGGATAAAACAGATACATTTCAAGAAATAACTACACTGTGATGGTGATTTTCAACTAGTGTTTAATAAGGCCTTCATTACATGTTAATTGCAAAAGTGCACCGAAGCATTAGCTCGAGTCTATATTAGGATTAAAGTTGCACAGATTTTTTTTCTTCTTTTTTTTTTCAAAGATGCAAAAATGACGGAGTGAAATGAATGCCGGAGGGCCCCTGTCAAACACTGTGCACTCTTTATTCTTGAGGTGACATACATGTGTTGATCTGACAAATAAAATAATAACAAAAAGTGGTAGTTTTCAAAAACAAAACTGGAAAAACTGCCATAGTGCAAAATTTTGCCTTTTAATGTACACAGACACATATTCCACATACATTACATGTACAGGCTGTAGTTATATATTCATGTAGTAACAAGACTACCGCTACATCAGGGAAAATAATATATGGGGGCTCAGGGCGAATTCGCCCTTGAAATGCCAAAAAGAGCCCTGGAAAACTAAAAAAGAGCCCCTGAAATTCTCAAAGGGTCCAGTGTTAACTGTATGACAATGCAGAATATTCGGTCCGTTGGGCTCAAAAAGTAGCCCCGGAAAAAAATTTATTATTATTATTATCTTGTCAATATGCCTGAATCTATGTGCCTATAATATGTTTCTCTGTTCTTGTCCTCATTTAAACACCAAGGCAAACCACATGTACAAAAACAAGGCTAAAGGTACATGTGTAAAGTTACAGATCATGTCCATGTCCTGTTACAAGGAATGACATCAAATTCTATCCACTTCCTCTTACAATCATATCCTGTATTATGTTCCTGCTTGGTTTATAAAGCATGCCTCAATCTGCGGCAAAGTTCCTCTTCAAAACTCTACATAGATCTTGCTTTTGAGTGTCTGTAATAAATATCGATCATAATAATAGTACCACTATCACTATCACTACCACTACTACTACCATCACCACCACTACCACCACTACTACTACTACCACTACTACTAATATCACTACTATGCTTGCGCACTGTAAAAGGCTGCCGGCTAAAGCTGGGGTAATAATATGCAAGTCCTTTGGAAGCGCATAGAGACGTTATATCTTATTGTGATATGCGCTATACAAGAACTGTACATTATTACTACTACTACTACTACTACTACTACTACTACTACTACTACTACTGCTACCACTGCTACCACTGCTACCACTGCTACCACTGCTACCACTGCTACCACTGCTACCATTGCTACTACAGCTACTGCTGCTACTACTACTAATACTACTACTACTACTACAGACTGCTACTTCTACTACTGCTACTACTGCTACTACTACTACTACTGCTACAACTACTACTACTGCTACTATTGCTACTACTACTGCTACTACTCTGCTACTACTACTACTACTACTACTACTACCTCTATTCTTTAAAACATTATAAAAAGTACTATCTTTTTCATTCTGCTATCATTCCACCTCCTATTTTTTTCTCTCTACCTTCATTTCCTTGTCAGTTCTTTATCCATCCATTGATAATTCTGGTGACAATATTAGTTTCATATCTGCTTTTCAGTTGCTTTATGAAGAACCAAGTCTGAAGACTTGTAAATGTTTATAACAATAAGATTCCTGTTACGATGACTTTTGTTCTCATGGCTTTACTATCTAAAAAACATATGGGGTTTTCCCTAGTCACGTGGACGGTCTTTGAATTGCTATATGTTTTATAGCTTTTTTTTTTTTTTAATTTTTGAAGATCTACCTCAGAATTCATTCTGTCAATAACAGGCATTAATACTTGCAGTTATCTGTCATTATTTAAGAATTATAATTTAATGGAATATAATAATACAATTAAGACTCACTGATATTATTTCTTGCACTATACTCTTAGACTCAGTAGGTAAATGTAACTCGATTCTGACTATATCCATAAATACTGCTTGGTTGCCTCTTTGTCAATAATACCTCTCCAGTTCGTATTTCTCTTGCTTATATATGGTCCTCGTGTTTGTAAAATCTGTTTACTTCTATGTATTTCTATAATACCTGTTGTACATTGTACTCGCATGCTAATGCAGATTGTAAACGAGGTTTATATTGTAATCATTCTTTTTTTTTTAATGAAAATATAAAGTTTATTTGCTTGGGAAAAAAAATTAAGTGTGTTGTTTTTTACTCTACTGTGCTCCCAACTTCTAACAGCAATCCCCCCCCCCCCTAAAAAAAAATCATAAACTTGAATACATCATTTTCTCTCTCTGCACAGAAATTAATCTCATAGTCTTAGATGCATGATACATGTACGTGTACATGTTAACTTTCAAAATACATTCTCAATCAAAATGAAATAAGATCTGTTCTGAAGTGCTTCATGTATACACGTAGGCTGTATTTAGTTTACCAAGATTATTTACCGGTACACAAATAACTCTAGAGACAGTATTTCCTCATCAAATACTTTCGAATTTTCACAAGTGTAGGAATTTAGCATTTAGATAAGATGAATTTCAATAGAATCCCTGCTAAGCTGCAAGCCTGAAAGTTACATGTACGTGAAGGTTATTAGTCATGGCAAGGGACACTATTCAAGGGTTTTATACCACTGCTGGTCATAAAACTGTAGCGCGAGGTGAAAAATTGTGTCGTGCCCTTTCTACTAGCTACTAAAAGTGTAAACTGTAAAAGGTTTTTTTTTTTAAACTGTATGGGCAGTGATAAAATTATGACACATGAGGTACATGTATACTACTGAAGCATACATCTACCGACTGTGATAAAAATGAAGGCATTTCTCTAAAATGAATAAAGGTGATGACTGTGTTTTAGAGGTTGGGAATGACCTCAATCAACTGCGAATAACCATGAGTTGGATAACTTGAACGCTGAAGTGGTATTCGTAAAGATAGAAATGACCATATATGGCTTACCAGGGGGGTAACCTGCTCCGCCAGCAGGGGGGTATCCAGGAGCAGCTCCATAGGGTGGGCCTCCAGCTGGGGGTGGTGCTGCACCTGTTGGGTAACCTGTGGTAGGGGGATAACCTGCTCCCCCTGCAGGTGGGTAACCAGGGGCACCTCCTGCTGGCTGTAAGAAAAAAACAGTAAATAATTTTGCTTTACATTCAGATAGAAAATACATCATCAATCACCATGAACAATGGTTTAAATAGTCAACTACAATACCAACAAGTACCAAAAGCAAATACATGTAACTTAATTCTAATTCAAGAGAAATACAATTTCTTTCTCACTGAGATCTAATACCTTATACCTTGTAACTACATGTACAACAGTAGTCTATAGGATACATCAATTTTGACCGAAGAAAGATGACAGTACCCTCATGACTTCATTGATCAGCTTAACAATGGAGAGAACACGATCACCATCAAGTGACGTTTCTTAACCTGTTTGCAAGGCACTATTAGGTACTGACATTCCCCTCAGATGTGATTAATTCAACAAAGTGTGATAGCTCAGTTGTTCCGTTGTTCCATGCATGAGCTTGTGAGCGGCTTGATTACCCAAGCGTGTCCGGCCGTGGGCTGCATCCAATATTTCCCTGCGCTCACAGCAAAGGTACTAGGTAGTACATGGATCTGCGAAACTAGAAATCTTTAAACTCTTTGCCGATCCTGTATGAGCCTACCATATGTAAAACTTGTCGATTGAAAGAATTGAAAGGTTTGCTTCAAAAACAAAAGATAATAGCAGGTACCTTCCCGGAATGTGTACCGGTAGTTGATTAAATAACCTTTTGAATGGTTCCACAGTACAAATTACTCAAAAAATATTTATAAAGGAAAGGTGTATTCAAGCACTGAAATGGATCAAAGTAACTGTTCTTTGGGAACCGACTTCATACGGCCCCTGTATATGAATGAGTTTTACGGAGCCGTTTATACCCAGCTCCCGCTGGCAATGTTTTAGAACTTGTTAGTGCAAGTGGCCAATCAAATGCTATCATGTCAGAAGCTAACATTTATATCAATGTTTGTAATTTTAATTGATGACAGGTTTTATGAAATGGGGTGGGGTCCTAGATGTGTGGTTACTATAGCAACATACACAAAGAGATGAGGCATGATTCTCTGATTTCATTTCAGGAACAAACATTTATTGCTGTAAATCCCCCCCCCCCCCAAAAGAGAAAAAGGTTATATTTGTTTATGAAAATAAAAGATACACCCATTGACAAAAAAAAAAAAAAGATAAACCCATTTTTAGAATCCTCATCTTAGAAGTAGATGACTTACCGGGTAGCTACCAGGAGCACCAGGGGGGTAGCCAGGTTGTCCTGCAGGAGGGTAGCCTGGTGCTCCTGCTCCGGGGTATCCTGGATAGCTCATGGTGATGACAGATTCTCAGTACGTACGAACTGAAGGATGAAGCCGAAAAAATGGGGTGAAATGAACTTCTGCATAAATATCACAAAAAGACCATCGTCTGTAGTACAGTATACCCTCCTTTCCTTCCTCCCCCTCTCCCTCCCTTCCTCTCCTCGCCCTCCCTTCCTCTCCTCTCCCTCCCTTCCTCCCCCTCTCTCTCCCTTCCTCTCCCTCCCCCTCTCCCTCCCTTCCTCCCCCTCTCCCTCCCTTCCTCCCCCTCTCCCTCCTTTCCTCTCCTCTCCCTCCCTTCCTCTCCTCTCCCTCCCTTCCTCCCCCTCTCCCTCCCTTCCTCCCCATCTCTGTCTCTCCCTCTCTCTCTCTTTCTCTTTTACTCATTATTCTCCCTATTGCCAATATTAAACGATATCGGCTCCTGATACCGATATCAGGAACGATGTTGGGGCATAAACTTCCTGTTCCAGTTCATAGCAGACAGCGTTATGCATTCGGTTGGGCTACTCTTTTCCCTGCATGCTTCATCATGACTGAAATTGTTCTAATAGAAATATCTTGGCAGGAGTGTTTGCTGTCCCAGTGGATAATAAACTGCATCCTTATCAAAATACCTGGAACAAGTTTGTGAGGTTCTCTTCAGTTCGAAGCTGTATTTCCTGAGAAGAAGATTTTTCTAAGCCTTCCGCTGGAGTCGATCCTTAGGAAACTTTACCCACGTCAATATCTCTCATCGACGGATATTTTGCATAATTTCTATGTTTTGCATTCTCAGCCCAACATTGGGCAGCTTCATAAAAGAATTCCATTTAAATATCAAATGTATGAAATTGAAAACACAATTATTTGCTACATTAGGGGAAAAATAGGGAGTTTTGGGAGGCTGACAACGTCTACCAACACATTCAATGTCAACAACACTCCAACTCGTACCAGCCGGAATCAGAAGCTCACTTGTAAACAATTACATGCCCAAAAAGTAGAGCGACGCATGCATTTGGATTCTTTTATTATCATTATTTGTTTGGTGTCACCTGTGCCTGGGAGGCGAAGAGCGAACTGAATCAGTGTAACCTGCGGGTCTCTCCTCCCTATATACATGTAACCGATAGGGGGTGTGCAGGTGGACCACTACACCGGGTTTCCCCCTACTCTTATACGAATAGTGCAGTGTGTTCTTAGCGTGCGAAGGTGGTGACTCTCCTCTACACAAGGCCTCCATTTAACATCCTATCCAAAGGACGGAGTGTTTTCCACTGTAACATAGCCTTTGTCTGTGAAACAGGGGAGGAGCACGTTAACACACAACACAGGCTTCAGTCATCGCCTGGGGTGGACTCCAACCCATTATATTTGGTTCGACAGGCAGACGCTTTACCGACTGAGCCAACTCGCTCCCTCTGAAAGCACTTCGGAGAGCAATACACGATACCGGAGAATTAAGAAGTCTATACACAGCCCCGCCTATACCCAACAGAATTTAGAAACCAACAAATCCATACGACTACCGGTAAATGAGCTCCAAAATGACTCCATAGCAACCCAACAGAATTTTGAAACCAATAGAACTAAGAAGTCTATACACAGCCCCGCCTATACCAAACAGAATTTAGAAACCAACAAATCCATACGACTACTGGTAAATGAGCTCCAAAATGACTCCATAGCAACCAAACTCATCACCTTGAATACCACAATAACAAGATTTGGGCAATGGTAAGCTAGGTGTATAAGAACATGTAGTTCTGCTTTGCAAGAGTAAAACTATGGTACACATTATATCTAGCCAACTACCAATAAAAAATCAAAATAAAAGGTACCTACCTTTAGTTAGATTCAATCAAAAATACTGAAGCTGTTCACAGAAGCTAAAATGGCATTCAATATATGAGACAAATTTAGCACCATTATTTATATTTCAAATGGACAGTAGTCTTAACAGGTCTGTAGACCACACCTTGACTTAATATACCTTTATGATAAAAGACTAATTATCACAGGCTGTAATTGTTTATTAGTTTCACCTATTACACCAACAGTGACCTACAAATAACTGCAGCTTACAGTTACATTTTAACTGACTTTTGACTGCTGTGACGTTGTTCCATGTTTCATTTATTGCAATCTACGTCAGCAAATATACGCACACATAAATCTACCATGCGTACATTGCTTTTTCTTTCCTTGAAGTTGGTTATTTTAAGATCAGATAAGATTGTAATGGGGACAATGTCTATCAATATTTGATTTGTTTATAAGAGATTGAACTGTACCCTTTGTTTAAATGCAACCATAGACCACAGTGTCCGGTATACATAGATTTCATATTTAATTATTTTATTTCATATATATTTACATGTATAACTTTTATGCATCCTCCTGATGACATTAAGGGCCAGGAATAAGGAGCATATCATACAACAAATTGTTTTCCCTTTCAGAAAGAAAGAAAAGGATCATTTGCATATTTTGCTCTACTAGGTACTATAGAACTACAGGTACCCATAAAAAGACTAATTAATAGCACTTAGAATAGAGATTTCACATGGTATGGGGAGGGGGGGGGGGAGCTACATGTTTAGTAACCCTTTCGAGAAAAAGTTGTGGGTCACCGTAGAAAATGGGTCAGGCAGTCACTTTGACAGAAAAGTGATGCTTTTCCGCTTATTTAACCAAAAGAATGAGACTGAGCTTTCTCTTTATCTCTCTCTCCCTCTCTCTCTCTCTCTCTCTCTTATTTCTTTGCGCCCCGTTTTTTAACTGCGCGGCCCACAGGTAGCATGCTGCCAGCAAGACAATTTGATGTGGCCTGTCTAAAAAACAGAGTATTTTTTTTTTTTAAATGGAACAAATACATGTAGACCTACATACACTTTCGTCCTGAATGAATACACTGTTTCCAATTCTTTGTGAGTGAGCAAATAGTATACTCTATTTTCATATCTTAGGTCTATGTTTGATTTTGGAAAATATAACAAGAAAAATAGGATGGAAATGATTCATCATAGCATATTAAACGAGAATGGGTAGATTTGATTAGTCCAACCTCCATTAAACATGCAATTGAGGCATGCAGGCATATGGATACTGGATAGAGTGGATGAGGCTGGGGGTTGACAACCCCCCCCCCCATACACACACACACACACACACCCACACACACACGCACACACACACACACATGGAGAAAGTTGAAAGAATCATAATTTTGTTCAGAAACCCCCACCTTACTTTTGAGATGTGAAATGCTTTCTTTGTAATCTGTATACATGTATCTTATCTAGCTTTTTAATTACTAAGTTATATTATAGGTTCACTGAAATTGAGTGGAATTTTTTTCCCATCTCTTTACGCTTGCTCACACACACAAAAAAAGTTTCTGTAAGGTTCACATTCATGTCCGCCCCATACGCTAATATCCAGTGAAAGTAATACTTGATACCCGCGATGTAATTTCAAAAATATTTCTGGCCTGCAATAAAAGTAAGGCAGTGTATACTGCCACACGCGTGTGTCTTTACCTTACGGCCACACATGTGTGGTTGTATCCACAGCATCGACATGAGATACAGCCACACTCGTATGAATTCCCACTTAT